>JACBWW010000002.1:482285-783846 GCA_020086605.1 Lanius collurio
ACTGCTGAGTCTAAACAATGACCTGTAACCTGTAGAGAGATGCTACAGCAAAAAACCCACACTTCCTGATTGTGTGTGATTAACTTGACACATGAGATTTAAATATAGATTAGCATTTTTAAAGGAGTTTATGATGTGTTCATACTGTGTCTGGAAACTTGTATAACTTTGTGTAGGTCAAAATATGTCTTCATTTAAGACATATTTTGAACAACACTAAGTTAAGGTCAACGTTTTTAATAATTTTTTTTCTCTTAATGCTATTCTGAAGTGATAGCTTTTTTATTCACATTTTATCTTGGAGCTATAAAATTACTCATTGCTTCGTATTACACCATTTGCATTAAATCTAAGGCAGCATGAAACCCTGCTAAATATTAAAGAGTTTGAGATGGAAGCAAAAAATTTACATTGTTAATCAAAACTTGGTTTATTAGGACCTAGGAGCCTGGCTTTCATTAGAAATGGGGAGAAAATACATATTGCCAACAGAAACAGGGAAGGGAGGAACACATTCAGTTAAAGAGAATTTGTGTTGGTGTATAAATCACACTCATCACACTCAGAAGACCTTGTATTTATGTATTATATATGAACTACATGCAAGGTTTGATTCTTTCGAGTTTTGTAGCTTTTTGTTACACCGAGCATTCAAAAGACATTCAAGGGAAGCCAAAAGTGGGTATCTTGGATAAAATATAAAATTAAGTTGAGAGTTTCCAACCTATTTGTTGAAATTCAGAATAACTTTTGAAAAGCCATCAAAACTGAGTAATAATGAATAATAAAAAAATCCTAGATCCTAGTAGTTCAATATGCATAGGCTGCTAATAATGTTTAAAGATCCTGGAGCACATGATGGAATTCTATACTGAGATTTTACTGTTTAAGGTTGTAAAATTACAATTATTTTTCAAACAATTACTTTCAACAGCAAAACTCAGAAAGATTTTATCATTCTTCTTCTGGGCTTCAGTGCATATAGATAATGTCATTCTCCATTCTCCAAGGATACAAATGAGGAAAGATGAATAAATCAGTTGCTAGAAACTGAATTTATGTTGAGAGAAATAGATAACAAGCTTAAACTTATTTTTAGTACTTTTTGTAAATAATATTTCATTATTTAAGTATTATAGCTGTTTCAGTTTACTTTTCAAAATACGTTTATCCTGACATTAGAGTAGGGAGTACTTTTTTATTTAGAAAATTGATGTATGAGAATTTTTACTGCAGTCAAGTGAGATATTTCCTGATAGATTCTGAAGCACCTGGTATGAGGGTTTGTGTATCTTCTCCATGTGAGCTATCTCAAATACAGTGTGCTTGCTATAGGCATAAAAACACATACATTTGCCTGCACATACATAACCATAGACTTCTTCTCTCAAGGTGAAACTGTTGGTCTGTCAAACCTTTTTCAGTGTTCTACGTCTAAACTCTTCTCTCTACAAATTATTGCAATTCCTACATTATAAAGGCTCTTTGGCCCTTGTAGAAAGATATTGATGTGTCCAGGGCTCTGTTGCCAACTGGACATAGCCCAAAAAATTGTAAGTGTTAAAGAAAAACATTGAACACTGAGTTTATTTAATGACAAATGTATATAAAAAAATGAGTAAGGATTGAAGATGTTTTAAGATGTCTGAAAGGCAGCAGTTCTGTGAAGGGAAGATATAGTGCTGGGTTAATGGTTGGACTTGGTCTTTTAGTTAGAGTCAAGAAAAAGACTGCAGTCTATCACTGAACTTTTGGTTTTCAATTAGTGATCTGTTGAAACATCAGTGTCCTCTCCCTTTAACTTGGTTACTCTTTGATGATTTCTGTGTGGATTTCTTTTTCTTGTAATTATGCCAATGGCCTTTTCTGCATCCAGATAATTTTTCAGTCCTGAAAATCAGAGCTGAATTTGGTTCAGGGAATTGTCTGAAAGATGATGGATCTATCCTTCCTTCTTTCATACTCAGAAAGAGTGAAGTTTGAAATAAATCTTTTCGGGAAAGGGCACTGCCAATCATCAAAGGTGAGTAATAGCCACTCCTGCAACAGCAACCAGGTATAACTACACAGTGCCAATGTATTGTAAGGCAAGGAATTTCTTTTTAAAAAGTCTCTATTAAATTGAAAAGTGTCAGCATTTGTAGAGAAAGCAACATAAAAAGAGAGGGTCTCTTTTGGCTAGTAAGGTCAATTATATCTTCTGTAAAGGTACAAAAGATACAGCTAGATGAGTTAGGTAACTAACATAGATGTGAAGAAGATAATTTTTCAGTAGAAATAGGGGTTTTTTCACATTATTTTATTTTATTGTTATGTGTGGATACTTATTCTATGTTCGTGTGCATTCCTTATGATCACACTGGATATCATTTTATAGCTTGACTTAATGCGTTTATTCCCCAAGCTTGTGAGTGTTGTATTACTTTTTAGGTGCCTCTGATATTTTCAGAACATTAAAAGAAAGTGTATATAGGACAATACTATCACATGGTTTTCATGCTCAATTTGTTGTGCACTATATTCCATAGCCAAAGGTAAAGGAATTTCTGACATTTCAGAAGGTGAATTTGTGAAGGGAATAGGAGGCTTTCTTTGAAATATTTGACTTTCACTTACATGCACATAGCACTTTCTGTAAAGAAAAGAATTGCAAAATACCTACATGATTAAGTGTCTGAAGTCAGCAGGCCTGAGAACATTTAATCTCAGCAGAACTTTCCCCTACCTGTGTGAATTCAAATTCATGTTATATTAATCACACTCTCTATGTTAACATACCTCATGGAACTGCAATGTGTTTTGATGATGAATCCTTCAAATGGGACTCTGTTTATAACAGTCATAGAGCTTATGCCAGTGTAGGATTGATGTTGAGTCTTTCAGCACATGTAACCCTTGGGCAGTAGACTTGCCCTCTTTTTTTGACAGTTATTAATTCATCCAAAGAAAATTTTCTCCATCATACTGCCTTTAAAGCAGAGGTAACTCATTAATATGAGTCCCTTTTTTTTTCCCCATGAAAGATACAGTATATAAATTAATAATTGGTAGAAAAGATGCTGCTTCAAGTCTGTAAATGAAAGGCACTGTACCTGTAGGAACAAATAACAGTAAGTGGAAACCTATATAGTCTGCTATAGAAGAATGTATTTTTTCTTATCAGGATAATATATGGAGAATACATTTTTGCAATATTTTTCTTTAAGGGGAAAGAATGATAAAGTAATGTTAAAAATAGCCCACATGATTGCAGAAATCACCAAGTTCATAGAGCTGCATTATCCTTGCAGTAGCTAAAGGAGTTTTTTGTCACCTCCCATTAAGGCAAATTGAAGTTGAAAGAATAAATTCTCATGGAGGACTTATAAAGCTATGCCATTTCTGCTTTCTCAGTCTTGGGCATCAGTTCGCATGTCTTCTGTCTTTCCTTTGCTCTCCAATCTCGTTAGCTTGATTGCTCATCCTTCCTTCAGCCTCCTAAGAAGAAATGTTCAGTTTTTTTCATAGAAAATCATATCTAAGAAAGATAAAGACTTTGAACTTGACAAAAAAAAAAAAGTTACCTGAAAAAATTTTCAGAAAGTGCCTTTCCTTTCCTTTAAGGTTATTTGAAATGAGTGTGGGTTTTTTTCATAGCCTTTAAAACAGCAGCACAGTTTTGTAGTTTTCAGAGATGCGTGCATATCAAGTTTTATGTTCAGAGTGTGCATATGATACATTGTGTGTGCATGTGTCTGTGCTTGAGCAGTGCTCCTATACATGAGCACATTGCCTCAAGTAATAATCATCTGTGGATTACCATGATGGTGATAACAAGTGCAGAATTGCTTTCATGGGTACAATAAAGAATGGCATGATAGATTTTTATCTACACTGTTTAAAAAAAAAAAAAATCTGTCTTAAAGCATATTTGTTAATTAAGTGCTGTCTGTACTGTTCTGAAATATCTTTGTTCCTTAAGTAAAACAGTATTAAAACTCAGGGGTTTTGTGATGCATACATGCATTTAGTTACTTTTAACTAGACATTCATTTCAATCACCGTCAAACACAAGTTTCTTTCTCTAAAAAAAATATGTATTTTTCAAAACTGTGTTAGTTTGTCATGAATAAGGTTAGCAGAAGAAAGGCTGCAAAACTAGCAAGACAGGAAAGTGGCCATGAATTTAATCATGAGAAAACATTGGCTCCAGGGGCAAAGTAATTCAAAATATGTTTTTTACTGTCTGAAAATAGACAAAAAATCACAGGGTTCTGATTCACTGTTTTGTTTTCCCCTTTACCTGAAAAATGAAAGCAAATGCAAGATGTTGGGGTTTTTTTCTATGATTAGTGTTGGTGAATTGTAGTACACAGGGACAAGTTTATACACATCTATATCTTCTTTTAATACCCAAATGTTTATTCTTACTGCTTTTGTTTTGATATGTCATCCTTAGAGGTCTCCATGATAGGCAGCAAAATACTAAATAAGAATATATTATTGTTGCATTTATTATATCAAATGACGAGCAACCTCTGAAGAGCAGATATTTGGGCTTTGCAAATCCTTGCATTTTTCTTAGAAAAGAAAGAATTTTCTTCAGTATATTGATTTATTTACATTATATTTCATTCAAAATCTCCCACTTAGAAACACTGGCAGTTATTAAAAGCAGTATATTCTTCCTGACAAAATTATTTTGCCCAACAGATATTCCAGTTATGCAACTCCTTCATGCTTGAAAAATTATGATATATTTCAGTTTCCTAAAGGATCCCAAAGTGTTTCTTATGTCATACTTGCTTTGAATTACTAGTGCAGTCATCGTTGTGGTACAGTATTGTCAATAGTAACATTGCAAACTAGTTAAGTAGAAGGAGATGGGGAAATAAACTTTGGCTGGCTAGAAGTGAAGGATATTTTTTTTCCATTTTCTGTTGTGACAAAGTTTAGAAATAATGTTCAGGGGCTGTTTTGCTCGGTGCTTTACAAACATGAAAACAAAAGGAAGCTTGAAATCAAGAATACTCACAGTCTAACTTGGTGAACTGTACTAACAGTTGGTTGTACTGCTTGATGGCACTTGGAGATATATTTTAGTAGTGAACAAGGTGGGTTGGATTAATGGTTTCACTTAATTATCTTCAAGTTCTTTTTCAACCTTAATGATTCTGTGATTCTAACAAAGACATAGAATTTAAATATTTCTTGTTGCTGCATACACTGCTTAAGCTTTTTCACTAGCAAGTAAACACTTTAGGAGGCATCCATGGTTTTTAGTTCAAGATTATCACACAGTAAGATGTCCTCAGCAATATCACATGCAAATGTTGAATATCCCTAAATGCTGTTGCAAAGCTGAGGAAAATATTTTTAAGAAGAACAGCTTTTAAATAGGACCTGAACAATTGTTCTTGTTTTATAGTCATGCATTTTTATTTTGCATGCTGGGATTTTGTTGCCATAGAAATATGAGCTTTTAGTTTTGCAAAATTATGCAAATTCTTTTTCCTGTTAAAATATTCATGAAGGAGTACAGTCAGAGGAGGGAGGGGAAGGGTCGGTTCTTGTGTTTTAATGGAACTGGACTTTGGCACAAATGTTCTAATTAGTCACTCCTTCTAATATTACAGGAAGGCATTTATTGATATGACTACTATAATTATGGTTTGCCCCTTTGGAACCACAGACCATGGAATTGGGAGACTAACATTTAATCAGTAAAATTAAGAATTACTTTCAATTATGAGGTTGTTGATAGCTACAAGACCAGCAGTAAACAGTTTTTATTTAGAAATGTTTGATGAGGATATGTTACTTAGAAACGTGTCTCAGAATTGATGCTCAAATAGTAGAATTTGATTATAATACCACTAGTAGTCTGAAACATCTTCAGAGTTAAATAAAAAGTAGTGTATTTACCCAGACTTACACCATTTAGCCACTCTGGCCTGCTAAATTGGTGCTTATAGCGATCCAAGCAGCTGTTGCAGCAGCTGTTGAGTTTGTATTAGCTGGTTTGTTTGGCTTTTTTCTTTTCCTTCAGTTTAACTGTGTTCAGTCAGGGGAAAATGTCTGCAACTGTGATGATATACAAGGTTAATTTCTTTAAATATTCTTCTATGATATGTGCTTACATACTATGCTGCAGTGTCACAGCTGCTGGTATATTTTTGCCTGATTGGTAAACTTCCAAAGGATGAGATTTACCTGCCACCACAATAGTAGACATGGGCAATATTTGTACATTAATTTTTACATCACATCACTACTGGAAGAATATGCCCCTGCTTTTGTGTTTTTGAGTCTTTGATCTAATTACAGCAGCTTGGGGAACAGTGGTTGGGAAGGCACAGTCAAGATCAGATGGAAAGCAAAGAAGAAGAAAGTGAGTAACTATACTATGATTGTGTGCTTTGGTTACTGTGGTTAAGTAACAGCAAAAAAGTAATCAGATAGTTTAAATTTTATAATAGCTTATCATTAGAAGAGTCGATTTTAGACTTCGGGAGTAGTTGACCAGAGAGTTCAATTTCTCTTCTCCAGTGAGAGGAAATGACAGCCGGGAATTATGGTAGAGATTTGAGAATTTGTAGAGTAAATATCAACATTCATAAATACATTCCAGGAGACAGCATATAATCTTACTGTGCAAATTTTTCAATCAGTCACTGATTACATTAATTTTTTTCAGTGCTAAGTTCAGAAGGAGCAACTATTTATTGTAAGTAGGAGTGGCATCAGAGGACTCACAGGAGAGCTGGTGTTATTCGGTTCCCATCTTCCTTAGGAACTGAGATTTATTCCATTTTTCATTTTAGAGTTCCCTGATATTATTGGATGTTTCAACATTATATATTAAACACAATGAATAATTGTATTTTATTTAGACATCCAAATAGTACAGTCTAGTTCATCCAAGGGGGAAGGGAACTAGGGTTATGAAATGGTAACTTTAATAGAGTATCTCAGTAACAGACTGGGCTGAGTTTATGGATATAATTTTGAAAAATTTGAGAAGCTTCTTATTGATTCTTTTGCAATATTTTCCATTTAAATGTTTCTTAGCAGATATATTGAATTAAAGGAATTTTGCAATATTTTAATTGGTCTAAATTGTTTTTGACAAACTATTTTAAATATTAAGGGCCTGGAAATAGGCATCAGATTGTCATGTTCAGGATGGCAGACGTTATCAACCACTATACCAAAATTGTGCCTCAAACTTCTGGAGCAAGAAGGAAAAGGCACCAGGACCAAAAATTAAAAAGGTTGTCTGATTACATTTGATCTACTGATATTCTAGCAAAAGCAAGGGATATTTTCAAGGGATGATTAAGGAGGTACTTGCTAGATTTTAATGTTTTCCCCTGTTGATCTTTCTTCACTCATGTTTCCATGGTATTTGAATCTGAACACACAGTATTTCTCTGATAGGTGCAGGGTATTCTTTCTATGGCTGAGTGATCAGATGCTGTGAAGGCTTTGCTTAGTTAAGACTAATACGTGTTCTGGAAGAGTCCCAGTAAAATAGGGAAGAGACATAGTCTCTTGTAAGAAATACAATTTAGCAGAGTTTTCATTGCTCCTTATGGATTGTGCTTACTCTTTGGACAGGTTTTGTTTGTTTCTTAAGCAAAAAACATTCACTTAGGGGAAAAAATGTAAACTCACAGATTTGCTGGTTCTTTCCATTACCCAGAAAATTTTAAATATTGAGATTTTTTGTAAATACGTAGTTCCATTGTCCAATGTACAACAAAACCCCATCTCATACAATGAGGTTTAAGGTTGGGGTTTTTTAGGATTTTTTTAGTTACATAAACATCTTTCAAGGTAGAGCAAATAGATGTGTATATAAGATATGAAGCAATGTCATGCTTTAACTTTTTCTCTTTGATTTCTTAACATATAGGTTAGACATCACGGAACATTGTGTGATCAAATAAGTGCCTACATTGACTAAAACTCCTTTTTCTTTTACTCAACTCTGCCTTAATGTAGGATCAGCAGAGGAAATATTAAAAGTTAAAGAGCCTGTATCATAACATTCTGGATAAGAATTCCAGGAAAGAATGACTTCGAAATCTTCTTGGCTGTCAGAGTGGTCTGTTTGAAGAAACTGAAGATGACAGTAAATGGTTTGAAATTCTCAGTTTTCCCCTTGAATGGTTCAATATTGTAGACAAATGCTCATGGAAAGCAATTAAACCAACCATTGACAAGTAGGCTACTTTATGTAAACTCACTCCCTCACTTGGTCTGCTTCTCTGGAAGCAGTATTTTGAAAAAGTGAAATTAAGTAGAACATAGCATCAAATTACACAGAAGATTTGGAGTGTACTTAAGCAGGGAAACTAGGATTGTGAACTAGCTGGCATAGAGTTGGAGGTACTCTAGATGGCAGAGAGCTCAGGGAAAAGAGTCCATTCTTTCAGGGGAAAAGTTTAACTTCCCTATCAAGAAAGCTCCGAGTTGTTTTTTAAAGCTAGCCAGAACTATACTGTCATTCAAATACAACATGATTATTCTGCTCCCTGCTTTATCTGAAATATTGCTCTAATGCCTCAGAAGAGCTTTTATATCCTATCTAAATTCAATCTGTCTAAGAGAGGAGAGTCTATTTAATCTCTAATTGGATCTGGAGTAGAACTAACATGTGCAATCTTTACTGAGAGCTATTACTAAATGAAGAAAGGTTTGACGTCTTGGTGATGGTTCTATCTGAATTCTTTTCTAGTCCCTGCCTTCCCTCACACTATGACTAGCACAAAGACTGGATCAGCAAAATCCAATTAAATATCAGAAATTTACAGCTGGTACTTTTCCATAAAGAAGATAATAATCCAGATGAGAGATGAATTAACAGTGAAATATTTCCTTCAACACAAGCAAATTAAATTAGAAAAAGCAGCCCTTGGTCCATTCCCTTCTACATTGAGTGGGCTGCTAGAAGAACACGTGCACTTAGCTATCAGTTAAGGGTGGTACATTGCTCAGTGACTTGTCAAACCATATCACAGCTGCTCAGGTGCCAATGAATTATGGACTAACTTTGTCACTATGAATAAACTGGGAAAAAATCCTATTTTATTTAAAGGATTTCCTTCACATGGTTAGTGCTGATGTTCTGGTGGCAGATATCTCTACTTTGCTGAAATCTGTGTCATAAAATAAATGTGTACCTAGAGAATTTGTGAAGGTGAAAGAGTCCAAATCTACTTCAACCTTTCATTACAGCACTATTTCATGGAAATTCAAGAAGGCTAGCAGGCAATGTTAAACTGTATATGTTATGATTCCATTACTTTCAAGGACAATATCTGGTGGTAGATGGTGCCATAGGAATGGCTTGGACAGGCTCACTCTTTTCTGGGTTAAGAACTGGCTAGATGGCTGGGCCCAGAGCATGCTAGTGAGTGGTGCTGCATCCAGTTGGTGGCCAGTCACTAGTGATGTCCCTCAGGGATCTGTGCTGGGGCCAGTTTTGTTTAATATTTTTATTGATGACATGAATGAGAGTATTGAGTCTACCATCAGTAAATTTGCAGATGACACTAAGCTGGGAGCCTGTGTCAATCTGTTGGAAGGTCAGAGGGCTGGAACAGTTGGATAGATGGGCAGAGTCCAATAAGATGAAGTTTAACAAGTCCAAGTCCTGCATTTTGGCCACAATAACCCCCTATAATGCTATAGGCTGGGGACAGTGTGGATGGACAGTGACCCTGTGGAAAGGGAGCTGGGAATGCTGGTCAACAGCCGACTGAACATGAGCCAGCAATGTGCTCTGGTGGCCAAAAACACCAATGGCATCCTGGCCTGTATGAGGAATAGTGTGGCCAGCAGGACCATCTTCCCCTGTACTTGGCACTGGTGAGGCCACACCTTGAGTGCTGTGTTCAGTTCTGGGCCCCTGAGATCATCAGGAAGGACATTGAGACGCTTGAGCGCATCCAGAGGAGGGCAACAAGGTTGGTGAGGGGCTTGGAACACAAGCCTTATGAGGAGTGACTGAGGGAGCTGGGGTTGTTTAGCCTGCAGAAGACTCAGAGGTGACCGTGTCACTCTCTACAACTACCTGAAAGGTGGTTGTAGTCAGGTGGGGGTTGGTCTCTTTTTCCAGACAACAACTGACAGAACGAGAGGACTTTCAGGTTGGATGTTAGGAAAAACTTTTTTTACTGAAGGAGTGATAAAGTAGTAGAATTGTCTGCCTGGGGAGATGGTAGAGTCACCATCCCTGGATGTGTTTAAGAAAAGATTGTATGTGGCACTCAATGCCATGATTTAGTTGAGGTGGTGTTAGGACATGGGTTGGACTCGGTGATCTTGAAGGTCTCTTGCAGGCTGGTGATTCTAGTTTAATGCAGTAATATAATTTTGGTTTTGAAGGTGTTATGTTCTCTTGTCCTAACATCCAAGACTTTCTGAGTTAAATCCATCGTTGTGTAGATTTTACTACCAAATATCTGAGCAAGGTGTATTTGTTTTATTTCAATAATACACCTAGCACATAATTATTTATTCATTTGTGAAATTTTCTGTCTTCCAAATTACTTTTTAAATATAAATACAAAGTTGGATGATTTGAAGATTGTCCTTTGATGGGGCCACTGTCCAGCCACTTCCTTTGACTTTACAGAGGACTTCTTTCTGTTGCCTGTGCATGACCACATAGTGCCATATCAGATACCCCAGTTCATATTTAGGTGCTTTAATCACAAACTGAGTCTCTTAACTGACAGAAGAGCATTTTAGTGCTTAATGAGATAAGGTATTATAATCAACACCCTGTTTAATGGAGAGAGCTCCTAATCTTCTGAAGTTACTTTTGGCAGATGTTCAGAAGAACTGAGGCAGCCCCCAGTGCTGTGGACTAAGGGCTAAAACTTTACAGGCAGAGTAACAAGAGGCATTGGAGAGGGAGAGTGTGAATCTTCATGGAGTAATTCAAGAATATGATGGAATATAAACCTGTATAAGAGGGAAGAATTCTCCAAGGACATTAGCAGGAGACATCCTGACAGCTTGCCTTGGGAAAGCATTGGCAGCAGATTCACATAGTGCAGTAAGAGAAAGACTTACAGAATTTGATTTCCATATGAAGAGATGCAAACTTTCCTCATCTCTAGCCTTGCTAATGTTTGTAGAAATGCTTTTTGTTTTCAGTGCTGTATTTGTGGTTTGCTATCACTTGTCTTGGCTTAAAAGTAATTTTAGTGGGACAAGCATATAACATCAAAGCATGCTTTACACGGGGTAATACTGGGTGCTTCCTACTACCCTCGAGATCTCTTGCTGTTGAGCATTGGCATTTGTTCACAGGAAAGGAACGATCTTTTCTGCTTCCATTTGGTTGACCCTCTGTCAGGGTGTCATAAAAAAGTCTTGTCAGCTCTCTTGTTTTATCCTTAAGAACATGTAACATAATAGTAGAATGCAGTTAACTGTGAACAATTGAAAAAAGCCCCAAAAAATATCTGCCAGAAACTTCTGGGATTAGACCTAAGATAGTTGTGATTTCTCTCTCCTATGCTTGTTATTTCTTGGGGGGTCTGTGACTTTTTTGAACACATAGATTCTGCCTCTGAAGCTGGGAAGAAATATTTGATATATTAATCTAAAAACAGGTGGGTGAGACAAAGGGAATTCTGTGGAACTTCCTTGATATTTTTAGACAGCTATTCTTGTCTCAACAATACATGCCGTTGTCACCAGCAAGACAAACTTTTATGCCCTGTTCTCTTTGGTGTTGATGGCCTTTGTTGATGGCAGTCCTTAAAGCAGGACTCAACCTTTGGGTGATACAGAGAAAAATGTGAAAATAGAGGGATCTTACAGGTGCCCAGTTTCTGTATTGCCCTTGTACTTAAAATTCAGTGAAAAGTAATCCATGTGACATGCAGCACATGGATTGACCTCTGAATTCCTTTGCCTGTGAGTGAACTTGTTCTTTAAATATGCAGAGGAAGGAAATTACCGTTGCAAACAATGGCAGAAGGAAGTAGTACCTTTTGGTTTATGTAAGTTTGAGGTTTTTCCTTATCTGTATTGATATTACACAGCATACAAGGTAAATACACAATCTGAACTGTGAGGTATTCTCTATGACAAATGCCATTTGGGGACCTTGTCTTCAGTGTGTGATCCTGTTCATGATATTCAAATCTTGCCAGTTGCAGCAGTGAAACTCAGACTGCTGTGGCTAGCAGAGACTTCACGAGACTTCTTAGTCATATGCCAACTCTTAGGCATCATACCCAGAGTATCTCTGACGTGTTGAACTGCCACTAATTAATGAACTACTTGAATAGCATTTTCAAATAATTTGATGCTGTTTTGACCATCCTTACAATCAACTTTCTTTATAGTCAGGCTGAATCTTCTTCATGCCTTCCCTGCAGTTGCCACAGGCAAATAAAAATGGCCATTTCATTTTTCCAGACTTCTACGTTTTGATAAATTATTTTCCTGTTCCTTCTGAGCATTCTCTTTTTTGGACTAGATAACCCACCTGTTTCCTCTTGTGTTTCCTGTTGGTTGTACTTTAGGAGTCCCTAATCCATTCTAGCTGCCTTTCCTTTAGGGTTTTTTTATTTTTATTTTCCTTTTTTTTTTTTTTTTTTTTTTTTTTTTTAATGCTTTGTGACCTATCAGTTCCTGTGTTGGATTTTTATATACTAAGGTAATGTAGCTGGCAAAATGTAAAACCTGTTCTGGTACATAATTTTTATGGGTTGCCTGAAACTGCCTAATCTTTGTTTTCCCATTATTTTAACTTTCTTGCTTCTTTGACATTAGGCTGAACTTGAAATAGAAATGATAACATTCTGCAAAAGTTACTGTTCTAAAATGGTTGTCTACAGCTGAAAGCAATTCTGGGTACTTCTCACAGCGTTTCAGACATCTAAATTTTCTGCCTTCCTCTTCCAGTTACAAACCGGTGCTTAGACTTGACCACAGGCTGTAACAGCAATAACAGCTGCATCTAAGGGAAAAAGTCTCTTGATGGTTGTTGTGGTCAAGGCTTTAAGTAGTTGCATTGGTCCCAGCAGGTTTGGACACTATGCAGATAAATATATGGTGCTACTGTTTTCCAATGACACTAAACTAGGAGGAGCTGCAGACTCCATCAAGGGTAGAGAGGCCTTACAGAGAATCCTGGACAGGCTAGAGACCTGGGCAGGCCATCAGCAGCAAAATCTAACAGAAGTGCTGGATTCTGTCCCTGAGATTGGATCATCCTATTTATACACACAAATTGTGGGGTAAGAGCGTGGAGAGCAGCGCTCTGGAAAGAGATCAGGGGGTTTGGGTTGATGGCAAGTTGAACATGAGTGAGCAGTGCCCTGGCAGCCAGAAGGGACATGCATGTCCTGGGGGACACCAGGCACAGCATTGCCAGCCGGGCAAGGGAGGAGATTGTCCCACTCTGCTCTGCACTG
The DNA here is from genome assembly GCA_020086605.1 of Lanius collurio. Taxonomy (NCBI): domain Eukaryota; kingdom Metazoa; phylum Chordata; class Aves; order Passeriformes; family Laniidae; genus Lanius; species Lanius collurio. The sequence continues at coordinate 495,713 of JACBWW010000002.1, forward strand.
GGGCGGCCTCACCTCCAATAGTGTGTGTACTTTTGGGCACCTCAGGGACATCGGACTATTAAAGTAGATCAAGAGGAGGGTGACCAAGTTGTTATGAGTGCCTTCCAACTTGAGATATTCTTTAATACTGTGATCCTAGAAATCTATGATCCAAGATACAGGTTATGAATTGGAGAGAATTTTCTGGCTTTAACCAAACAATTACCTGTACTGCTTCAGATGCACAGTTTTTATATGCCTTTATGGCTAATTCAAAATCAGTTGATTTACAGGCCTTAAATGCTAAAGTTCTTTTCACCACTTAAATTAGATTTATCATAAAATTATGAAAATTTTGACTTTCACTGCTTTCTGTTACTGTGTGCAAAAGCATCCAGTATGGTGAACAATTACGTCCTTGAGAATAACCAGATTATTCTCTTCATAAAAGACTCACAAATTTGCTCTGTGCTCAGCAGTATGCACTGGAAGGGCAGAAGAATCCCTATGATTTTAATGTTCTCGGAAAGGAGGCTGACACTGCAATGTAGTATGAGGCATACATGTTTAAAACTCAAAATACAGTTCTTGAAGCATTTGATTTACTTGTGCTGCTTCCGATCAATTAACAGAAAGCTCTATTTCTGTGCTGAAATCTGTCATTCAAGTCTGTAGCTTTTGATTTGCATCGTACTACATTCCTTTTTTATTGGAATAGCTTGTGTCAATGCCATGATTCTGGGGGCTAAAGGAGCATGGAAAAAATATACTGCCATGAGACAAGAGCCTGGTCATTGACTTCTCACATTGTAGGCTGGGTCAAACTGAGCAAAGGGCTGAAACATTCTTTTAAAGTACATTTATTTGACTCCCTCAGGGAAAATTCTTACTTTACTTTAGGTTACAGTTCATTCTAAGAAAAACATCATACCCCTTTTTTTTTTTTTCTATTTTGGTAATTGGATCCATCAATGAAACTGAAGTTATTGAATTTCCTATTGGTTGCTAAGGCTGCTGCTACAGAGGCCAGCCTAAATGAGGACCATGTAACTGAACAAGTACATTAGAAGTCTAATAATGCAAGTATCTAAAGGAAATTTGCACAGATTTCATATCTGTTTCTGATTTCTCTGTTAGTCTTTGGGTTTGAGGAATTTTCAGCCTTGGACAGGCATAGAAGAAAGATGACTCGGTGTGATTTCTAGATGGTTGAGCAAGAAAGGAGTGGTCTGTACATCTGTAATCCTGAGGGATCTGCATTTGGTTTTGCAACACTAGAAATCTACTGATGCTCGAGAAAACTGCCCCCAAGTGGTTAAGGCCCATTTTCTTTTATTTAATTATTTTTTCCTGTCTTTCTGCTCCTCAGGTAGCAGCTGCTGGAGGACATCTGAAATTTACAGTCTCCTATGATGTCACAGAAGAAGAAGAGGAAGAAACAACTAAATTGATGGTTCAATCTGATGTCATCATAGTGGTAAAGTGATTGTATTTTCAACCCAAGAAAGAAAGAAAGTGGCCTGCTTTTTCAAATGTTCAGTGTGTGATGTGGTGGTTGAGGACACAGAACAGGAAGGGTGCACATACTTTCAATTAATTTGTAGTGTCAGAAAATGGATACACTTCAGAGAACTAAAAGCTTCAATATCTTGAGTCTCTGATATTGTTGCAGTAGCTTAGAAAACTATAATTCTTCTTGTTCATCAGGAGGAATGAAGAAATAAAATAATTGGTCATTTTGAGGTAACACTTCTACATTCTTTCAGCAGATCTGATCTTTTGCACCTCAGCATTGTATGAATTTGCTTTTGTTTCTGCAGAGCCATGCACCTTGACACTAGGTTTTATCTGAATAACCCAAACTTTCTTTTCCACTACTTTTCAGTTCTATCAGGCAAGCCCATTTCAGATTTATGAAAAGTGAATATTATTCCTGATATTTGTTATTCTTCTAAAATATATTACTCAATAAATCATGTACCCCAATGAGCTTTTTTTCATGACTTTTTTCATATTTAGATCTCTCTTTCATGGCTCTCTCTAGGGAGGTGACTTGAAAATCAGCACTCCAAAAGGGATAATTCACCTGCAGCCTTCTGAAGAGCACACTGAAGAAATTGTGCTGAAACCAGAATCTTTCTCCATGCATGGCACCGATGTTCCAGTCAGCAGGAGGGAGTTCATGACTGTCCTTGCAAACATAGAGAGGATCCTCATAAGAGCCACATACAGCAATGGGATGAATGCCATCTACAGGTGAATGTGAGGAACCGGCCCCTTTGCTACAGGCAGCTTCTCGAGAGTTGTTTTCTCTCTTCAGAGAACAAGGCTGATGTAATTTAAAACACACTAATTTATTATCATGAAATCCACAGCATCTATTTACACTTTCAAACTCCTGTTAGTATGTTTTTCATTTTGGGTAGGCAGGAGGAGGAAGGCAACAGAAAGAAGCAGCCTTTTAAGAAAATGAAATTACATGGACTATTAAGGCATGAATGACAGTTCTATAAATATATTTATTTTGTGAACACGGTAATTCCCATGTATATGGTAAATCACGGAGTGAGGTAATAACATGTTGAAGTAGGAAATGATATATTGTTTATATATGGTTTTCCCCATTTAATGACCATACAGGGCCACATTAACAGTGGACCAGAGAATAATATCCTGAGTCTCCAAGCTGGAAAAGTGCCTCAAGGGGAATTCTCTGTGTTTTTAATCAGTACCACACACAGAACTGGCTAATCCCAAAGCCTTTCCCTTGATTTATGTCAGGATGCTGCGTGGACTGCTCAAATCCACTGATTTGATGTGAACTCTTCTGAGTCCTCTGATAAAATTAAAGACATGTGAAATGATTTAGTTGTTCTATTTCAGTTGCTGCAGTGTGTTTGAAACTGTAAAGCTCATCTTGCATTTCAGATTTTCCTAAGTGCATGAACAAATACTCCAGATGGGCTAGAAGAAAACCTGTCTCCTGATACTGTGTGATTAACATTAATAGTTAGGTGGCATAAGTAATATTTTTAAAATGTGTAATGGAATTGATTGCATACTAGTTTTTTATTCACAAGGCATGAAACCTGAAATGCTCTCTGATCCACACATCAGTTGATTCAGTGGCATAAACCAATTTGGAATGGAGGGAGCTGATAGCACATTTAGTGATTATTTGCTGAGAGCACAGACACAGTTTTTGCTGCTTTGAAATTTCTTAAGCAATCTAACCATCATTTGAATACTTAGGTAATTAAAATATATCCTAAATTGAAAGGCAGGTTGTGTCAACAGCATGCAGTTTTCTGATTTGAGCTTTGGCAGTGTAAATTTTTTCCCTGCTAAAAAGAATTCATATTTCTTCAGTCTCTGTATTTTCCTCTGCTTAATTAGTACGTATTACATCTCTGTAAGTAAGTTTGTGAATCATAACTAGCTTGAGTTTGTGCCAAACTACTTCCTAATTTGCTCATTCAGTCAATCAGCCTTGTGTTCTTTTGCATCTCCTTGGATCCAGTTTGAAAGCCTTTCATGGCCTTCAGCTACTTGTTTGAGGAGAGCCAAAACACCAGGCCAGAGCTCACCTCTTAAGTACTATGAGCAGACCATGAGAAACTGTTAATTCACAGCTTTCAGCTGAGACTAGTGGGAGCTCAGTGAGTGATGATCCTCTGCTCTCTTCTCATTCAAATAAAAAAAAGCCCAAACCATTAGTCAGGATTTTCCAAACTAAAGGAGGATGGGAGTGTACTGAGGAGTATGGGAAATGCAAACTTTTAAAGGAGATATGTATGATTGACTTTCTATGGGCCAAAGGTGTTACTATTCATTATGGGAAACACAAACTTCATTTGATGCCTTAGGTTTTAACTTTGATATTTTTCAAATCCTGTACTGCCTGCCTAGTGTGTTACTCTGAAGTTTTGTGTGGCCTATTAGCTGCTGTTCTCTCTTGCTGGCTAGACATAACAAACCCTTTCTAGGTTTATTCTTTAAGGACACCAGGCCCCAAAATGTGTAAACTAAAAGCCTTTGAGAGGAGGGGCAAACTTGGGGTAATTACATCATTAACTGAAGTTATAATTGGAGAATTAATCCTGATATGCAAATGGATCAAACTTAAAACAGTGTGAAGAACCCGTGACCCAGTGTCCATCTTGGGTGGAGCCCCTCAGAGGATTTACACTCCCAAGGTCTACCTCTGAAGGCCCTTAAAATAAATAACTACTTTGTCTTATTTTGTCTAGACTCTGTCTTCAGGTAGCCACTTGAAGGCATCATGTTTATCAGAGGTTTACATATATTTGTGTACTGACATTTGTACTAGCAGGAGAAGGTGCTTTTTTCCTACAAAAAGCACCTTGGCTGGGCAGTTAAAGTGAAAAAATGCAGTGCTGGAAGTGTAATGGCTCCATCCTGCCTATACTGTGGAACAGTGGGGAAGGGATGGGTAAGATCCCCTCTGGGCAACAGTGTAGAGGTCAGGTAAGCACCAACATGTAGAACTGACACATTGTGTAGAATGTGCCTATTAAGTAAGAAATAGCAGAGCTGTCTGTTACAAATTTGGAAGACTATCACTGCCTGCATCCCAGATTACTGCTTTAGCCATTTGGACATGTGTGGTGCACTTCTGTTTCATAGTTAAATTCATATTCAGCTTTTGGGAACAGTTTTGTGGTGTGTTATAGATGATTTTCTGAAAGCATTTTTTTGAAATACTCTTTAAGAAGAGCTCTGCAACTCATACAATTTATGCTTTGCATGTTGATAGCCACCAGCTCCTAGATGTAGTGACGTTGCAGTTGGGAAGATTGGTCCCTTAAAGACAATGAGTTAAAAGGCAGTTAGGAGAAGGAGCTGAAATGATTTTGAAGAGTATCTTTTTTGCTAGAAATGGTCTTATATTGCTGGTACATTTCTAGCTGTTCCTCTGACGTCTCTTACCAGAGAAAAATGTAGTGGTTGCTCTATTACTATGATTATTGTCAGCATTTCCACAAATCTAAAGCAAGCAATTTTATTGAGTGCTGTCAGGGTGCTCATTGCAGTTTAGCATGACAGAAGAGAGGATGTGAAATTCCAATCACAATTAAACAAATTCAGTTTTTCTTCTTTGATTTAACTGTAGCAATCATAGTTTCATCCGTTAGGATGTGATTTACTGAGTGGAGTTAAGTCTCCTCAGAACTGTTCATGCTCCCAGTCACCTGTTGTAGCAGCAAACAGCATCTATTGTCATCCAGCCCACCTTATATTCTGCTGTGTAGGCATATTGCTGATTTTCAGGATGTGCCACATTACTGGCTGTTTTATAGTCTCTTTGACTTTCACTCATGCTAAAACCTACTAGGTGCAAAGCTGTGCTCATAACTCTTAAGATCATGCAAAATAACCCTTTTCTACATATTCTTCCCCTTTAGTTCTTCAGAGAAAATGTAGACCCAATGAAGAAGATACTGTTTGTGGTATCTAGGGCTGATTAAGGACTACTGTAGATGGTCTCCAAAGGAAGACATTTTTGAAAAGAAATAGTGTAGAGCTAAGCCTTAATAGATAAGTAGAAATTAATTAAAAGGTTTTCATTGTCTTTAAACAGGTATGTGCAGTGGACAGATGGATATTCCTCTGAGAGGGTTAAGAGGGTTTGGCAGAGAGACAGAAATATTACAGGGTTATTAGATCTTTCATGAATGACAACTTCTGCCTCAAAGCACCAGCAGAATTAGGCAACCTACTAATTAGAGATTGCTATATTAAGCAACATGTTCATTTAAATACTGAAAGTTTTCAAAATGGATAATGTTACCATATGTGTAAGGATTTCCAAGGATGCTGTTATAATCTGTGCTTTAAAAGAGACCAGAATTGAGGCATAAAGTAACTTTCTTGCAGTCATGTAGAAAGACTTAAAAATTCAATGGAGTTGTCTCCAGCTGGCAAGCGCTTTAATTTAAAGACTCTATTTTTAACCCTTGTTTAGCTGAACCTACTAGAAGCATTACCTAATCTGTAATGCTTTCAAATAGCCACTAAACAATATTAATACAGTAATGACAGGTTTGACTCAAGCATGGTTTTATGTGCATTTTTTTGGGTCCTTTTAAGCTTGCAATGTTGTTATTGCTCTGTGGCATAATTAGGAAGCTCTCTTATATGAGTGGGCAATTAGATGATCAAGTAGCCTAAAAAATGAGAATACAGAAATGCAGCAATCAATCTGAAGGTGAACACAGCTTCTGGGTTTAAATCCTGGTTCTCCTATAACTTGACAGGTCTTCCAAACTTTTGTAGTTAAGTCCATCTATGGTAGAAGCAATGGGCCAAAAAAAGATAACTCTCTCTTACTGTTTCATTTGATTTAACACTGCTAGCTTGTACTTCAAAGGAAGTTCAGTAGCACTGTTCATTCAGTTTCGATATTGAGAGTGGTCATTGATGTTAAGTGTTGCAAACATGCAGATAGGCATTGGAAATTGTGGTGGTAAAGAGAATAGATTGCTTGCAAGCACATATAGAAGAATCAGTGCTAGACACAAGGAGAAAGAGGGAAGAACAGGCCAAGGGGTTTTTTCCATATGCAGAATTGGCTTCAAGACAAATGAGCAGTGATTGGGTCACTACTTCATGTGCCTTATGTAGCTGATGTGATTCAGATGCCTGGCACAGCAGACAGTAAACTATGCTGATACTGCCTGAAACGTCCCCTTCCCTTTTAATCTTGTTTGTTTTTAGAAGTCAACAGTTGCCTGCTGACAGTAACAGTCAGCTTAAATATTTGGTCTTGATGTCTAATCTCACATTGTTCATGCATCTCCAGAATCCAGTGCCCCATTACTGCCAGCATTATGTATTTTAATGAATGCAGAATGGCATTGAGGAATCAAAATTGCAACATCAAAATGGGAGAAAAGAAAATCACTGCAGCTTTCTTCACTGACTAACTGTTAATGCTAAAAACTGTTAAACACATTAAAATCCCATTTAGCAAATAGCAGAATGTAATGAAAATTGGAACAATTCAGTGAATACAAATGTGGGATAATACTGGGAGGATTGTTTCTGTGTGTTAGGGCTTCTCTTTGTTCCAAGATCAGTGCTGAGAGGGAACTAACTGTAGTTAGATTTTTAGATTTTTTTACTGGTAATCACTGTTTGATATCTAATATCCTAGAAATTGGTTATCTTATCAGAAGGAAAATTCAAATTAATGATTGCAAAATAAATGTACAATGGAGTGAAGAGGATATACTGAAAAGTGAGAGAGAATTTACCGAAGATTTGTGTAGGAATAAGCATCCTTCTCTTAAAACAGTATCAAGAACCTTTTACAGAGGTTCTTGTATCACCAAATTGGATTGAAGTTTCTGGCTGCATTACAAACAATGGTAGTTCCTCCAAAGTCCAGTCATATTCCTAGTTGTGGTAAAATTTCTGTTTTTCTGAAGTGTCTGTCTCAATTTCAGAAATCTTTCCTTTTTTTTCCCATTACCTTTCATGTGTGTCTTTTTTGGAATAGTCATGAAATCTAGTGGGAAAATATTCTGTCTTAAGCTTTCCTCCAACCACTGCAGTAACAACAAAATATTTTTCTTGGATGTTTTCTTGTCCAAGGTCATCCAAATAACTTTCAGGATTTTTTTGGAGCCAAAAGATAAATGCCCTATTATGAAGGGGAAAAGAGCCAGTTTGTTTTAAGTTTTCCAAAGAAAATTAATTACTTTTTAACAAAATGTATGTCATGATAGAAAGGTATTTTCTGCTGAAGATGACTTCAAAACAAGCTCTTCAAGTAGCTCAAGTTATCAAACACTCTGTTAAGATTACTGGGTGAAAATAGAAGTAATTTAGCCTCTGTAATACCTTAATATTCCTTTGAATTTTCATTAGTATTAAACTCTCAAATCTAAGTTTCTTTCCCCAGAAGGAGACTCTTGAGGTAAATTGCATCTGTTTCTGATAGTAGCTGTAATATTATCAAAAGACTTCTGTTGTTTCTCTCATCATACTTCCATGCCTTTGAAATAAAATCATGGTCAGTGTTCACTTAAACAATGGCTGTTTAGCACTTTTTTCTCTGCCATTGAGGAGGCCAGGCAGAAGATTTCCTTTTTCTTTCATGCACATGTATTTTTCTTTCATATGCATAAAACTTAGACCCTCAATCCTTCTGGACAGGGCTCACATCTTTTCCGGAGGTCAAATCTCAAGAGTAAAAATATCCAAAACTTAGTAATGTAATATTTTAGAAGTCTGGACTAGTGGTTCATAAACTTTGAAGACCCTGCTTAGTGTCAAATTTGCTCTATGTGCAGCTGCAATGCAAGTTGGCACATGTGGCTTGCAGGCCAAGAATAGCCTTCCATCTCCTGGTACAGTGCTGTGAGACTTTTTAAATCTATTTTTATCAGTGGCTATCTGACCATAGTCTCCCTCATGTGATGAACAAAAATAGTAACAGACATCTAGTTGAGGAAGAAATAGAGGAATATGAAAATCTCCTTATTTTTAAGCAGGAAAACAGAAGCAGGGCACTGCGTGCCACTATAAAGTGTTTGTTGCAGTCAGCTGTGCATATCCATCTAATTTGCTATTTTCCCTATTTAACTTCTGTCACATCCAGAATAAGAAGTGTTATTATGGAAGCTGCTGACCACACTTTGAGGGGGAGAAGGACAGCATCTGCAGTGGAGTTGTGTGAGTGTCCTCCAGGCTATGATGGTACCTCCTGTGAGGTGAGTATCATGATGCATTCTGGTTCAGTGTTAACACCATGATAGCTGAAAGCAGACAGTGGACCTGTGTTGGTAGAAAACAGTAAGAGAGCTGTCCATTCCTGTTAGGAATTTGCCATGGCTTGAGTAGTTACCTTTACTTCCAGGTGGTGGTTCATTATATTTGATAATACTGAAAATCCAAAGTTTTATGCCTCTGTGGTGATTTCTAACTTATGAAAAGACATTTTGGTTAATAAAAAGGAAGTGAAAGCAAATATTTATACTCTTCAGCCAATTGTTAATGGGTGAACCTGTCACCTGTAGAAGGAAAATGGCAGTTATCTGACCTGTGCACAACAAAGCCACATCAAATTATTTGAGTTAATGGAGTTGAGTTTCCTCTTTTGTTTCCCCAGGGCTTTGCCATTTGCCTTGGAGTTGTTGAGAATTGCATGTGTGTTTTTCTGAGGATTGCGTCCCTTTATTTTGCTCCTGTTACAGATAATAATGTAGACACATGCTTAGAAAAATACCCACTTCCCTAACAAATTCATTAGTTCACACAGAATGTGTTTGTACAAGTATACATATGATTAACCACCTCACATGGGCTTAGCTTGGGGTAAATAGAAGCCAAAAAAATGCTTCAAAAGCTTTGCCTTTAAGGAAATAGTTTCAAACACCGAGATGCTCTGCTTCACAAAACTACAAACAGTATGCCATTTACACAGGCACTCTAGGCATTTGCTTGTCACCTCTTTTTTTCTTTAAAAATTTTCATGCTTACATGTGATATTTAGGGCTTGGAGTCTAGTCTTATGCCAAACATGGTTGCTTGTTGCTGGGACTAGATGAACTAATGTAGAAAGAAGGCCTGAAGGAATTAACGGATATTCCTATCACTTCCAAAATGGTACAGATGGAAAAATAACTGGAGAAGAATAGTTTTTACCTTGGCTGAGAAATAATTTTAAAGCCTGGCCATTGCCTGTCTGTTCAATTATTTTAAGAAAACTGCTGGATGCAGTATTACAGGTTTTTTTCACTTGTCCATTTATTCTCCCAGTGCAGATTTAGGTGTGATGTCCAAAAGAGCAATTGGAAAAGCCCTGATTGCAGACATTTCAATATCTACTTTTGTTGTAAAAGCTGAAGGACTTGGGTAGAATTCCTGTCTTGGTGTTGCTGAAACTGTCCATCATTGTGTCCTTCAGTGCTAAACCTTCTCCTCAATCATAAACAGTCCCTGAAATTTGATATATACTTAAGATCATACTCCACAAGAGAAAACACATATATATAGCTGCAAATTTAAAGTTTTCTATTCTAGTGGGCATTGAAAAAAAAAGATGAACTTTTAGATTTCCAGACAGACAGTATCTAACAAAGCATGGAAAGAGAAGTTGAAAACGTCTTTTCCTTTTTTTTTTCAGTTACCAATTTTGTTTCTTCTTCTGAATGCTTTCATCCTTGTCCAACAGTTTACTTCTACCAGTCTTAACCTAGCAGAGTTTCATTTTTATTGATTTTGTGCAGTTTTTCAGTTCCTTTTTCTCTTCATTATTTAATTTAATGTATGTATTTGTCTCCTGCATAATGATACAGTACCTGGCACAGGTGCTGCAGCACTAAAACCCATTATTATTTACTTATTTTCATGCTATGAATGTTTTGGCATGATCAATCTTCCAAAGGCAATAAATCCCATTTAAATCATCTTTTAAGAGGATCCCATTTAAATCTTTTAAGATTGTTCCATTATATAAATTTGGAGTTTATTTTTTACAAGATTCTGGCCAAATAAAATTCTTACATTTTTGCATGTGTATGAACACAGAATTGCATAAGCACAGGTAAAGCAGATAAAATTTTATATTTCTAATACCAGTTGGGTTCCTTTGTGATAGATACTGTGCTCCACTCATGAATTTTCTTGTCTTTGTTAACATCTTCATATTTAATTGCTCTTCTCCCTCAGATTTTTTTCCCATTCTCTGTTCTCTTTTTCTTGTGCTTCAGAAGAAGTTGTGTTTAACATGCATCACTATGATGAGCAAGAACTTTCATGACTTTTGAATGTTACATAATTTCTTTTCTTTAGATATCAATCTGCAATCTTTTAGTTCTAAGCCCTAGTATTGGTAGTTCATGTCCAAGTTTTTAAAATTAGTGACTTTTAGAGCCTTGTCTTGAGCAATATAATGTGTATCTGTGCACGAGAACATTATTGTCAGTCACCAGAAGAGGAAGAAGATTTATGGATTTATGTAGAAACCACTTGCGTCTCATGCCACAGAAAGAAAAATACAGTAATATCTTTTAACGTGTTTTTAGGTTTTGAATTTTATAACTCTAGATTTTTATTTTTTTATATTTATGGGGATTTTTTAGGAACGTGTACCCAAGAATGTAAAGAAGGAAAAACAAGGATAATGTCTCAGCTTTTGGAATGTTTTTTTAAAAAATAATTCCAATTAATCTTTAGATTACTTTCACATTCTTCAAGAGTAAGACAAAAAGGGACATCTTTATTTTTATAAAGAAGAGCCTGTTTATTACGTTTTTGGAGAGTGTATGTGAAGTTGAAAAGATTGCCTTTATTAAATGGTACTTTTAGTATTCTGTCAGTGAAAAATTTTCTCTTTGCATTATCCAGATGCTTTTGAAGGTCATAACTCTGTCATGCACTTTATCTTACACAAAATTATTGGATCACATGAGCAATCTTACTGTAGAAGGATAGTTTGCAAAAACTATAAAGCCATTTGTGAGATATGTAGTAAGGAAGATTGCTGCTTGACATCTTATTATGAGCAAATGGAGTAGCTTAATTTTTGCTCATGAAACACAGTTTTATGCTGTTACACTTCCTACAAAACTACTGGCCATGCATTTAATATTGATTTGAATTTTAGATTTAAAAAAGAAAATTAAAAAATCAGAGCAGTTTCTTAAAGGGAAATTACTGTCCTTTAAGGAGCACAAATTGTAAATAAAAGGATAGCTTTGGTTTCAGCCTGTACTTTATTTCAGTGTAGCCTTTTACTGGAGTCCTAACAAGACTAAATGTTATTTTAATTGCTCTTTGCGCCTGAACTTCTTAGAAAACATTTTTGTGGTTTTGAGTTTTTTTCACCCTTCTCTCTCCTTCAGTATTTCACCTTCTGGCTGTTTGTCAGTCTGTATCTCTTGCTTTGATGCTGTCATATTTCAGTTCTTCATTTCTCTGCTTTATTTTACCATTTCAGAAGAATGATCAAGTTAAGGCTTCCTCTAAGGCTAAGGTCAGTGTAAAGCCACAGCACCAGAAAGAAGAGTTTTCTAGAGAAATGTTGTTATTTTTATTCATTTGGCAAGTATTTCTTTTGTGTGTGCAAGTATTGAATCCAACAAAACTTCTAAAACCACGCTACTTTGTTCAAGCAAGAGTTTATCTAAGTTTTTATCTAACTTATCTTGCAGTCATGCTGGCCTCGACACAGGCGAGTGAATGGCACAATTTTTGGTGGAGTCTGTGCACCATGTACGTGTTTTGGTCATGCAGACATGTGTGATGACATCACAGGAGCATGCCTGGTAAGTGTCACTGCCGGAAACAATGGACCTGGCCAACATCACTTCAATATACCTGTGCAATTGGATTAATGACCTCTGAGACCTGAAATAATCAAGAAGAAAAATGCCAGAGAGTAACAGAAGAGATCTTTATGTTGTGGTTAAGGATCCCCTCATACCAAGATATGGTATCTTTAACAGTGAAGAAAAAAAAAGATTTTATTTATCACATAGGATCTATGTTTTAAAATAGAATCGATAGTATCAAGGTATGCCATGCAGAAAGCAGCAGATGCATGAATACTTTTTCTTGCAAGATTTATTTTCTTCTCCTATTTGTCTCCTGCAATATATTCAATTTATAGTATATAGCAGGTAACGTCGTAAATTCTGTTCTAGTTTGATGAGAAGATATTGTTAACGTCTTCCTTCTTCTAAATTCATAGTAAAGCTTGGAGGAACACTTAATGAACTGTACTTCAGAAGAATAATAAAAGCATATGATCTCAGCTAAATCAGGTTTTTTTTTTCTTGTAGACTATGGAGATTTTATGTAGTTACCTACTAATTCAGCAATTAAATCTGTGATATTATCCATTGTAACCCTACCAGCACACCACTGTTTCCAGCCTGTTCAGTAGCCTTTTGGAATGGGTGAATTATGCTGAATGTACTGTTCTGATTGACTCAAGGGCATTTTTAGTTTTATATTGTCTGACATGGCATGAAGCTTGAAACAACATGTCTAATTTCATTAGTCTTGCAGCAGCACAATTTAAGCTGGTGCCAGTTTGTGGGATATACTCATTTCCCTGCAGAATTTCAAGCAGACTCTGTAATGTGCATGTTTCTAAGTGTTCTCTTTTATTTCCTTAAGAAAAACCTGCTGGGAAAATGCCAAAATGAAAATTCAGGCTTTTTCCAATATAATTTGGCACTTAGAATTATTACTGTTCTTCCTGTTTTGCTCATAGAAGATGTTTAATTGCATTGCAGTGCAAAACAAGATATCCTTAATGTGTGGATCAGTGAATTTTTCAAATTGCTTTTTCATGAATAGAAGCTTAAAATTATTCTCAATTTAATTATACTGTAAGCCTCAAAGAAGTACCTAGAATGAAAAACATGTTTGACGTGACAGTCATGTTTTGAATCCTTCACTTAATACTCAGTTAAAATGTTTATCACTAGGGTAATATGGATTTGTGTTTCCTGACAAAATTTTTTTGCATTAATAACCAGCTACAATGTTTATAATATCAATGTGGCGTACATTCAATTAACAGGGGAGACGGAGAAGGAAGAATCTTGTTTAAGGTGTGCCATAACTGTTGACTATTTTGCTTAGGGGTACACAGCCAGATGTAAGTTCTGAGGTTGTTGGCTTCTGTGTCTTCAAGTTTTAGCCCCTGCACAGCTTCCCTCTTTATTTTTGTCTGTAGCACCAGCCTGGATGAAAGAGAAGGCCACATAGCAGCATATTGCTTTTTGTGTTGTTTGGCTGATGTGAACTGTTGACTCAGACAGTGGAGCTCCCCCTTCTGATGTTTCAAGGGTGCTGGTGTAAGATAACACAGCAGTGACAAAGAAGTGGAAAATAACCAGCTGAAGATGCACTTTCATCTATACACGTTATCAAGCATTCTGTATTTTATGTGTTCTGTAGTTTATACTAAATCAGGCTATAGAGAAGAGGCACGCAGGGAGCTTAAAATCAGTTCTGGATTTTCTTACAACTTTGAAAGCACCGTCAGTCAGATCGGTTAGTATCCATGCAGGCTATTAAATGCTGCTATTCAATTTGGATCATAAGCCTTTTGAAGTGAAAGAGAGAGTAGTCTGAATGCTGAAAAAGAGAAATGTTTCACATCAAAGGCATTCTTTCTATTGAGGTTTACACAGCCTTTTGGCCTCCTTATTATTATTCATGGTGTTTTTTCAGTAATACAACAGACAATTTAGGCACCTAATTTACTGATATGATACTTCTTTTTGCTCTTCCTTAGCTTTGAAATGTAGTTGAAAAGAAGCTGAAATGTGTTTTTGACTCATGATAAAAGCTCAAATCATCTGCTTTGACACAGGCCTGTATAAAAAGCTCATTTTAACGTATATCTTGCAGTAACCTGCAAAGCCCTTTGATCCCCACAGCAGCCATAGAGAGCTGCACGATACCTCTTTCTCATAACCATTGTGATATACATAACTGCTTTGGTACATAGGGCAATTTCGAACACTCAGAAATATTCTTTTGTACTACTACACACACACATTCACAGTAGCTTTAGGAGATTGGTTAAACCTAAACCTTGTGAAAAGCAAGTGCATTTCAAGGTGTTTCATTCATTGCAGGATACTATGTTCCTGTTAGTAAGCCCAGAGAAAGCAGATCTTTCTCCCCAAAGATATGATCAAATTGCCTAAGTGGGCAGTCCCCAATGGCATTCTTTCCATGCTGTATTCCTCTGTGTATAAACAATTAATTGCATTTCAGTGCAAAACAAGATATCCTTAATGTGTGGATCAGTGAATTTTTAAAATTGCTTCTTCATGAATAGAAGCTTGAAATTATTCTCAGTGGAGGATGAGGCTGGAATCAATGGTGGTGGACATGTGCTTTAGACAGTATTCATCACAAGAATGACAAAATGTCTTTACCAATCTTCAAACACACCATAACCAAATGATATGTCGTAGCTAAATGCAGTACAGGCTCTCACTCAAGTGAAGATATGTAAAGCCTCTGCAATATCCTGATTACATTTGTATTGTAACACCAAGAAAGGAAATTATCTGTGTCATCTTGACATTATGTTAGCTTGAAAATGCTAGAAGAGCTTATTCATGCTTCCAAAGACAGAATACCATTGTCTGGTCTAGATGGCTCGGGACTAATACTAAAATAGGCACCCAGGCTTACTCTCTTTAGCTGGCTTTAACAGCTTCCCTGGTTGTCTCTGTGACAGGTATTCTTAGGAAGGCAGCAGCATGCCACAAGTGCTATCTTGGACTCTATCATAATCCCTGTAAGGGTTTAGATTCATCACTTGCATTCTATTCTAAATGTTTCTTTCCATGTTCATATACACTCAGCTGCATACACAGGAGTGCCTTTCAGTGTGAATTTAGGGTTCCCTAATATTGGGTATAAAGTTCATTTGGTTTCTTCCAAAAAGGAGAGCTGGCTTGGTAAAAAATGGTGGAAAATGCATACCAGGACATCAGCAAGGAAGTTTGTGGAGAACAAGGTCTGAGACATACACAAGCTTTTGGACAAAAATAAATTCTACAGTTTTAATTACACAGAGGTTTTCTAACTGAAGTTTAGAAGTAAAAAGTGTCAAAAAAATTAATGCATTCAAAATAGTGTGAGATACTTATGTTTTCAAATTCCACATATTGTATTTGGACAGAAAATTGTTCCTGGCCACAAAGTCTATGGATCTGTGAAAGAAAGCATGGATTTTGCCAAACCACTAGATCAATGTGTTGGAACAACCTCTATTTCCATGGGAATAAAAAGAAAGCAGATATAACATACTGAGCAGGTTAGAAAAGTAGATAATGATGTATTTTATACCCAGTCTCATGACACTGAAAAAAACAAGTACAGTTTTCCTATGAACATGAAATTAAGACATCAGAGTCTTAAGCACGCTTTAAGGAAATAATCTCAGTGTAATTAGACATTGCTCAAACCAGATGATGTTCAAAACCATTGCTGCACATTTGGCAAGTTTCAAACTGAGATTCAACCAATTGGTATCAAGAAAGCACACATTTTTCATGAGTAATGATAATATTTTTAGAAGGACTTGTCTACTTTAGTACTTAAAGTACTGATTTGTAAATGTGGCAGAGTAGCATGAAGTTTGATGCATCACTGAAGAGAACAGGCAGATCCGGTCATGTACACATACTACATAATCCTTGTTCTTTGTCTTGTAAGGTCCAAACTGGCTCAGGGAGAAAAGTGTAGGATACATAGGATCATTGTTTCTCAGAAAAACTCTAACATACACAGTGGAAGGTATGCTCAGATTTTGGTCCTATATATGGGGGGGGTTCCCTTTTTTTGTTTGTTTTTAAATTCAAATATTGATTCATTGCTTTTGAACATGCTGGGGACCATCGGTACTAGTCACTTTTAAGCACTGCCTCCAAAGGGCACAGGAGCAGGCAATTCCAAAATGTCAGAAGTCAAACCGGCAGAAGGCCAGCTTGTGTGAGCAGGGATCTTATTTTGGAGATAAGTCAAAAAAGAAAGGTGCATG
The DNA here is from genome assembly GCA_020086605.1 of Lanius collurio. NCBI lineage: Eukaryota > Metazoa > Chordata > Aves > Passeriformes > Laniidae > Lanius > Lanius collurio. Next base: position 512,241 of record JACBWW010000002.1, read on the forward strand.
CGGTGGAAGCAAGGTCAGGTGATATGGGAGAAATACAGAAGTGTTGCTTGCCACTGTAGGGGGAAAATTTGTGTGGCCAAAGCTCAGCTGGAGTTGAAGCTGGATGGAAATATGGGGGACAATAATAACAGATTTTTTAAAGAGGTTAATAGCAAAAGGCAGTGCAGAAATAACATCAGCCCACCACAGGATGAGGATGGTCCCTTCACAAACAGGAACATAGGCAAGACAGAGATGTTTAATTCTTTCTTTGCCTTTGTCTCCAGGATTGATGATGGGCTAAAAGGGTCCCCATGGGTTGAGCTGAAGGACCATATCTGTGACCATGAAAACTCCCAGTGTATCCTGAATTAGTGTGGGGTATACTGGATGCATATAAGTGTATGGGACCTGATGGGATTCTTTCAAGAATACTCAAAGAGCTGGCTGATGTCATCCTGAGCCCTCTCAGTGATTTTTGAACAGCCTTGGGAATATGGAAAGGCCCTAGTTGAGAGGAAGCTTGCTAACAGTGAATTTTCAGAAAGGTTGAGAAGGATGGCATAGAAATTGTAGGCCTGTCAATCTCACTTCAGTATATGGTAAAATTATGGAGAAGATTTTTCTGGGAGGTATGAAAAAATACCTGAAGGATGGTGCAGTCGCTGGTCACAGCCAGAATGGCTTCATGAGGGGAAAATCCCGTTTATCAAATTTAATTTCCTTTTATGACGAGGTAATCCACATAGGTGATTGAGGGCAGTCAGTTAATGTAATCTTTCTGGATTCCAGTAAATCTTTTCATACTGTTTCTCATAGGATCCTTCTGCTCAAAATGTCCAGCACTCAGCTGGATAAACACATAATGAGATGGGTGAGCAACTGGCTCATGCGTCAAGCACGGAGGGTTGTAGTGAATGGAGGAATTTCAGAGTGGTGACCTGTCACTAGTGGGGTAATACAGGGCTCCATCATTGGCCCTGTGCTCTTCAACATCTTGATAAGTAGAACTCAAAGGGATGCTAAGTAAGTTTGCCATTGTTACTGAATTGAGTGAAGCTGTTGACTCCCTTGAGGATTGAGAGATCTTTACAAATTAGATGGGAAATCACCAACCAAATGCATCTTGACAAAGAAAAGTGCTGGATTCTGTGCCTGAGATGGGGAAACCCTGGAGGTACGTACAGACTGGGGATTGAGAGGCTGGAAAACAGTGTCATGGAAAAAGGGACCTGGAGGTCCCATTGAACATGAGTCAGCAGTGCCCTGGCAGCCAGGAGGGCCCAGTGTGTCCTGGTGTCCCTCAGGCACAGCATCGCCAGCCAGGCAAGGGAGGGGATTGTCCCGCTCTGCTCTGCACTGGGGCAGCCTCACCTTGAATATTGTTTGCAGTTTGGGGTGCTACAACATAAGAGACATTTAGCTATTAGAGAGTGTCCAAAGGATGACTACAAAGATGGTGAAGGGCCTTGAGGTAAAGCCATATGATGAGTAGTTGAAGTAACTTGGTCTGTTCAGCCTGGAGGAGACCGAGGGAGACCTCACTGCAGTCACAACTTCCTCTCTGGGGAAGAGGAGAGGCAGGCAGAGATCTCTGCTCTGTGGTGTCCAGTGACAGGACTCAAAGGAATGGCCTAGATTTGTGTCAGGAGAGGTTTAAGTTGGATATTAGAAAAAAGTCCTTCACCCAGAGGGTGGTTGGGCAATGGAAGAGGCTCCCCAGGGAAGTGATCGCAGCACCAAGCCTGACAGAGCTCAGGAGGTGTTTGGATGATGCTCTCGGGCACATGGTGTGACTCCTAGGGAGTTCTGCACAGGATCGGGAGCTGGACTTGATGATCCTACCAGCTATGGATATTCCATCATTCTGTGATTGTGAGGAAGTAAACATAGAGGTCTAGATTGAGTGGGATTAGACACAGTACATGGAAATGACTGACGTTAAAGTGCCAGAAAATACTTCATCAAAGTGAAGGTGGTCAGGTCTTTATAACAAGAAATGTTTTCCTACAAAATGGAAGATTTCAGGTGTTTTAGTTTTAAAAAAGCAGCCCCTGCAAATACCCCTCAGCAAGAGATGTGAAGCTTTAAAGTAGTGTATTAACTTCTCCCACTTTAATAACATCCTTGACATATAAACTGTTCATATTCTTCAAAAACATTAAGATATGTCTGAGGATATTAAAAACTAAACTTATCACAAAAGAAGAATCCATTATTTTTAAGAAAAAGTACAAATAATTTGACATCATGTCTTTTAAAAATTGACTTGCAAAGGATTTTTCTTTTGAAACACCTAAATTTTTTTTTCACATCTTCTTTTAAAAGCATATTGTTCCCAGCTACTTTTTTTTGTATGACTGGTAGATTATTTTTGAATGTCAGCACTTCAAATATCAATCAAATGGATTCATTAACTTATGGAAATTGATTTTAACCCAGCTGGCTGTTCTAAAGCCAGAATTTTAATTGATTAAGTGTTTCAACAAGTTGGCATTAGCTCACAATCTACAAATTATGTTAAAATATAGTATTTTGATTAAGTCTTTAATTTCCAATATATCCTTATAGTATACACTAAGAATGAACCCTTTAAAACAACAAACAGCATTTCTGGAGGCAAATGCTTCGTACTCCAATACCCTCACGACTATAAAGAGTATTGTGCTTTTTCAGCTGCCCAGTTGCAGAGCACAGTGCAAAAAAGCTTTGTGCAAATCATTGCAATACTGGAAAGCTGTGAAGAAGGAATCACTGTTTCCTTATTGAGGATAAAGTATGTTTTCCAGACAGTAAGGCTGTTAAATAGCAATCAGTACCATATGCGTGACTTACTAAAATGATGAAACAATTTTAAAGTGTTCTATAAAAACAATTTTAAATTAAATCATAGGTTTGAAAGTGCCCACACCTAAACCAAACCAGCAAAATAAACAAACAAAAACAAACCTCCAGGGTTCTTAAGCTGCAGTTTGGATGAAACATTGTAGATTTGGTCTGACCCGTTATCTAAAACACAGCAGAATATACTCCATTAACAAAAATCTCTCTCATGGCTTTCATTTTGGTCTTTTGAAGTTGATATATGCTTTTTCAATCCTTTTTTCAGCACATCAATATGGCATTCAATGTCCTAAATCATTCCTGCTACTTGCTCTGTTTTTTCATTGTGAAAGGGCTTCATTGGGCATCTTGTGGTAAACAGAAGTGAAAGGACTAATGTGGTATGCTAATAATGTGGGGGGAAGAAAGGAAACAGATTAAGCCAGAAAAGTAATTTCCTGAATCTATTATGAATTCTGTGAAATTATTTAGAATTTCTAAGTCCTATATGGTGAGAGGGAAGAAGAATAGAAAGGGTAATTACTCTTTAAAACTTGATTCCTACAAGTCATCCTGGGAAGTCCTTTCTCTCATGACTGATATCCATTCTGCTAAAAGATTGTTTAATTTGAGATCAGCCAAAAGCTATATATGAAAATGCAAATTTAGTACTGCCATTTTCATATACTGCCTGTTTCATATGCTCAGCTTGATTTCTCTCCTATTATGCAGTCACATGGATGAGCACAAACTGTGGGATAGCGCCCTATACATGGTATACTTGTCCTTGCTTCTGCTCTTGAAGTAGAGGCAAGATTCTATTCTAGCAAATAACTATTAATTAAGTAGTTCATGTTTTGCTACTGTTTACAAATACTGCTAGCAATATACCTTGTAAAATGAACTAATGCACTTATATGTCAAATGTAATAATTCATTTTTGTAAATTATATAGTCTGGGCTGTGTTTTTGGAATCAACATCTAAAAACAGTTTGTCACAAAATAAGCCTATTGCAAGACTGCAGTACTAAACCTGTTTTATGCTGCTTTGAAAGTTGATTTTCTTTAAGCAAGCTAAAACAATAATACAGCTGTTCTGTGGTGTAAATTTAAAGGTTTTCTGTTAAATATTCTTTTTATTTTACATAGAAAAAAGTTACCCACAAAAACACATGAAGCACTGAGTGTGACAGCTAACCTGTAGAACTGTTTCTCAACAAGCAGCAGAAAATAAGAATAGATGTTGCAGACCTTTTTCCAAACTGTCTAATTGTCAATTTGTACTTTACATCTTCTGTTTAGGACTGCAGACACAACACAGGTGGTTCATATTGTGATAGATGCCTGCCTGGCTTCTATGGTGATGCAACTAAAGGGACAGCTGAAGACTGTCAGTTGTGTGCTTGCCCCCTAAATATACCTTCCAACAAGTAAGTTGTATATTTATTGCATATCCCACTTTTTCACTTAGTAAATTGCATTATATCTTAATTTCTATTTTTACAAGTATGTTTGAGATTTTTTTTTCTTCCAATCAAATGATATATTCTTCAATATAAAGTTTTATTTTTACAATTGTGCAGAGTGCTTAATTGCACTGATGGGCAGGTGAAGACAAAAGCTGGATGAGACTAAGGTAGAAAAAACAACACAGACTATGGATGAATGCTTTTTAAATTAATAACTAGCATTTGCTTTTCTGTCCTCCTTAAGAGTAGTATTTTCTAGTTTTAGAGCTGAATTTAAAGCTGAATTTCCAGATTTGACTTTTTCTGCTTTTTCTGTGGGCTTTTTCTGCTTTTACTTTTCCTTTTCTTTAAGTCTACATCTGTGATTTGTTTGGAATTTGAATTAATCTTTAGATCTTGCAGTGAAAATATTTTGTCAGCATATCTCAGAAAAAATACTGTTAATTTTTTTTTATTAAATAAAAATACAAGTGAAAAGTTATTCAAAATTCTGATCTAAGAATCAAAGTTTCCTTCATTATAAAAGCTTATCTATGCTACTCCATCACTTAACTTAATAGACCAAGTGGCTTGAACATTTTTTCATTGGTTTTGTCACAGACAATACCTGGAAAATAATAGTACCACAAGCATTTTACATGGTGTACCTGGATAAAACTGTTCTGAAACTCATCTGTGGTATTGCATCCTATTAAAATTGCACTGATCAGAGCAGGAATAGTCTAAACAGTTATGAGCAGAAATTACAGGGGATTGTAGAATGGGAGCCTGCCTTCCTGTTAAATCAGCTCTTGAGTTGGTTTTATTATATGTATATATATATATATATGGGTTTATAATATCTGCTGCTCAGGCATGGTTCTTCTGACATTCTCATTACTTGGTATTTCCTTGCCTCCATAATTATCTTTTTTTCTTTGGGAAGAGTGTGATGACAGAAAAGGGAAAACACTATCACATTTCAGTCTTGCACAGATGTGCAACAAACCAAGTCAAATAGATTGAATTTAGGTTATGATTGGCAAAATGCCTGGAGAGCTCCATTACGTATTCATCATAGTTCTGGGTGCTTTGCTTTCCTTTTTTGAAGTTAACAATCCCCTTTTTAATATTTATTTTTTTTTTTAAAATGTGGGTACAGAACAAATGCACAATATAAATGTTCTTTGAACTGTGAATCTGTGTGAGTCTTGAATCCTACAAAGTTTAGCTTTGCAGAATGCATTGGAAGGTTCAAGCTCTCATGATGTTACAGTTCTAGACGAATTACTAAATTTTTTAATGAGGAAAAAAGAGATTTTAAAGATTTAATATGTTACCTGTATGCTGTTAATGTACTTCTTTTGCTTTCTTACTTAGTTGCTTGTGAGTTTGTTGTGCTAGGAATGATAGTTGCAAACAATTCAGATTCCTTCCCATGAAAAATAAACTTCCATCGAGTTCATGTCACTGTACAGATGTAGTGTATGTCATGTTCTGAGTAACTGAGTGACTAATTGCATGTACAAGTTATTATAAATAGCTGTGTATAGATTTTAATTCCTAAAGTATTTAATTCCTAACAGTACATGACAGGACATTTGTAGGTTTCTAAGCTTAATACTTAGGTTCCTGCTGCATAGAGAATATTGTCCATGTAATGAGCCTGTGAGATATATTTCTATTAAGAAATAAATTTTATATTTTATAGCAGTGTCTCATTTCTTTGTGATGTTTATAGTGGCTCCCTTCACTGTTGTCACAGCACCTGACTCTTTTTCTTTGCAATGCCACATAAAGTGGAGAACTGTTCTGACCATTGTAGAAATGATGTGGTGATTGTGTTGTTCTGTAGTTGACTTCAGTGGATTTAGCTGCTGCTAATTCCCTTTCTTGTTTCCTAGTGACAGGAGTTTCCATATGCAGTCACTGAGGGCAATCATGTGCTTTCTGAAGCACAGTAGTCATACATGGCTTGCCAATGTGTCAGCAAACAGCACTGGGCCAAATCAGGAAACTAAAATTAAGCTGTCTAGGCTTGTTTTCTACATCCTGGGTTATGGTCTCTTCTTTTTGCTTATATCTCCATATGTGTGCTTGTGTGGTGCAGATGAGATCAATATCCATGTTATAAATGGTCTATGCAATGAACGTTTGACTTCTTCATCCTATGTCTTGTTAACATACCACTTGTAGAAACTGTTCTAACGTTCTTAGTCCTCAAGGAGTTTCAAAAGAACTGTTTGGGTTTTTTTCCATGATTTCTAACAAATATAGATGTTTGGGATAATTACTGCTCTTCTCTGGACATAGCCAAAAATATAATATGGGTAATGAAGACTCTGACAGGAATGCTTTATCACTGGAAATGGGAGATAGAAGGTAATCTTACAGCCTGGGAAGATCAGGAGTAAACTCATATCAGGTGAACTAAGAATTTGGGTTGGTCTCAGAATTTTAATATTTCTTGGAGAATTAAATAAAATCACAAACATATTCTCAGGCGATGTTTTCTATAACATACTAGGAAGCATTTAGGAGGCCCTGTCTCCCAGCACAGACTTATCCAATGCATACCCCTACTGTGTAGTCATACTTAATCCTGTGTCCTGACTGGTATTAGTGTTGTTACCATGTGTGAAAAGAGTAAAGAGTGATGATAAATCCAGAAGGAGACTACAATTTTTTGTAGCTTGTTTTGACAAATCAATACTCACAGTTCATTAGTATTTAACACTAGTGAGTAATGGGATTCTCAATAATCAGGAAGATAAACTCCTCTTTTCTCAGCCCGCTGTCATGTATTTCCTTTACAGCACACAGATGGGAATTTCTCACTGTATTAATGTTTAGTGTTGAAATATGGTTCGACTGTTAAGCCAGAGAAAGAATCAAGGAAGCAAGGTCTAAGCACAACCCTTAAAACATGGAAATTTTACTATTCATCATTATTGCTTAGTAATAATAAGTAATAATAAGTACATTATCATTATTATTATCATCATCATCCTTATAATTATTATCATTATTATATTTAAAAATTTATGCAGTTAAATTCAGAGCTCTTGGTGGAACTTTGGTACAGTCAATTTTGTACTATGCTATAATGAGCTGTGATAGCATGTCTACAGAGTTTCCCGTGAAGCTCTTGCAAAGGATGAGGTTGGGACTGATAAGCAGGAACTTATTTGAACTAGTTGAGTCAGTTGCTGCTGATTATGTTCAATGATAATGTGTGCTTTCATTTCTGTAAATGAATAGAATGAACAATTTTTGTTTCTCCAGCTCTTCATCCATTTGTGAATCTATTATTAAGTAAATGGCATTGTAAAATAACACAAACATAATCCTTATGGGAAAGAGAAAAATGCCAGCACCTGTTTATGTTTATTGGACCTGACCTTCGCACATTTTTCTTACTGATCTCATATATTTGTAGGATAACACAGAAAAAAGAATAACTGAGGACAGATCACAGGATGGATGATTCCTGAGAAGTGGGTTCTAGTCACCAGCAGCTAATCACATTAAGTGATGCTAATTAAGCTTTTCTGTCCTCCCTGGGCCTATTACTTTCCAGGAACTGTCATCGTATAGCCTGATTTAATATTTCCAAGATTGGATTATGTCTGTTTGTTATTATTGTAGCATGAACTGTTACCTTAAATAGACCTTCTTTCTGATGTCTTTGTTGGAGCAATTCTATTGCTTCTCAAATTCTCTTTTCCTAGGTTACAAAAGATAATTTAGGATCTTTTTTCAGATAGGTGCTTTGTTTTCCTCTTTGAATACTCACCCCACAGTGCACCTACCCACGTTCTTTTAATTTCTTTTTTTTTTTCCTTTTTCTATTTAGTTGACCAGAATTGATTACCATTATTTGATGAGGCTTTATAAAGATGCTCATATGTCTCTGTTTCTAATAATCATTACAGAATTACAGATTGCCTCTTCTTCTGTGTAGTGTCTTTTAGTGTGTCAGGAGGTTTCTTTGGAAAAGTCTGTTAAGGGAGAGAGATTATGGAAAGCAAAATGCCAACAGTGAAGGAACACAGTTCAGAGTTAAACACCAGCACTGAGAGGTGGAGCTTGCAAATGGCTACAGTCGCCTTATTTATAAAAAAATAAGCCAAACCAGCCAAAAAATAATTATAGCATAGCAAAGAGGTAAAGCTTTCCAGTCTGCAAACTATTCTTAAACTTCAACGTGCCTGTGTGGCCTGTTGCTTGAGGTCATTGGTACTTGATTAACTCAAATACACTCTCTGGAAAGCTGCACCAGATATTTCCCATTTTGACCCTCCCCTTTCTTGTTCACTGGGCTCCTTTCACAGCTGTCTATTCACAAAGTTAACAGAGTTTTTAATCGGTTGTCCTTCAGAAAGATTTATATAGGGGCCACCTTATGGCACAGACTGTTTTACCAGGCCCTTGGGGGCACAAACAAACAGCTGTACATTCCTGCCTTTTTAATGGTATCCAGACCACTCGCTGGCAGGCTCAAGTCCCGTAATAACAGGCTGTTGGGATGCTGCCATCCACTGATCTATATTCAGTGTGGCAGAAATAGCAGAGTCATTCCAAATTCAATTTGCTGGAGTCGAACTTAAACCCCATGTCCTAGACCAGAATCACTTTTCCTGGGCACTGTTTTGCAAATTAACAATCTCTGAAGTGGGAAGAGAGTTATGCTGCTAACTCTCTTTTCTTTATGTTCCTTCCTTGTCCCTCTTCTTTCTCAATATCAACAATACAGCTTCAGCCCAACGTGTCATTTTGACCGACATCGTGGATTAATATGTGATGAATGCCCAGCTGGCTACGTGGGACCACGCTGTGAAAGGTAAGCAGGTACCGTGCTTTTAGTCATATGAGACCTGAAACAAAAGTGTTGATCATATGGAACTGTTCCACCTTTTTATTACCTCCCCTTCTCATCCCCATTCCTGTTCTGAAACTCACTGAAAAAATTCCTGTGCATTTTCCTCTGATATTGGATGCCTGGATTTGTATTTTTCTTATGCTTGTTTTATTGTTTTATGATAAAATGTAAGGTTTCCAAGAAGCATTTGCTGATAAGTTAGAGTCTTTGTTAAAAAAGTTTCTTCTAGCTTCTCTGTCACTCTTCTGAGATTTTTATAAACCTTTTGTCTCCTTTGTCATTTGAATGTTTAGAGCATGGTGATTCAAATATGTAGTAAATTACTGATGCTTCGCTTAGAGAAGTTAATATGCACTGAAAATACAGCTCTTCTAATAAGTTATTTGTAGATTTTAATTATTTTTAAAACAATATTTTACATTTTTGTTGTTTCTTCTTTGCTGTTGCAGTCCTTATTTAGCGAGTAGAACAAACTAGGCTTTAATGACAAAAAAAGATAATTCTTCTTTACCAAATATATAGAAAAGTTCAATATATATTTCCTAGACTTATTGCTTGCTTTTCAAAGGCATTATGCTGAAAGGATCATGTGGAGAATTTAAATGAAACAGAGAGCTAGCGTGAGTGCTTAGTGCTAAGCTCCCAGGAACCCCTTTCCACAGGAGGTAAGACCACATAGGCAGGGGATAACAACACTATGTCTGCATGCCTTTAGTCCCTTGGGATTTCCCATGGCTGGAACAGATTTCAAGAGCAGTTAGTGTGCCAGGGGACCTCTGCTAGTTGTTTGGAGGTCATGATGAATCAGTATTGGCTTTGTCTCCATGATCTCCGTCCCTTGTGACCCTGCCAATGACACCTTTTTAAGGGGGGCTGGGGAAGCCAGATAACGGGGTAACACCTGGCTAGACAGTTAAGGGGCATGAAAACATGGCCCTTGTGTTTCCTAGTAGGCTTTTGCCATTTGGCATTTCCATGAGCTGCTTGACAGACTTTTCAAAGCAAACCATAAAAAAAGGTAAGGCTTCTGAATGAAAATGTAAAATATTAGGCTGGGATGAGGAGAAGTAGAAATAAACCAAGATTAAGAGACAACCAGAAAAGTAGAAACCTGGCCATACTCTGTGAATCTCCCTATAATCCCATCCTTGCAATTTACAACTACTTCCTTTTAAATCCTCTGTTGTGCTATATCTGTCCTGAAGTGACAGTGCAGGCTGTCACCTGTTTCCACCCATCATCACTGAGTCTGCTCCTGCTGCTGCAATTTCTGCCTGTCTTTTCCTGTCTGTCTGGGAAGTCATCACCTTCTTTCAGCTAGTGGGCTGTGAAGTTAATGACGGCAGGAATAAATCACATCAAGAGCACTTCGGTGGCAGTTTGTCAATGCAGGGTCATTGACAGCTTCCATTAGCAACAAGTGCTGTTTCTGAGTGGAGCACGGGCTGTAGATGGAGTAGGACAGAGTCTGAATAAATGGCTGAATTGGATCTCCTAAGGAAACTAGGCTACTGTGATCTTTTTGTGCATGCCTCTCTGACTGCCTGTGAAGTGATCTGCACTTATAGTTCAATTTCAACCAAATTTGGCAGAAGGTAGGATGTCTCAAAGATAATAATTGTTCCCAAAGGTTTTATGAAAAGAAGTGGCTGAATAAAGGTTAATAAATCAGGACATGTCATAGCTAAGGGGGAGAATACTGTGTGAACTCACACCTGATTAAACAGATAGAGAACAAGAGAGATTACTAAATGTTTTGCCCATAAGAAAACTTTCACAGGGCAAGGAAAAAGTGCTGCTGTAGCCTGAGGGATTACTCCCTGCTGAATAGCAACATCCTGCAGCAAATAATCAGCCCTTAGCCTTGTAACCATGAGATATAAATCCACTGGAAATTAGGCCATTAATTCCAAAGCTCACAGAACTGTTTGCTTTTAATTGTAACAAGTTGTTCTGAAATGTCTGCAGCTGTCAATAATAACGATCAGGAGAAAGCATGTTACCTTTTGCTATTAGTAGTGATTGTATAATTGCTGAGAGAGTTTACATGAATTTCTCTTTCATTTTAGCAACTACAGAGTGACAAGTGATTTGAGCCACATGATTCATTAGCTGAGCAATGCTAAATTATCATGACATACTAAGTATCATGAAGTGAGTGAGCGCAGCACTGTGCTCATTTGGACTTAAAATATATCCTCTGTCCCCTAGGGAGATACATATATATGTCTGATTTGTAAAATGTCAAAAAAAATTGCTACTTCTCTCACTGGAACTCTCAGGAAAATGGTGCCATAATTGCTCAATATTCTGAGGAGTCCAGGTCATAACACCATCAAAATAATTGCAGATATAAACTGTGTTGGGAGTTATCACAGGTCTATAATTGTAGAGAGAGCCCAGCTTTCCCATTTTATGTTTTTCCCAAACAAATTAGATGTAAGTTTTTTCCGTTGCTCACTGCTCACTTTTCCAAAGGCATATGAGGAAGGATGGACATTCTCTTACCTTCATAGAAAGGATGTATGAGAATGACAAAAGGTTGTCTTTTTAGCCCAGGACATTTACAGGATGGCGACATACATTTTCCTGATACAGTCTTGCTAGGGAAAAGGACCAAAATATGTGAGAGTCTGGCTTTTCGTGTAGCACTCCATGATTTATGTACATGGTTGTAGTGACCTTTTCCTCCTACAAGGAGCGTCAGTGTCCCTCACGTGTGAGAAGGGCGAGCTGACCCGTGTCCTTTCTTCCCCTCACCTCCCCTATTCTTCAAATCTAGCACAGAGTGCCACCAGCCACAGTCTCTCGTGAGTATTGTGGCTTCAAACTGCTGCTCATTGTAGCAAATAAAATTCTTCCTCTAGTGCCAGAGCAGCAAGTTTGTGTTGCAGTACTGATGGGAAAAAGGTCAAATATTTCAGGAGATTTGATACAACAAATGTGTTAACACAGGATTGTTTGCAGCTTGCGAAGGTAGGCATTCTGACATTAGAAAATGCAAGATTTATAGTTGGTCACACAACAATAACATCTGTGCTGTGCACCTGAGTTAAGATATCTCTCTGTGTGCTCACAAGCCGTTTCTCCACAGTGCTTTTGTCTGATTTTGTGCACAGGTTGAAGGCACATAAATTTCAAAGACTCTGTAAAAATACTATTTCCAGCCTTTAAAGTGTTTGGATTTGCAGGCTTAATTAGCTCTGTCTCAAGGGCTTTTTTTTCCAGTAAGTATAAAGAAATGTGTAAAATAGGCCTGTGTTTCTGTGCATATATGTGTATGTACAAAGCACCATGCATACTGCTATGAGGAGTATTAACTCCGTACTGACCAGGCCCTGTACACATTCATACACATATATTTAAGTAGTAGCCTTGTATTTGGCTCCACTTACGCTATATAAAACCATTGTTAGTCACAGACACACCTGCATTTGAGAGTGGAAAATATGGACACAATCTTTTTTCACTGCTTTTTACTTCTATTTTTGCTTATTTTTTAATCTCAGAGGTGTTATGTTGTAGTTAGCAGTCATTTATTTATACACTAATGTTTTGTAATGCATAAAAGTAATTTTCCGTGCCACATACTTACTGGTGTTTTTTAATCTAAGCCTTGCCAAATGTATAGGGCTTTGAACCTGAGAAAAGAAGCTGAAGTAGGAATGTCCTTAAGGGGAATAAAGGTGGAACTAATGAAAGTGGATTTTTTTAATCCTTCCCTGCAACTTCAGGAGAAGTGGGAGAAAAAGAGGAAGAATTTACATAGATGCATGTACACAGTTGTCTTTTAAGCTTTAACTGCTTTCCCCCCACTTTCAGGATCATCTTCAGTTACATTTGAGATTATGTATGTGCATAAGTAGAGTATGGCTATGTGATGGTAGTGGGTTTTCTAATTTTAATTATCAAAGTCTAAACTGATGAGAATATAAGGAGTTATTGAGGTCTCCTGCTATTAATAGAAGGAGATTATTAGCAGTGCATTTTGCACAAATCATTGGAGTGTTCTTTCTGTGAACTGCTTAGTAAGTTTCTGTGAGTGCTGTTAAATACAGAACTAGCCCCTAAATGAGAGAGGAAAACAAACACACATGTGAAGTCAAACAGATTAGTAGGACCAAGAGATACAGATTTATGACAAACGCCACAATAGTAAGTTAGCAAAGCCTGGGTTAACTTCAGACATAATCTGGTTTAAGTAAAGTAGCATAACTGCATAAATTATCCAGACACTCTCCAGTTTTGATAAAACGTGGCTTTTAATTGTTACATGTTAAGATACATTCCTGGCCGCTGTAACAGATCACTGAAAAAACGCCAATCTTTTTTGCAAAATTAAGCTGACAATTAGTCTTCTGTGGTTGCTGAGATATTCTCCATCAAGGAAAAACTTATCTCTTCCTTTGCAGGAAATACAATAAATTGCTACGTTTATGACAGTTTCTGAAAATAAAATACCTGAATTATTCTAATGACAAGATTTTGATGTCTTGTTGCTATGAGGAGGTTATTTTGAGAGATGGCTGTGCTACAGAATTGGGCTAGATTGCGGAAATTATACTCATGGTCTTGAGTCCTTATGTGTGCCCAAACCACTGGACTATTTATACACATTATTCATCTAGGGTCTGCATCATGGATATTTTCAGAGGATGGAAAAGTCCTATTTTGTGCAAAATTACAGAAGACTGTTCAATTAGTTCCCACTATTTTTTCCTCCCTGCTCTTAGTTACCTAGTTTTTACAATCTTTTTAATCTTTGCTGAAGATATTTAATAATATTTAGTACATGTTTAGACAGATTTGCTTAGGATTTGATTAAAATGTCTATGAGATACTCTGGAAGCAAGGAAGAGGATGAACTTGATGCACACAAAGGGACAAGAGTGAAGGCATAGTGGAACTCTGCATTTCTGTATTAGGATGATACACGAAATCTTTCCTCAACCATCCCATCCAGTACTACTAGAAAGTAGAGAGAGTATCTGTGTACATTGAAACTGCATTCAAGATGACTTTAAAATAGTAGGAAAAATTAGTTTGTGCAATGTGCTTTATGTACTTTCTGTTTTCTTTATACTAATTGGAGTTCATCTGAGATGCACATGAATAAATTCATTAGCTAGAGCTGTGCAATTTTTCTTTTCTTTTTCTTCGCTATCTACAAGTTGGTCTTACTATGAAGTGTGAGCAGATGTAACAGAAAGGGAAAGCAGACTAGAATATAAATAGGAAATAGGCTGTGAGATGAGTAGAAATTATCTTTTAATACGGACTCATGTTAGGCCAGATTCACTAACCTGTTTTACATTTCTGTACTCACAGAAAATTGCAGGGAAAGGTGTATAAGAATGTGATACTTTCAAACAAGTCTCTTAAAATATGAAAGGTATAGTACACAACAGCAAAGTTCCTGTGATAATGAGCAACCTTTTGGTTACCCACACTTACACAGAGATTAGCAATCCATTAATTAAGCAAATTTGACCATGCAGTAGATCAGGGGAAGTTTGAGTGGAGGGGTGGATGTTGTTAGGTAAACAAGTTTATGTCTATATTACATTCTAAAGGTGTTTTTGTAAACTAAAGGAGTTTTAAAGGTAGAGGGAAAAAAATAATCATGCTTGCTGGTGATTGAGTACAGCACTTGTATACATAATGTGCTGAAACACAAAGTATATCTAACATAGAGCTATAGAGTAGTTTGAGTTGGAAGGGACCTTTCAAGGTCATGTAGTCCAACCCCCCTTCCTCTAGAGTGCCACTAAGATTTCTTGCTATGCTTTGTCTCACCTTCAGTACAGTGACAAGATTTTTCGCCTACTGAAGTCTAATTGCTAGCAGAACTGGCAGGATTTCAGCTGGTACTGTATCTACAATGTTGTTAAAAAAGAGAAGGAAAGAGAAAGAAAAAAGATGCATGAGACACACTTGAGAGAAGATCAAATCATTTTTGGTGATTAGGGAGGCAACAGAATTAAATATTTCTCATGAGAGGATTATTTAAGGGCCCTAACTGATGATGTGTTTTACCTTAGGTGTGCAGAAGGCTATTTTGGACAACCTCTAATACCAGGGGGATCGTGCCAGCCATGCCAGTGTAATGACAACCTTGACTTCTCCGTTCCTGGCAGCTGTGACAGCTTGTCTGGTGCTTGTCTGATATGTAAGCCAGGTACAACAGGCCAATATTGTGAGAGGTGTGCTGATGGATATTTTGGCGATGCTCTTCATGCAAGGAACTGTCAACGTAAGTCACGAACTTTCACAGCTCCTGACAGTATTGATCTATCCTATAACTTTGTTCCTGAGAGGAAGGCTGTGCCTCTGGATGTGTGAGCAAGAGAATGATACAGCATACTTGCAGCTCTAATAATGACACTGTGCATCTGCATCTGGAAAGGGAGGCGTTAAAGTAAATAGAAAGAAAAACTTATTAAAAAAGCTCTAGTTGAAGCAGACATGGAAAAAAACTGAGCATTTCGTGGGTGCAAAAGGTTATACTAAATGTCAGATCTACAAAAATAAATACAAATAAATGAAAACTATTCACAAAAAAATGCTATAAGCTACTCAGAAAAATGTGAGGTTGAAAGGAGGGAGCAATGTTTCAGTTTCAGAGTCCAGCTCTGACAGCATTTGTAACCTGTTTCCCACTTATGTAACCTCAGTAGGGGTTGGGAGGTGCTGCTGCTTGCAGGTCAAAATTCTCCCACCTGAAAATCAGACCCTAAAATCTCCAGACAATTTTTCTAAAGTGCTCTGGAGGAAAATACTTGGCACTGCAGCAAGCTACCAATTCTCAGCTGAGTGGTAGCATGTTAGTCAAGTATGAGCCCCAGCACATACTTCCCCATAGTGATTGCAAAAAAATATTCAGTGGAGATGAAAGATTTGGTAGGAGCAGGAGCTTTTCTTGCTGTAGGAGGCAGTGGCTCTCTCTGAGCCGTTGCTGGCACATTTTGGAATGCAGAACAAGTGCTTTTAACTTAAAAAACATTCCTTATGTGCCCTTCCTTGCCATTCTGAGAAGTGGAATAAAACAGGTCACAAACCATCCTGAAAGAGCCGAGCATTTTATTTCACTGTCACAAGGATTTATTCCTGTTTGGTCCTTTATAATAAACACAAGAGTAACTCCATTGAGTGCAAAGGATAGCTGCATAAAATTATGCAAGTAAGAGAGCTGAGGTATTGTCTTACTGCTGTCTGTGTAGGAACATGGGGACCATGTCTGCAGGATGCGTTGGGAGCAGAGAAGTCTGAAGCAGTGGCATCCATTTCCAGAACCTATTAGTGAGTTGCAGTCTAAAATTGAAAATCCTAGGTTATGTTAGACCTCCTGAGAGCGTGTGGGAGCCAGTGTGATGCAGAACATCACCAAGTTTCTCAGCTAAGGGCGATAAACACTGATGTACACAAAGTCATAGATAACTATAAATACATACACCTGTGCAAGTGCTTTCTGTACCTACTTTACACAGTGCTGAAAAAAATTGGACAAGGCTATGTATTCTCTCCATAAGTTAGCAGGTCATGATGAATGATGCAAGATAAGTTAGAATGTTAAGTGTGTAAAGTGATTTAAGAAGGAGTGTATTTTAAAAATCATATCTTCCAGGAGCTTGTCACCATTATTGAGTCATCGATAGGGCTGATGCTTTGACCATTTCCACAGTAGTGACAGGTCCATGAGAAACAGATTTTATATGAGAGTTTGGAAAACATACAATCTAAAAAAAAGATATTAAAAATAAATACATTCTTAATGTTGAATTACAAGCTTTGCTTTTTTTGTTAGTATCATTGAAAAGAAGAGCCCTCTAATGTATTCATATCCTTGTGCTTGCAGTTACCTTGTATTCATCTACTCTCTGCCTTTCATGTGGGTTTTCTTCTTTGCCTGTGATTTTTTATTTCCTTTGCAGACTTCCATGAAGTTTGCCCTGCAGCTACAATATCAGAGGGACTGTGCCTTTACTTTGTTGTTTTCAATTTTGTTTCTTATTAAAAAGCCAAATCCAAGAGTATTGCAAATGAATTTGCTTTCAAATTATTATTTGAAATGTTTTTTTTCTCTTTCTCAGTACAGTGCTGTTGTGTGCTTTAACCATTTCAAATGACAGTACAGCTTTATATCATCATAGCATCTCTGATTTTTTTTTTGGTGTATCTTAACAAAACCATAAATCTAAGAACAATGAGCAAATGTCCTTATTTGATTTGAATCTAGTAGGTTGTTTTTTGGAGTGAAACAGCTCCATGTGCCAAAGCAAATACCTGGAGGTTGAGCTGATTATAATAGAGGTCAGTGTCACTACATGAATTAAAGCAAATAATCAAGTTTACCTATGTTCCAGTGTATAGGTACTACTGTTGTAGGAGAATAAGTGTGTAGCTTATCATAAATATAAGCTCATAAATATTTATACAACTCTAGAGAGAATTAAGGATCTTGACCAGTGTCATTTTGGAAGAAAGTAAGACAAATTTCTCCAACAGGCTGCATTGTATTATAACAACCATTTGGAAGTCTGGACAAGAGCTAATTTTCCCAGTAGAGGTGAATGAATGGGAAAGCTCTCGGTGAGATAAATGCAATTTATCAGATTGAGTAACAGTTTATTAGATGAATAGCCCTGACTGTATGTTTCTTCTGTATGCACATACTGCCAGAGCCAAGAAAAACAATCAAAGTCCTGTATATTCCAAGTTATCCCTTACCAGTGTATTGCACTCCGTCATTTGTGACTGAGTTAAGACACCATAGAGTGCTACTTGTTTTAACATGTAATATAAATCAGACAAACTCATCTGTTCATAAAATCAATGTAAGTTTTCTTTTTGATTCTTGTGTTGTCATATCCCTGATAAGCAAAAAAATTCAAATCAGACTGAGCTTGGGTTTTGAGGTCTATATAAAAAAGATTGGTGAAATACTTTTAATTTTCATTGAGGAGTATAGTTGGTTGAGCTTTAGCATCATCTTTCCCCACTGACTATTTTAATTAGATATATATTCAAAACACAGATGTGTGTGATACTTATCACCATGTATGGTTTGGAGTCTCGGCAGTTTTTAAAACATGAACGTCAGGGGGAAGAGGTCTGTGTACAAGATGAAAGAGGTAAATTATAGATTTGTTTAGTATTGAAAGCTGAGAGTGAAAGGAAAAGATAAACAATATTAATTACATCAGAAAGGTCTTTTAATTTTTACTTTTTAAAAATATATTGCAAAACAGATGATCAAAATCTCTGAAGGTGTTACATGACTGGTATGAACAGCAGAACCAGCACATATTTGTAATTTATTCCAGAATTTTTGCAAACATTTGAGAAACAATGCCATGAACAGAAATCACAAGCCTTAAAGTTGCTTTCATTAAAAGAAGCAGCTTTTGCATAATACCTCAACAGCAGGGAGAAAAATTGTACACCAATCCTTTCAATTTATAATTGGAAATAGTAAATTAGCAATGAAGTAATGAGGAAGCTTTTATTGTAATAATCTATATATAGGAAAAATATAACTGCCTTGTCTCACATAGCACCTTCTGACATGCAAGTATGTGACTGCCATGTGTTCACTGTTGGGACTCTTAAGTGTTTCTTAAAATGAAGGTGTCAGGTTGAGAAAAAAAATGAACATATGCAGATAGGACACTGCAGGAAGGCAAAATGTGGACTGGAGCCCAAGTTTACAGAATAGATTGATAGTTGGTAAAGAGATGTGGATTCATTCCCCTCTGAAGGGGAAAAAAAATGGATGTTCAGGAACCAGCTCATGCTGATGGAATCAGCGACTGCCTGGTTATAGTCCCTGTGACCCCAATCACATCCCTGTTCTCTACTGCGAGTGCTGAGGGTTTTTTTCCAAATCTCTGCTTGCCAAAAGGATTGAAGAACTCAAAGGTTCTTGTGGTGGTTGAAGAACATAAAGGGTGATAGACATCTTCCCCAAAATTTGTCTTCTCCTAAAACATAAGAACTTAGGAGCCAGAAGCACTGCTGTTTTGCTCAAGAAACAGCATTTTCTTTGCCTTTTTAAATCTATAAAACAGAACTGTGATGAGTTAGACTGGTCAGTTGGTTCACATTCCCTCTGGGAGCTGTGATGCTGTTGCTGAGACAGAAATCCTGGAGAGTCATGGTAGCAGATAATCCTTGATATGTTTTTCAGTGCAGCCTGGGGCATGAGAGCATTACTGCCCCTGTAGTCAAACAACCTCGTACTGGGTTCTCAGCCTGCCAACATTTCCCAACAACTACATTAATGGGGAGTGAATTCCAGGACAGCAGAACCAGCATTTTGAGTGGTGGGACAGTGATCCTCTACAGGCCAAGTGGAAAGGACCATTACAGATTTTATTCACCACCCTCACTCCTATCAAACCCGCTGGCAAAGGACCCTGGATTAATTTCTCCAGAGTTAGGAAGGCTTCTGTCCCTGAAACAACAGAGAAAACAGAAACTGATACAAATGAAGATGATGTAGTTTAAATGATTCTTTTAATGCTTGTTATCTACACAACTGGTAACCCTGACTCAGGTTTGGAACCAAAATTTGCGTATGATTTCTAGTCCAAAGTGTATCCAAAGACTTTCATCTGTATACAGAGCTAACAACTGACATGTAAACCAAAGTGGGAAGATCAGCAAAATTTGTTTACAATTTGAGAACCAACTCAGATCTTGCATTAGATAGCATTCAAAGATAACACACTGAGCTCTGATTTTATCTTCCACACCCTGGTTTCATAGTTACCAAACTGGCCCTGGATTAAAGAATTGTTCATAGTAGTTGTAATTATAATTCTTGTTTATATATACTATTGTTAGATGTGTACTGCTCTTAGAGTAGATATTTAGAATAGAGTCTCAACAAGGTAGAGGCCTTGTCAAGCCTCTAAAGCGGGGGGGGGAAATGATGCTTTAGGTTTTAACTTCTGTATTTTTCAAATCCTGTAATACCTAGTGTGTTACTCTGAAGTTTCGTGTGGCCTATTAGCTGCTGTTCTCTTGTGCTGGCTGGACATAACAAATCCTCTCTAGATTTGCTTTTCAAGGACACCAGGCACCAAAATGTGTAAACTAAAACTTCCTAAGAGGAGGAGCAAACTTGAGGTGATTGCATCATTAGCGGAAGTTATAACTGGAGCATTAATCCTGATATGCAAATGGCCCAAACTTTTAAAAGTGTGAAGAACCTGTGACCCAGCGTCCATCTTGGCTGTAGCCTTTTGACTGCCCAGGGTGTACCTTTGAAAGCCCTTCAAATAAATATCCACTTTTATTCTCTAATTTTTGTTCAGCCTCTGTTTTTAGGTAGCCACATCAAGGCATCAGAGAAGTAACACTCTCACTGGCTGTAGCTACATCCTGTACTCACTCTGTGTGAGGGTCTGTGCCATTTTTGTATTTTTCTCTTATTACTACCCTGCCCACTCCAAATCTCTGGACATGTATTTAGTAATCTGCCCTCAACATCCAGCTTTGATCTGAGAGGAGTGTCTAAAACAAGCTGTTAATGAAATTGAGGTAGAATTTCTGACTGCAATCATTTGGAGCAAAATTCCACATTAATACAGGCAGGCTAATGTGTCAGTGTATGGGACAGCACCCTCCTGCTTTACCCATGGCGGGCGTTTCTCAGAGTGACAAAAGCTGTACTGTAAACATTTAGCTATTAGATTTAGCTTCAGGAAACACATTAACATCTCCTTCTTCTTCCTCTGCAGCCTGTCACTGTCACATGAATGGCTCCTTCTCGGAGATCTGTGACTCTCGGACGGGCCAGTGCGAGTGTAAAGCCAATGTCATCGGGCGCCGCTGTGATGTCTGCAAAGTGAGTGACCAGAAATGGGGTTTCCTTTCAGCTTTTCTCCCTGTTTGTCATAACTAAATTCCTTTTAGTTCTGGATAAGCTTTTTTCTGTTTATTTTTCATTTAACAGATATAGATTGTTCTATGTAGAGAAAGGTAAAATGGTTGCTTTTTTAAGTGTTTTCTAATGGTTTTCTAGAACAGAACACAAGACATTGCATTTTCATCCAATGAATGCATTTTAAGCCTCATTTTATCTATAAGTACGTTTGTATACATAGTGTATACCCTTTATATTTTGAATCCTTGATATAAAAAAATTAGTTAAAAATATTGGAGCTTTGGGAGCTAATTCCTCAATGAAGAAAGCTGAAAAATGTCTGATAGCATCTGATGTTTATTTTTTTAAAAAAGAAGGGTGCTGGTTTAGCTCTGCTGGAATGTTCTGCTTTTATGTTTTTTTTCTTAGGGTTTCTTCTTGTGTTGTCCAAACAATGTATTATTTTTTGGTGAAAGTGTTTTTTGCCTTGACATTGTTTTCCTGTCTCATAAATCACTGCAGAGAAATATTGTTTCATAAACTTTTGCAGAGTTGTCTTCAGGCAGCTAAGGAATATGCTATAGCTGGCTGCACGTTTCTCTAGTTCAACATAAGGACTTGTGAATTAGGTCTGTGTCCTCAGAACACCTCCACTTGTGTGTAATTTAAAGCACCTAAATAATTCTGCAGAAATCAAAAGGATCATTTTCACCCTTTAAAATTATGTAATTTCTTAAGTGGTTCGCTCACACTCCATTTTCAATGGTATTTAAAGAGTCTGTTCAAAGAAAAACTGCTGGTACCAGTGGAATTTGCAGATTGAATAAGGTACCCAGCAAATATCTCAAGCTCCTTAATACAGTAATGGTGGTTAATTGGAATTAATCTTTGTTTACTTCAGTGTTTACTCCTGTCTTTATTCCTGTACTCTTTTATGTGGTATAGTTTCCTTATTTTCACTTTCTAACTGTTTACTTCTCATTCTTAAAGCCCAACTACTTCTGGGCCCCAGAAAAGCTGTTTTGTATGCCCTGTGGCTGCAGTGTTTTAGGATCTGTGTCACTGCAGTGTGACATGTTGGGAAGATGTATCTGCAAATCAGGATTCATGGGCAGACGCTGTGAAGTCAGCAGACAGGTGCCTAAATTGCAAGAAAATGCAGGAAGCAGTCAGCAGATTCGAGTACCCCCTCGGAGGTGGGGCACCAGCAGCGCCAGTGGGTGCCCACGAGGTGCTTACCGGCCTGCAGCTCTGGTAATGAGAAACTCTGCTTTGCTTGGGCTGAAGTCTTCTGTTTGCTTGTGTTTGGAGCTCACACAGATTGCTTGGGTTTTTAATTTCTAACACCTGTGTTACAGTATAAGAAATTCTCAAGAAACAGGCTCAGAATACAAGCACCATTTTAAGATGCTTCCCCAGTCCTAAGGGCTTCATCATGCAAGTGGTGATGCCATGGCAAACAATAAGTCCCAAAACAGCACCATCAGCAGGAGAATGCACAAAATGCATAGGAGATGTACATAAATCACTGGAATCGGTGGGATTTCCTTGGACTTTGCAGCATAAGACTTCCTTTTCTAACAATTCAAAAATCAATATCCTAAGGAGTTTGCAAGAAGGATCAGCCTCAGAGGCAAAGAGTTAAGATCTAATTTTAAAATACTAAGTATAACTGGTGTTAAAAGTTCTCATTAGTGAATATGGCCAGTTATCTGAGCCATTTTTAACTCAGTGCAGTCCCAGTTTTGTGAATATAATGTCCAAAATGGCAAGAGTGTTAATTCCTTATCACAGACCGACGGAGTGACTTATTTACAAAAATTAAGTTATTATGATACAACTGTTTCCAACAGAGCAGTATTTTAGGAATGTTGTTTGCTCTCCCTGCAACTCAAAACCTCCTCACTTAACCACACCCTGTTTGAAAAATATCTGGCAGTGTTTTCATCCTCAGCTAGACTCTGGGACCCAAGCTGTATTTGTTTATATGGATTTCCTTGGAGAAATTATTTTTTTCCCATTAAGAGTGTATTAGGTTACTGTGTTGCCCACCCAGTACACTGATGGAGACACAATATAATGACATCTTCTGAAAATTCACTGTATTTCCTAACTGTAATCTAGGATCTTATCTCTTGTTCAGTAAATGTGATTCTTAAAATTTCTGTGTGTAAACAAACTTTGTTGACAACTTTAACCTGAGGGTTCTTCTTGGGGTTTGCATGAGTGACCAAAATGTCTTTGTGTGCAGCCCTCCTCACAGAACACAACCCGGCATGTTGGTGGTCTTTTCCAATTTAACACAGTGTGGAGTGCTAGTATCAGACTTCTTCTGACTGTCACCCTTACAAACAGAATATATTAGTTCCTAGCAAACTTTATATTGAGAACTGAGATGCATGCTGTGCATTGGTTACTTCAGTGCATTAATGTGAATGTCTGTCCTGAGATTGTGTATATTCATGTTTCTGTGTGTTTCTTCCTCTGTAAAAGAAATCTTCAGAGATAGTCAAGTAGTTTATGGGTGCCTGAGTTTAATGAAATGAGTTTGACTATCTCTTTCTCTGTGATACACCATGTTTTGTTAGGCAGAAGTATGAAATTTGCAAAACATTTCAATATAGAATTTGGAAATGAAAATCAGTCTAATTCTTTATTATATGTATAGGCAAGCATTTTCTTAGGTTCATATGATTTTCAGGGCAAATTCTGACCACAGATGTGGTCCTGTATTCTGACACCTGTTAGCAGATTCTCTGTGTGAGTGCAGAACTTCTGTATTAACCTGAGAGATCAGATTTCAGGACTTTTCCATGGAAAGCTTCTGAAATTTCAGGGAATTCGCCAATACAAGAGGTTAAGGGTTCCACTGTAGAACAAATCCATATAAAAAAGTAGTCACAGAATCATTACGTTTGGGAAAGACCTCCAAGTTTATTGAGTCCAACCTTTGTCTGATCAACCACTTTGTCAACTAGACCATGGCACTAAGTGCCATGTCCAGTCATTTCTTAAACAACTCCACCACTGCCCTGGGCAGCCTGTTCCAATGGCTGACCACCCTTTCAGTGAATAAATTGTTCCCTTTGTCCAACCTGAGCGTCCCCTGGCACTGCTTGAGGCTGTGTCCTCTTGTGTCACTGGTTCCCTGGGAGCAGAGGCCGACCTTCACCTGGCTACAGCGTCCTGCAGTTGTAGGGAGAGAAGGTTCCCCCTGAGCCTCTTCTTCTCCACGTTAAACACCCCCAGCTCCCTCACCCACTCCTCATCAGACTTGTGCTCCAGACCCTTCCCCAGCTCCCCTGCCCTTCTCTGGACGTGCTCCAGCACCTCAGTGGCTTTTGTTGTTGTGAGTGGTGCAGAGCTGGACACAGCACTACTGCTTAGTACAGAGGGACAATACTGCCGTGGTCAAAGCCAGCATAGGTCCATTGATTTGAAGATCTATTGATTTATAGTAGATAAAAATCTAACACCTCATGCCTGGATCACAAAGTAGCACATTATAAATTAAATATTTTCCACATTGTTCCATGTATATTCATTAGCACTGATCTTTTTTAATATCTCATTTTTAACATTCTGCTTTTCTAGCAAACTCTCTGATATATTTTATTATTAATGTTGTAATATCAATTTCAAGTGAAGTTATTAATATAATTTGGATTTCAGTATTCTCTGAAAATCATCATGCCTGAAAAAAAGGTAGAGAAGTGCTCCTGTTTTAAAGCACTCTAGTTCAAGACTGAGTTGATATTTTGAATATCAAGTATGGCTTGTTCCAAGGAGACTCTGATGGTTGGTGCAGTGAAACCCACAAAGTCTTTTGGTTGAAAGCTTTGTGCAGAACTCCCTATCACAGTATACAAATGAGTTCTTTGTTTTTTGCACTCCACTAGTGAAGTTAAGGAGGAAATTTATTACTTTAGTTGATAACATCTACTCTGGTTCTGTAGAAACTTCATATTGATCACTACAAAAAAGAAAGAAAATGAAGAAAACTGAAGAGAAACAGAGGCTTAATCAAAAGACAGAGATTTATCTTTTAAAAATCCCCATTAGTTGTTTGTATTGTACACAAATACATTATCTCTCTGTTTTCCTGAAGTTATTCCTCTATATCATTCTAAAAAATTGCCCTTGAGTTACTGTATACAGGTATTGCCTTTGCTCAGAGGAGATAAAATCTAGTAGTTCGGAGGCTTTCCAATTGAATCGATCTCCATTCGTAGCTAAGAATTTGAATTCACTCTCTTAGCAGCAAGCTCTTCCTGACATAACCTTACAGCCAGAGACAGGGTATGCATATGGTGCTGACATACATTCCATTCCAAGTGAGGATTGTAGTTAGGGAAACACAGCCTCATAAGAAGTGTGTTACATTGCAGACGTTCATTATAGCATCAGGTAACATTCTGAAATCTTTATTGTTGCTCATCAGTGTAGGGCATTTAGTGCCCTTGCTCCAGGATTTTACCACTACAATTTAATCTGTTAAAAGCAGTATTTCAGTGAGGAAGAGCAAAGAGCAACCCTGATCACCCTACACTCTCAGTCTTTCCTCTTTTCTCCTGGTAATCATTCCATGTATACTAACTGCTCTTCCTCGCTCTGTGGCAGCCCGGAACATTTGGCTTACAGTCTTCCAGAGGGTGTGTTCCCTGCAACTGCAACTCTTTTGGTTCCAAGTCCTTCGACTGCGATGGAGATGGACAGTGCTATTGCCAGCCTGGAGTGACAGGGAAGAAGTGCGACCGCTGTGCACATGGGTTTTACAACTTTGAAGAAGGAGGCTGTACTCGTATGTAAATGTTTTGCACCTAAGCACAGATTGATTGATTGATTTGTTTGTTTACTTGTTTATTTATCCCTAAGATTCTAGTTTGGCTAATTTTGGATTGGCTTAAAAAATTTCCTGGCAGTTAGAGTGTTCATAGACAGCCTTGTACATCATTCACTTGATGAGGATGGTGATTGGCAAAAATGAAAGATCTAAGCAATTTCTGCTATTTTATGGGCAGTTTATGGCTGATCTACTGCATTTAAAAGGAACAGGAATGTAATTTACTCCAAGAGGTGTCTGCCAAACAAATTCTATGAAGTTTCTATAATTTAGTTAAGGGTATCATAGAACTCTGATTAAAATTCTTGCCAAATCACATCAACTTGAAAGGGTGTGAAAGGGAAACGACGACAATAACACAAACCTCCTTTGCTTCTAGTTTTATCCCAAACCTTGTCATTGTCCTTATATAGTTGATCCTCTTTCATTACTGCAATCCTTTTCTGTACAGTAATATTTAGTTGCTTACTTGTGCTTTTTGTGTAAAACAAGATCTTTAAGTAAAACTCTCTGCTATCTCTTGTGTAAACACATGGAAAACTCTCCTTTTCTAGTTGTTGAATCTCTAACATTACACATAAATATATCCAGCCACCTTTTTACATTTGTTTTTGCCCTTTTGGAAGTTAGGTCAAAGTCTGAAATGAATGCTTCCTATCCTTGAAATAGTACAGACTGCTATATCAAAAAGAGCTCAATCGATAAGGTTCTTCACAGGGAAATATCAGTCTTTCCTGACAGAACTCTGTTTTTCAAGTCTCACAGACTCATTTAGGTGTGATCACAGGATGCATAGATAGTTGTCTAGTGTGACTGACTGGTGGGATGCTAGAATGCTTCTATTATTCTTCGGGTATAAAGCATATTCTTTTCAGAAGCAGAAATCACAATGTCTGGTAATCTGTTCTTCCTTCTTTCCTATCCATAATGGCAGCAGTAGCAGCAGGCTTAGCTCTCAGCGTTTTCTATGCCCTTTTTTTTTATTTAGTGGAAGGAGCATCAAGGCTTCAAGACTCAGATTTGTGCAGCAGAACTAATTTTTACTTGTAGTTTGGATAAACCTTGAAACAGAATGGATTATAGATTATGGTTGAAAGTGTTATTCTATGGTATTGTCTCCTGTGGGAATGAAAGGTTCAAAATCACCTACTGGCTTGAAAAATTGAGATACATTGGCTCCTTGGAAAAGGGAGAGGTTGGTTCCCAAGCTCACTGATGAGAGAGCTTGAAATAAAATGCAAATGATAACTGCAGTCCCAAAGCCTTTAGCAATTAAATGAAGGGGAAAAAATTCTATCGTTTATGATTAACATCTAATTCTAACATTCCACAGGTTAAAAACATATCACTATTGTGAAACATGACAAAATGTTGATAACTACAGTTGGGGAAGAAAAATGAGAGGGCTATTAATGAAATTGCACATTAAAATTTTAACTGTTCTCTTGAAATGACTTTGAATATTTTGAAACGACAGAGTTTAAGAAACAATGATGGTACAGTACTGTAGCCCTAAGTAAAATTTTAAATATAAATATATCAACCTGTGGTCATCAAATCTTTAAAGCAATGGCTGCAGCTACAGATGTTCAGAAAATTCAGATTTTTAAAAGTTCCAAAGTTAGTAGAACAGATGGAGAGGAATCCTGTTTTCAATGTGCTGTTTTTTCCACACTTATTTTTAGTCGGCTTCTTATGACAAAAAATAAGAATTAAATTATGAGTCATAAAGAAAATCAGAAATTTAAGAGCGGTATATCAAATCATGCTAGAAAGAAAAGTACAGAAAACTTAATTCCATTGCGACAGCTAAGTATCAAATAAAATATTGGACCTCTTTTATCTAGCATTTATCCAAAAAGAATATAATTTGATTTTTTTTCTTGTGGAATATAAATCCATAAAGCCTAAGAAAACTCTGAATACATTGTCAGTGTTGACATTCTAGCAGCAAAGTTAAAAAAGAGATTTCTATTTCACCATTGCTTGCAACAATTGTGTTTTTCTCTCTTATTTTGAAAAATAATTATAAAAGTAAAAATGGAAAAAATATTTCAGTATCTCCTTCCCCTCCATGCCTTTTAAGCCAATTTTGTGTGAGGCCTGGAAGCCAATAGAAGAGCTGTCACATCTGAAAGCCTCAGTCTCCCAATGAGATTTATTCTGAAACTTCTTCAAGCTACAGTGTGCGAAAGTATTTTAAGCAGCATACAACACATTGTGTTCCTGACATGGTGGAGGCAAAACTTGCTGCCTTCTTTGCATCAATTACCTTATCTTGAAGGTGGGGAAAAATAAAGGTCACTTCTTATTTGAGCTATAGATAGGAGTTCTATCTTTGCACATGTTTGTTTTCCAGTTTCAATCTGAATTGAAAAGGCAAAGGCAATGTAAAGGCAATAAACGTAAATGAAGCCATCAGTAACATGGTTATGTTGCCCTTTAAACAGTCTGAGGAACAGGTTGTCACTCAGAGTCACAGTTTGCTGATGATGCTTTTTTTCTGACCTCATGGGTTATGTGGATGGTGGGTGTGAAAACAACCACACACCAGTTCTGCTGTTTCAATCACTTGGGTGTCTTGAGCCTTATAACTATTATCACTTACATACCTTGAATCTGTATTTGCTGCCAATGAATTGTTCACTTAGTAATCCTTAAATAGCAAAGACCGCTTTTGGAAGCACTGAAGTATTTTTAATTTAGTATAATCTGCAAATACCAGTTTCCCATGGAGAGAAAACATCAGTTTGTTGACGTCCTCCCAAGGCAGAGGATATGTAAGCTGAAGAAGAAGGAATAAAAAAGGAAAAAGAAACTTGAGCACCTCTTTTGCCCTTTAAGAAAAGTCTCTTTAGAGCAGCAGAAATTTCAGAAGGTATTTCACGGACTGCTATAAGGGGTTAAATAGACTGTGAGTTCCCTGCAGAGGTGGCTCAGAGACACTCAGGTGGCTTCTTAGAGGAGACAGCATGGGCCCAAAAATTGTATAGCAGCACTCCTGCAGTTATGTCACAAGAGTGCACCATCTCAGAAGTCTCTGCACTTCTGCAGTTGGTGCCTTTGTTTTTCCCATTCTGTTCTCATTGCAGCTACTTCAACCACAGTTAACCTGTGTTCCACTGCTACTGGTTTTGGTTTCTCAGGGTTTACCCAACCTTTCTTGCCCCCTCATGTCCACAGATAAAGGAGTGTTCACTGTACAGCAAAGGAATGGTCCTAACCCCATTAGGGTCTGCTCTCCAGGTGTCACATAAAGGGATAACTTTTGCTCTGCTTTATTTTCTTCTGTCTCCCATGAAGCCTGTGAGTGTTCACGTTTTGGCAATAACTGCGATCCTGTCAGTGGCCGCTGTATCTGCCCTCCCAATACTGTTGGAGAGATGTGTGACAAATGTGCACCAAATCACTGGGGTCATAACATTGTCAGTGGCTGCAAGGTGAGTGAGTTTCTCTTTTCTCTATGTGCATTACCTCTTTCATAGTAATTTATAGCTGGAGCACAGTTTTTGGTTTATAAGTCATGGTTTGTCTCCCTATTCCAAGTTTTGGTGTAAGACTGGGTGTAAATGTTGGCAATCTGTTACTGTTACTGCACTACAGATGCTCTGTCTCAGGTATACAGTTTCTAATACAAAACACCCTGTGGATTCTGCTGTCACACTGAGTCAGTGTCCTGCTTAAGCCTTGTTTTATTTTATTACAGCTGTGTATAACGTTATTGAGGAGATTACCACAGTGTAGAACAATGTATGTAGATGTATATTTATAGGTAATCAGCAGTGCCTTTGGAAGACAAATTTACTTTGGCTTTAATGGTGACACCACTGGGAATTTGTACTCAAAGTTTGCTTGAGGAAGACTTCAATTTGTGTGTAAAAGACAGCAAGGAGAAAAGAAAAGAAACATCCACCCTAGTTGTAAATTGTACTTTATTCCCATGTTCAAAGAGGAAATAAACCTTATCATTAGCCTTTAAATCCTTCATATTCCAATATTTGACACAGAGTTAAAATATCTGAAGAGAAGGGAGAAGAAATGGAAAAACCATGAATTTCAAGGAGGCCATGTAAGCTGTTGTTAATGCCCTGGAGTTGAGGGGTGCAGTATTTGGTTAAGGTTGAAAACTGGTGACAGTGGACATCATGCAAAGTTCAAATGCCTTCTTCCTCCCTGCTGTGCTCATTGATGATGAGGGATTTATAGTACTGCTGCAATTACTCCAGAAAACTACATCTTTTTGGAACATAAGACCATTAATACTTGTTCTTAAAAGGCTGTTAGTCAGGTAGCTCAGGCTGCAAAGAAATTGACAAGAATGATTTCTTTTTTGTATGTATGAAAAACTCCCATGAAACCTCTGTGGTGCTGCTGTGGTATAGACTCTTGGCTTCTGAAACCAGCCTAATGAGGTTGAAGACCTCTGTTTGAGCTCTGGAGTGTATTCTCTGATTGTCTTTTATGTGAGCACATTAGTATGACAGTTCCATGGCACCATCTAAATTAATGATGATCTATCGGCCCACATCTCTTTCAGTATGTTGCAGCTAATTTCTGCAAAATGAGATGTGAATCTCCTGCTTGCAGTCTTTGTAGAAGATTTCTGAGGCTGTTTTAAGTCTGGGAGAGAGGGCATTGCAGAAAACTGCATAAACCAAACAGAGCATCTGATTGTAATTCATGTTTTGATATTGCACACCAAGCTATTTCAGAGAATGGAGAAAAAATTTGTCTAAACTTTGTGTTCAAATGTATCTTGAAGTATAAAGTTCTTTCTGCCAGAAGGTTGTATTTTTTAGGTTAGGAAGTTGTCTTGCAGAGTAATATTTAACAAGTGGTTAAATTGTTTCTCTGGCATTCAGTAAAGATTGCATCTGGATATTTCCTGTATATATTCACTTTCTTTATAAATGGTATTTTCAGATCAGAGGAAAGGTGCTCTATGTAGACATGTAATAAACAGTTTTGCTTAGAAACTGAATCCACGTTTTCTTCCTCTCTTTTTAAGCTTTGTGTCTGTAATTTTAGCAAGTCTATCCATGTCAGTTACTGTGGTAACCTGTGATGCTGGCACTGAGTTTGCTTCTGTAAGCTGAACTTCTCCAGATAATATTCTGGTCGCACTGGTGATTACAGCCAGTGTCCTGTATTAACTGTGCAGTGCTGCCACAGTAATAGCACTGAGGGATTCTTCTGTTCTTTGGAAGTCTGCAGTTTTCCCTGCTACTTACTTCTTTGTTCAATATCTAGACACCCTGGCAAGTCACCTATTTCTATCCTTACTTGCCTGTGCAGGTCTTACTCTGGGAGCAAGTTTTCTTCCAAATATATCACATAAATCTCTAAATGACTAAATCTCTAGCCCTTAGTGTGTAAATTACTGTTGTTTAGGAGTTTGTACGAAGGGGATCGTTACCTGTCTGATAGATGAGTAATCGATATTTAACTGGATTCCTCTGGAACCACTGAAACAATTGCTTCTGAGCAATTCAAATTTTAGGGAAGTGTTCTCTACATGCCTGCAGAGAATTTACATACAAAATACTTTTTCGAGAGTGCTTGTAGTTTCTGAGTTAATTTTGTCCACAAAGTATTCCGATGTCCTTGACTCTTTTGGGTGTATTTGTTTTCAATGCCTGATTTATCAGTGATAAGTAATATCCATTGAAAAAAATCCCACCAGTGTTATAAATCTATTTTTGACCCTTGTTGAATAAAAATAAATTGCTGGATTTCTAATTTAGATAATGATTTTTTTAGGCAGTGTAAATTAACAGCTGTATTTTATTTACAGGTACTTGAAAGAGGTGAATTACTTTTTGGTTGGGTTTTGGTTTGGGTTTTTTTTTCAGAAACACGGTTGCAATTGTCTCCTTGTTTCTCTCCTTTTCAGCCCTGTGAGTGCAGCCTCATTGGAGCCCTAAGTTCTCAGTGTGACTTAAATACAGGCTGTTGCTTCTGCCGCCCTGAATTCTCTGGAGAAAAATGCACTGAGTGCAGGTTGGGCTACTGGAATTATCCGCACTGTGTTGCTTGTCAGTGCCTCCTGGCTGGGACGGATCCACAGAGCTGTGATACAGAGGGGAAGTGCTCATGCCTTGATCATTCTGGCCAATGCAGCTGCAAGGTAGGACAACAGAGGTTGTAAACTGATCTTATAACTGCTGAGAAGTTTATTTCAGATTTCATTGACACTTGCACTTGTTCAAACAATATATGCAGAACAATCTCCTTGGTTTTCATAGTGCATTTGCAAACTGATGCGTGAGGAGTCCAACATGAAGAAAGACTTAAGTGCTTATGAGTTGCTTTTTCACATACTGATGCCAGGATAGCATCCTCTTAGGCTTTTTTCCCACTTTTTATTTCTTTCTGTTCTTACAGAGCTGTTGCCAGTTTATCCCCATAATACAATTCTTGTTCAGATACTGAGCACAATAAAAGCAAAATCAGTAATCACAGTATGCCACAGTGCTAATTCAAAGTACATTGACTTAGAGGTAGTCAATATTCATCATTTCATGACTAGAATTCACTGCAATAGTATCTGTTCTGAGTAGACTGCATCCAATTCAGGATCACTAAAGCAAAGACTTTTGGCATTATCATCCACAACATTCTTACTTGGAATTGTGCTTGGAAAAACAGCACACTTAGGCTGTTTTAGAGTTGGCTGGATTGCTGGGCTTACAGGGCAGTAATCAGTGGTTTGATATGCAATTGGTAGTCAGTAAGCAGAGTATCCCAGAGCCAATACCTTCATCAGCAACACAGATGACAGAATTCATGATCAGCACATTTGAAAATACTGTTGACTTGGAAGAGGTCGAGGTTGACATGCTGAACAGTAGAATTACAGTCTAGAATGTTCTTGAAAAGCCTGATCACTGAGAAAATAGAAAAGTCATTAATTGGAGTGTCATGACCTGAGGAATCAGTACATTTTGTGAGGAAAAATGCTGGGTGTCAATCCTGCTGGAAAGCACAAAAACCAGCCATATACTCTTGTGGTAGATGGGGCAAACTGCCCACTGAACTGGATGCAGTGAGCACAGTGGGCAGTGCAGCTGCAAGGCAGGACATCACAAAGAGCATGGTGAGCAGGGGAAAGGCTTATCTACTCAGTGCTCTCTTCTTACTGTAGTTGGTGCTGGTAAGACTGCGCTTGAAAATGATGTCCAATTTTAGAACCTGATTTGAATGTGTTGTTGAGAAGTTGGAGAGGATCTGGAGAAGAGTCTCGCAGCAGAGGATCTGTGGGGATGTACTGAGAGAGCTGGACTTTCTCTTAGTCTGAAAAAAGAGGCTAATAAGAGAAGTAATTATAACTTATACAGCCACTTCAAAGAATAGTTGATGGAAACAAGTCCTTTCTAATTACAGTCAGAAGATGTAACAAGGGACAACAGCTGCAAGTGGAAGCTTCAGAATTTTGGGTTGGACATTACAAAAAAAATAAATCAGAGTTATGCAGAACTGGTACACATTATCTAGAACATGTGAAATCTCCATTCTAGGAGATTTTGATGAACTGGCTAGAAAGAGGCGTGAGTAATCTGATCTAATATTCGTAATAGTCTTGCTTGTAGGAGGAGGTATTTAAAAGTGATCCCTGGAGATTCTCTCTGTAATTAGATGCATTCTTCTTCTTTAGGTCTGTATTGACACATAGAGCTAGTAAAATAGAAGGATGAATTTAAATTATTGAATTGCCTGGTAATTGTTTTGCTAAATGGGCAGCAGTCACTTAATTCTGACTTTCAGGACTCAGAACTGTAGAACAAATTAGGTTAGAAGTGACCTATGGAGGTCATCGAGTCCAGTGCCTTGTGTGACAGACATTGCTGAGGCAGTACTTTCAAGGATGTGGAGAGATTTCACAACCTCTTTGTGCAAACTGCTTGACCACCCTCCCCTTTTTCTGCTATATTTGAACATAAACCATCATGTTTCATTTCACAAATACTGGTTCATTTGAAGATGACACTACAAGAAAACTGATACGAGTTGACCACATGGACTGTCTGTATAAAACTCAGTGCTCTTTGCCGTGTCAGCCTCTGAAATGCAGAAATTGAAGTATCTCAATTCTTCCAGCCTCTCTTGATACATGATAAGCAGCAGCCCCTCTAACCATCTCGGTGCTCCATTTCTGGATTACGTCCAGCGTGTCACAGAATCACAGAATGGGTCAGGCTGGAGGGACCAGTGGAGGCCATCTAGTCCAACCTCGCTGCTCAAGCAGGGTCCTCTCAAGCACGTGAATCAGGATTGTGTCCAGACTGCTATCTCCAGAAAAGGAGACTCCACAACTTCTCTGGGTGGTCATATTTCTTGTAGCTCTAGTAAGCACAAAGTACAGAGCTGAGGTTGATGGCATTTTAAAATAAAAGTGTTTCTTCGTTGATTCTTTTAAGGCTAATAATATAGTTTCTTCTATGTTTCTCTGGGCACAAATGAACAGTATATATTTAGCTGATGATTAATGACATAGAAGTGAAATTGACATGAAACAAAATTCAAAGCAAGCAAAAATCACTGTTTATGAGAGAAAATAGACAAATAATACTGAATTAAGTAAGCATTTTTTCCCCCAGAATTTTAATCTAAGGTTAAATTTAAATCTAGGCTTGGTTAATCTTTTGTGTAACTTTTTTGGAAGAGTTACATTGAAGAAACTAGATTTTCTTAAAATGGTAATTGTTCCCATTTAAACCTGGTGTTACAGCTGCAGAAATGAGCTTTCAAAGGCTCAGGAGCCCCATTGTCAGCCCTGACAAAAAGCAGCAAAATCTAAGCTAAATACATAGTAGGCACATTTGTTGAGAGAGTTACATGTGTAAATGAGGGTTAAAACTGGTAAGTCCTCAGGGATAATGTTGATTTCATGTATAAGCTTTGGAAAGTTTAATTTTTTTTTTTAAGATTGACTTCCTCACACTAGTCTCAAGGGAACAAAAAAGGTGTGTGGGGAGAAAAAACCAAGCAGTGCTTTCATATTGGTGATTTTTTTTCTTTTTAATACCTTGGTCTCAGTATGAAAATGGCTTTAAAAGGCTCTGCATAAATTATTGTGTATCTGCCCTATCTGGAATAGCTTTTTATTTGGACTAATTGAAAAATGAAAATAAAAGCATTGACATTACAACAGTGAAACATTTCAGCCTTGTTAATACTGTTCAATGATGTGGAAAACAATCATGAAGAGGGGAAAGCTTTTCTCTACAGAATTTCCATTAAAATACATTTCTCGGCAAGAACATTTAGTGCTGTACCTTAAGTATCTGAACATGTCAATGCTAATTCGTATTAAAGAGAAGGCTTGATTAACATGGGCAATTTCAGAACAACTTACTTTTCTTATCTTATCAATCAGTTATTGAGCATGTCATGCCCAAAGTGCCATTTAATTTTTCTGTGCTTACAACTTTCAGCGTGAAGCCAGCATCTATGGCTCAGAGCTACTCAGTGGATACAAATGCAAATGCCTTAATTACATTAATTACATATGTTTGCATACACACGTGATAAGAAGCTGGAGAGTTTCTTGAATATTTCCTAACGCTTATTATTATTTCTCTCTGCACCCTGTTATTATCATTACAGTATGATTTTCTTTTTCTATTGCTATCTTGAAATAAAACTTGATTTTATTTTCCTTTTGAAAATATTCTCTCTCTTCCAGGTTAATGTGGAAGGTGTCCACTGTGACAGGTGCAAGTCTGGTACATTTGGTCTCTCTGCCAGAAACCCACTTGGCTGCAGCAGTTGCTATTGCTTTGGGCTGACTACACAGTGCAGCGAGGCAAGGGGGCTGATCCGTGTGTGGGTGAGTAGGAAACTGCTGAGCCATGTAATGCGATAATGTTGTTTCCTGCTGGCTGATCTTTTAGTCAGGCACTGAGAGGTGGCTAGAAAATGGCCAAACATTTAAGCAATCACTTTCCTCTTTGTGCTTTGAGGAGTGGTGAGAGCGATATGTTCCATTAGACAATCAGGGTCAAGACATAAAAAGGAAATAAGTAGATAAGAAAATGAGTGGTAGGATAGCTGACATCCAGCCAAAGTAAAGCTATTAAACCCCAAGAAAGGGCAAGCTAGTCATGTAGGGAAATTATGTGGTCCAATGCATTGCAACATAATCCCTGGTACATGACACACGGTTTACCCAGGTGTGCTCAAGGGTCACAGATGCTTGTTGTCCAGCATAAATTTCCCAGAGTTCAGTTAATCTGTTTGTTTTCCTTGTTGATTTTTGCTGTTTTGGTGGGGTTTTATTTTTAAAAAAGAGCTTATCGAAGCTATATTTAAATTCAAGCACAGAAAGGTACAACCCATCAGAGCAAACAAAGAGCTCTCCACCTGTTTGTGGAAGAGAGCCTAGAAACCTCTCCTGGACTGATAAATAAGGCAGACTGGATGTCTCCATTTATCTGTACAACAAGTGCAAAATTCACATTAAGACTGTTGTCATGCTCCTCAGTTGTGTTCTAGAGGAGAGATTTCTAATGGAAAATTATTAGTTCTGTCCTTATGTATGGTCAGCCATCTCTCTGCTTGTAGGAATGCCAGCCTAGTGCAAATCATAGAAGGAATGTCTGCCTAATGCAAATCAGCCAAAGCTCCAGACTAGTCATGTACAAGCATCATTTAGATAAGGATAATTTAGGCTGAAATCAAGTTAATCTCTCTTGCTTAATATAATATGGATAGCATTCCCCTTCATTGTTCAGTCCCATAGCACCTCTTTCCCTTCCCAGTGGGTGAAGTCATTTATAATGATCTGACCCAGTTTTTCTCATTATTTCAGTTTTGCCCATCATATGCTGCTAGACTGGAGATGAAAGGCTGTAGAAGGCTGACAAGTTATAACATTTAATCAAGTTCCGTAACAGCAGCAGTTCTGGATAATTGTGCTTTGACCTTTGTGGCAGCACAAAGCAGAAACAATTTAAACCTCCTTATTATTTTGTTTCTGTTGATTAATTTCCTTTTGTGTTTATGCTCATATCTAAGGAAGTGTATGTCCATGTCCCATCTAGTGTTTGGTACTCTGATCTATTTCACAATTGATACAGAACTGTAAACTGAGTGAGACTGTGTTCTGCCAGCTGCTAGTGGCTATTTTGGATACTCTCAGGTGCTTCAAATGACATTAGACTTTACTTTAGAAGTAAATCCTGTCTTATATGACAACAAGGCATTGATGATGAATGATCTGAAATTCAAATGTGTTGACCCTTTTCTTAGTATGTAAGTTATTAAACAGTAAAGCACAGTTATGGTACGAACTCAGTAAATCTCACTTAGGGCTGGCAATCAGTCTGATCAGTCCATAGAGGCTGCTGTAAATGGAAATACCAGGATACTGAAAGTACAGTACAGGGCTTGGTTGATTCCTCATTACCTGAGTCCTATCTCATGACCAATTTATTGATGGGATGACTGTTACCTGCATTTGTTTTCTTTGTCTTCCTTACTCTTTGGGTGAAAGCAATATTGATACCAGCCCTTTGCATCTGTTCACACATTCCCTGTGAAACTTCCATTGGCACAGAACTACTCAGACTCTTACTACAGTTTTTGATCGAAGTAATGATTTCAGTATAATGCTAATGAGACTTTGTCAACCAGTCTAGGAAAATTACAAGCATATAAGTGGCATCTTTGTATATTTTTAGTAAAGCTGGATTTAGAGTTACAGAAAGCCTCACTGAGGCCGCCCTCTCTGCAGATTGCCTGGAGAACATTTAGCTTGAATATTACATGGAGGTATCAAGGGATGGGGCACTGTGTTTCACAGCTCCCATGATGTATAATAACTGGTGCTGAGAGCTCTGCTTCTTTGTAAGGTAACATTTCTCACAATCTGAACAAAAGAGGCCTCTGACTAAAATAGCACTATGAAAATCACTTTGATAAAATTCATGGAATCATTTGCTGATTAAAGTATTTTAACCAGTGCTACTACATTCTTTGTTAACATGAGGACAAGGTGCAAAAGCCTCAAGGGGAAAGTCATTATTAGCACCGTTCATACCTGAAGGAGTAGCAAGACTGCTTTGTGACAAATTGCTCGTGATGTGAAATGAAATTACCTGGAAGTAATTTTTTAAAGAGCTAGAATTTAAAGACTAACACTTCATGGGGAAAAATAGAATTAATTTTCTTCTCAATTTTTTTGAATATGCATAGGTGACCTTGAAGCCAGAGCAAGTGATTCTGCCACTGGTGGATGAAAAGCTTCAGCATAGCACTCTTTCAGGGATTGCATTCCAGCCTCCTGAAATAGTAGCAAATATAGATCAGGTGATGCAAGATCTTCGGTCAGAACCTGTTTACTGGAGACTTCCAGAGCAGTTTGAAGGACGAAAGGTAAACCTGAAACTCCACTGATTACTGACATTGATTTTTTTTTTTCTTTTAATCTTATATTACTATTTTACAGTGCCTTTTTTCCCTCACAATAAGCATGTCTTCACACAGTGGAAGGTACTTCTAAAGAAAGTAAATGCTATTCCATTAATAAAAATTATTTGCTCTGTTATTATGGAAATTCATAAAGTAACACAAACAATATTTGTGTGTTAATATCTGTAAATACCTGTTGTATTTTTCCACAGGATAAACTTTCTCATAAAAATGTTATTTGAAAAATTAAGCTGCACAAATTTCATATAACACTCTTGCAATTTTTTGTTTCTCTCCTTTTTAAACAGAAAATACCTGACATTTGTACTACATGGGAGAAAATGATTGAAATAACCCTCATTTTGGATGCTGATATGCACCTCTGTGACGATTTATTTTGCACTTTTGATATTTCTTAGTTTAAGGGAGCAACAAGGCACAATAAGGAAATAGAGAACATATTGGTTTTAGTGTAATATAATCACAAATTGTTGATGAGTATTTTGGAACACAGCCCTTGTCCCCAGATAGTTCCTCAAGTACATATTGCTATTTTCTACCACACATGTATTCATCAGGCTGCGCATTGTAGCAGAACACACCTAGCTCCTTCCCAGGAATTTATTTTTAGCTAACTGAAAATGAAATTTCTTTTTGTGCTTTGTTAGCTGACGGCTTATGGAGGGAAGCTGAAATATGCCATCTACTTTGAAGCGCGAGAAGAGACAGGTTTTACCACTTACTACCCACAAGTCATCATAAGAGGTGGGCCTCCCACAAATACGAGAGTTATTGTCCGGCACATGGCTGCCCCTCTGATTGGGCAGCTGACAAGGCATGAGATAGAGATGACAGAGGTAACATTCCCATCTGCTTTCTTTAGCCCAAAACTTAAGCACGCGGTTCTTTTGAATGTTGTTAATAATCTGTCCTCTGTGTTTCCGTCTTTCAGCATGAATGGGAATATTATGGTGATGATCGAAGAGGCAGAAGCACTGTGCCCTGGGAATACTATCATGGTAACCCAGGTCCCAACAGGACTACATCTCAGGCAGATTTCACCTGGAAGCATTATGGAGATGACTCAAGACCATCTAGAACTGTATCCCGGGAAGACTTCATGAATGTGTTGTATGATGTTCATTACATTCTTATCAAGGCGACTCATGGCAATATCATGAGGCAGAGCAGGTAACTCTTTCATGCAGTGACCTGAAATAGTGCAGTAGTCACAGATAATCTCATAGATCTCCCACCTATTCCCAGCAGAATTTGGGTGCATGACACCAGCTATAAGCCATTGCTGAGAAGAAAGAGCAGAAGGAATTAGCGTTTGGCATTGCAGAAGACACAGGAAAGTTTTATGCAGTAGAAGATTTAAATCACACAAGGCAAGCAGAATCTCTGTTTTCAGGATCCTAGAACAGAAAACACATGTAGGCACACACATTTGGAAACAAACCTAATGTATTTTTTGAATAGAGGTCTACTTTATGAAAACATGATGGTGTACTTAAATATAAATGTTAGCATATGAAGGAATTTTCTCCTGCAAGTGGGAAGTTAAATACATTAGGGTCAGATCCAACATTTTCTATTCAATCTATTAATGAATCAGTTATACAAGAAAATAAAAGTAACACTAAATTTGAAGTGGACATCAATCAACAGCATGACAGGAAGAGTAGAAAAATCTGCTGCAATCTAAAAGTCAGCTGTAACATTTTACACTGAAAGTAGCAGTCAATTGAACAAACAAGGAACTGCTTAGTTACTTATTCTTCAAAGAGGAGCCTGTTGTTTACAACATATTGCCAGGTGAACATGATTCAGGAACAATAATCTTGTTGAGAAATGCTAATTCTCTATCTGCATATATGAATAGATATGGCCTTCAAAGTTATAAAAAAACAACCTCTTTTATTTCCACCCAACACTAGTAAAGCCTAATCATCAAGTTATAGTTGATGGCATTCAAGAAAAAAGTTATTAAAGTGCTCAGAGGATATCAGTGAACATCATTGCAGGTTAGAAAATATGACGTGTGAGAGAAGATGTAAAGATCTGGACATGTTTAGAAATTAGAAATTGCCTTAAGATTCTTAAAATTTTGTCACAGAGAAAAAGGAAAGAATGAGTTCTCTGTTGCTGTAGTGGGTAAGTCAAAAGCAAAAATGAACTCAAACTTCAGCAGAAAATATTCACATTAAACATGAAAAGTAAACGACTGAGGGTAAAGAAGTTCTAGAAAAGATTACATAGACTATTGCATAAAATTTCTAATAATTCACAATATCCTTTGCAATCAAAATCTATTGGCATGGACATGGGAATAATCAGAGATAAACTCCAAAGGTCTCCAGAGGTCCTTTTTTATGATTCTGTCATAAACGTGGTAGGCTAAAATTATCTCTAGATTTTTAAGATACAAATATGTCTATGAGCCTTGCCTTTGGAGTTTGAAGGTGAATAGTAGGGGCAGATACCTTGCAACCTCACAGCACTGTGTGAAAGAAAACATTGTCATTGTCGCTACTTTTGTCTCTCTTTAAAGTATATAATTTACAGAAAAGTATTCATGCAGCTTGCACTGGCTAGATGCTAAATATTAGTAACAGATGCCGTAAGTGTTTAGCATTGGTTTCATTTATTTTTGGCATAGTTCATTTAGGGTATTGTGTTACAAGCAAGGAGATTCCCGGGAAAAGAGTTATGAAGATATCTCCAATGTGGAAAATTTGACAAGCATATTTGTGTTTCATGTATGTTTCTCCCTCCCCTCTAAGCAGTACAGTTCTTATTTCAGCTGTGGAAACAAAAACCAAATACTATCTTAGCTCAAACATCAAGGGCAAAGTTAGGGCAGCAAAGCTGATTCTGCTGTGGGGAGTGTGTGACTCCTGTGACTCTGCTAGACCTGCACTGTAATGCAGCACCATTTTATCAAGGCTACCCAGTAATGAGGAGATCAGAACAAGGGAGGAGTTTTCAGTTCCAAGGCAGGTTTGCAAGGTGTCACCTAAGGCAAGGTGTCACCTAAGGAACCAGAATATATTTTTTACAGAATGTTTCAGAATGTGACATTTTATGACAGCATAGCTTAGCAAGCAGGTCTTTCTGGTAACTCTCCATCTGAAGTCCTAACCTTCCATATAATTCTGTATTTGATGTTGGAGGTGGTTATGTTACAATGGATTTTTATGATCTGTCTGGTTACAAACTTAACATTTATCATGTGGCATCTGAGACTTTAAGTAGAATATAACAGGAATACATTATTATTTTTTTCAAGTAACACCTTGAATGATTTCAGTGGAAGTTTTGCGTAAGACGACAAAATAAATCCCCAAAAATGTTTTTAAAGGTTAGTGGAATATTACCTTGCATGAGAATTGAAGGCTTTTATTAAAAATAAGCTGAAACCCTCTAAAGAACAATATTTGTACTCAAATTTAAAGGTATGTTTGAATTAAGTGACTTACAATAAAACATTTGCTTAAATAGAGTGTGTTGTGCTTTCCAAATAGGGGCTCTGTTCTAAACTAGTAAAGCTTCTCTTTCCACCTGACTGTGCATAGTAGGAAAAGATACATAAAGCAAAAGAATCTATGGATGGGAGGAGGAAAAGATATATATAAAGTATTTTTACTTTTTCTTTAGGTTTTAATAGTGCTTTAATTTAAATTGCAAAGCTTAAAAGCTGCAGGTTAAGTGATAAACTACAGGAAAAATACTTTAAAATAAAGTCAAAATAGCAGCAGCAGTTGAGAACATAAAAATAACTTCATTCTAGTGTTAGCACTCTATTAGCTAAACAGTTTACTAGCAATGCTAATGTTGTTTCTGCTTCAAAGCTGCAGCATTATTAGTGATTTAGAGGTTTCTACTTGGAATCCAAACCCAAGCATTTTTCTCCTTTATTGTTCATTTTGTTGCCCTCATTTTCACATTCAACACTCTAAATGGAAACATTGCTTTTATTAGATTTTGTTTTGCAATAGGGCTGTGATAATAAATTCCTTGAATTGAAGTATGCTTTCAATTTCACCGCAAATTATTTCAATATTCCCAACAGTGATCAGGTAGCAGTTGTTTGACTGCTGCCTAATAAATATTTTCCAAAAATCAACCAAGCCTGACCTTCCTTAAGTAACATTTTCACACAAACAATAGGTAGCTTTGTGTCCCTAGAGTGTATTTTTATCTAAATACAGCTTTATGACAGTAAACAGTTTTTCAACTGTGCCCTCAATGTTGAGGATGATGGAGAGGCAGATTTCATTTTCTTTTCCCATTAAATGTACAGAGATTTTAGTGTAACTTTACATTGACATATCAGATCTGAATGGTTTTGCCCTCTTTATTTTCTGTCTTCTGTTTTGACCTGGCTTTGTTTGCTTGGGGATTTTTTTTGTTCAATTTCCCTGCTCGACTGAACCCCTTTCTTCAGGTAATAAGAAGAGAGCACAGGGTTTAAGTTACTAGATTGCTTTGGAGATTTTTATATTGTCACAAGGTCATCAAGAGGTGTGGGTCTGGCCATGTAAGCTCAGTCACAAAACTCTCATCTAGTTCAGTGGTGGGCATTTGCTTTTCCTCCATTCATCCTGGCATTGGTGCCTGTATGCCAGTGAGCGGAACAGCATCACTGAGCCCCTCAGGAATCAAAGTTTGGGAGTAGATGAACAGGCTGTGAGCATGAGGAAGTGGTGAGCAGCTCTTTGAGCTCCTCTCCGTTAGCACTGTGCTCAGACACTTACTGAACAGCCTCTACCCGCATTGTTGACATTTATTCAGCCAGTTAGTCAGACAATCTTTGACATTTTATCTTAGGTTAGCATTATATTTGAAGCTTTAAAATTTACACTATTCTGCACTTTTTGTTTTTCTGAGGCATAGGTGTTCCAGATCATAGCATTCATTTAAGCAATCTAACAAATCCCCAAAATAAAGAAATAAGCTTAAAGTACAATATTGTGATACATTAGGATTAAGTGTATTTCATTGCATTTTATATTTGTTGTCTTTGTCCATGATGTATTCAACCCTATTTAGCAGTCAGCATTCATGCTGGAAAGACAAGGAGGAATGGTTGGGAGGCAAAGAAATTATTATTATTATCATTATTATCATTATTGTTATTATTATTACAATTTAAAAAATGTTTGGAGAGTTAAAATGTTTGAAATACATCACTTTCCGCTATTAGCAGTTGCTTCTGTAGTAGGATTTCATGTTTGCTTTAAATTGTTTGTTTATATGTCTAAATAATACTAAAGAAAAAAAAAGCGGGAGAGAGAAATGATACCTAGCTACTGATCTTAAAATTTCTGTCCAAAAGGCAAATGTCCAATGTTTTTGAAGTCTGTTCTAGAGTCTGCTAGGTTGCTTTAGTTTCTGAGGATAGATTTTATTTTATTTTTTAAATAGTTACCTCATTAAAAGCTCATTAAGAGAACAATTTTACTGCCATACCCCTGAGATCCATGAACTGGAACTGATTTTAGTTAGTGTGTGACTTCAATTTCTTAATGAGTCCCCTCCAAATGAAGAATCATATATGGATTTTTCTCTATGTTAAATTTTGTTAGTTTGGCTAAAAAGACTGAAGAAAGAGATAGACTCAAGCTGGAGATTTAGTTA
Source organism: Lanius collurio (assembly GCA_020086605.1). NCBI lineage: Eukaryota > Metazoa > Chordata > Aves > Passeriformes > Laniidae > Lanius > Lanius collurio. The sequence goes on from JACBWW010000002.1 coordinate 556,140, forward strand.
GTTATACTTTTGCCTAGAACTAGAAAGTGAGACCAGAGGTGGTGTTAACTTTGTCGTTTCTTGGGAGATGCAGAAACCAGTGTTGTGTGTCTCCTGTAGAACAAGAATCCTACAAACAGCCAGATGAGACTGTTTCCTCCCATGCCAGCTGACTGTGAAGTAACTGGGTTTGAGTTAGTGCTTGGCTAATCTCATTAGAGGTGTTTGCTCCTTTTTTTCAGGATTTCTGAGATCTCATTGGAAGTTGCTGAAGGCGGCCCTGTGTCTGGGATGGCTCCTCAGGCTTACCTGATAGAGCAATGTGACTGCCCACTGGGTTATTCTGGTCTGTCCTGTGAGGTATGGTACTAACCTAACTCCCAGGAAAAGTCTTTGTACCTTCTCTGGTCCTTACATTGGCAAGGTCTGAAAAGTAATTGACTGTGAATTCGTTTCACTGGCAACAACTCTCCCTTAATTTGATTGTTTGTTTTCTCTCAAAGGGAATTTCAGCCCTGTATTTTCAATTGCTGTAGGCAAATATGCCTCTGAAACCATAGCAATGACTCAAATACGTAGAATACAGGAAAGTGAGCTTTACTGAGACAGCATCTCTGAGGCTGAATTGTGTGACTGATGCTAACAGATCAAGCCTTTTTGAACAGATGGAGGTATAATAATGTTGTAATAGTGAAATTCTAACTCAACACCAGGAGAAAAGTGTTGGTCAACTAAGTGAGCTGGATGCTCTTTATACATGCACTCTCTTAATTTTTTTACTTATAATTTCATGCTGAAGATTGCATATTTCATAAGTGCCCAGGTGTTCTAGAGAACCAGCTGACTTGTATATACTTTTGTAAAATAAATTTCATTATAGGTACTGGAGAAAGTGTTTAAGATATGATGCACTGCAGAATAGAAATTGATGTTTATGACTGTCCGTGCTCTTGATAATGAGACTGCCAATCTTTCTGTGTGTGGAACACAATGTTTTCATTTTTAATCAGCACTAGCAATTCTAAATTACTGCTTCCAGTTGTGAGGTGGAGGTAGCAGGGAATAACTTGAGTAATCTGCAAATGCCTCAAACATCCAAAGTGGGATCTTGTAAGGGTTTCCCCAAAACTAGCAATGGGAGAAAAATTGAAATAAATGAAGGGAAAGATACCTTGTTATCTGTGAGAACTCTGCTCCATTTGGATGTTATACTTGATTGTGTTATGCAGCAAATGAGTCAACCAAGACAGTAAGTTCATAGGAAAGGGGTGCAAGAAAGTGGAATGAAGTAACTTTCTTTGGACACTATTTTAATAAGAGAGTACACCTGGATTTATGTAAATCCATGAGAAATTAGTAGACTCCAACATTTGCTTAGAAATACAGATTTTTTTTTTAATTACTGTAGCAAATTGAATTTTTGAAGAAAAATATATGATAATGTAATTAAAAATTTATTTTAATTCACACCCAGCAGGGGCTGAATAAATGTCTCTGTTGCAACTTTCATACTTTATTCTTAATTGTGGGATCTTCACATGCTCATAACTTAGTTTATTTTTAGCGTTCTCAGTGAAGGTTAAGGTATGTTCTGTGAAGGTTTATTTAATTTTAGCAGGAAAATAACATCTGGCACCCTGGAATTTTTTAAGCAGATGCTAACATGGTGTATGTATCTGTTTCATGCTTTATCCATATAACAGCATTGTGAAGACTACATGTACAGCAGCTTTTACTAGAAGTGACATTTATATCCCCTCCTCTCTTTTTTTTTTTTTGTCTCTCATCTTGTTGTGGGCTGCAAAAGCAGTGGTAAAAATTTTTCTAATGGCTGCTTCTGGAAAATTTTCAAACTAGCAATTAAAAATATAGTCTGTTTTATCTTTTGTCTGTCTTATTTCATCTCAGAAATGCTTCTATCAAAATAGATGATAAGACTGTTAATGGCATATCAGAAAAAAAAAACCAGATATTAATTTTGTTTGAGGATGTGTTATATATTTATGATTTGATTCTGAAGTCACTCAGAATTTGTAAAGCTGTGTTTTGTACATTGTTTAGACAAGAACACTTGTGGGGATAGAGAGGGAGGGGAAAAAAAAGGTATTCTAGCAGGAAAGAATTACTTTCATTTGAGATTATTTATCTAGGTTAGAATTCTCCACAAACCATGAAAAAGACGATAGACTGTTTCTATGCTTCAGGGAACTTAATGTAGTCTAAGTCAAAATAAAAAGGAAAAAGCAGAAATGAGTTAAGATTAATTTCTTTGTAATTCTAAAGAAAATAATTCTGTTTGTGCTTTTTTCCATAAGTTAGACTCCTGGAGGTTTTGACAATGGTTATAAAACTGTCAGAGTGGTGGTTTATGAATAAATCTAGCATGTCAGCTAGTGCTTCCCTGAAGAATCCTGCTTTTGGTCACAGAAATTACTTACTCCAGATTTTCTTCTGTTGTATTTTGTATCCATTTTATTGCTGTATGAAAAGTGTACTACTGTTATTCTTTCCAGAAAGTAGAAATTGTGGTCAGTAGTAGGAAATGACCTCCTGAGGCAGCCTTCACCGGCTCCTGGCACCACTAGGTGGTGGAATTTATATTTGGGACAAGTGACTTCTCTGTAGGTACTTAGCCCTAATAGTCAAAATGTTCCCGTTTGTGATTTTATGCTGCCATAGCTGTATGCTTTCTGAGAGCTGCATAAGGGCTTCCACAGAATTGTGTAATAAGCCTGAATAAAGATCAAGTGTTTGATTTTGCATGTGTCAGCTTTGCTTTCAATTTTTGGGTTATTCTTGGAATTTTATTGCCAAGCTGCAGTAGAGGAGACTTAGTGATGGATAGACTTGGTTTGGGGCTGGTAGTCTGAAGACATGGAAAACCTTTAACATTTTGAATTCTGTACTTTTATGGTCTTTAAATTATATAGCTATAAATAATGCAGCCATGCAGCCATTTTCTTGTTTATTATTCAGCTTTTGCTTGTTTTCCCATCAGGTAGTGTGTAGGCAGATACTAGCTTGTCTAAGCTGAAAAACATAGCAGGGATGAAGGAAACAGAATCATCATGCTTGCTCTCCACAGTCCACACAAAAAAAATTATTTTGAAAGCAAACTGTTTTCTTAAGTAATGAAAGGAATGATGCTTGATGCACAGTGAGAACAGAAAGGTGTTCTGCATCTGAATGAAGGCTCTCTCAAGCTGTAGCATAAAAGCCTGAATCCAGTGGAGTGCTCCAGGGATTTTTCAGCCATGTTTCCAATTAAAGCTGGCTCTTGTTATCTGTAATGTACTGTATATTGTTTGTAAGACAGCTGGAAGCCTGTCAGATTCTTTTCACAACTTGTAAAAACTGATGATTGGAAAGATGAGCTTGCAATGCTCCCCATACACAGTCCACTCTGTAATGATCTGGTTTTGTCTGCATCTTTTTTTTTTTTGCAGTCATGCTCTCCAGGATTTTACCGGCTTCCATCTCCTGCGGGAAGGACACCTGCGCAGTCCTTAGGCACCTGTGTTGTTTGTCAGTGTCACGGACACAGCACTATGTGTGACTCTGAAACATCAGTTTGTCAGGTATTACACTTCAAAACTTATGCACCAGGTTAATCTTAATGAAAAATTCCTAAATTGGACTACTAATCTAAAAAAACAGAGGGCAATATTTTAATACAATTTTGCCTAAGTAGCTTAAGTGTCAAAGTTCAGGGAGAGTCATAAAAGCAGACTTTTGAAGTTTTCCATTCTGATTCTCTAGAGTTCAGATTACGCAGTAGTTTTTCACCCCTGAGTTACTATTTGTGTAAAAAGAAAAACTAGACACCTGCAAAACAAAGAAACAATGTACCATGTATCATACAGTAAACGCAGTTCTGCTCTTACAAGCAGCAATACACATGACCCGACACAGTAAGACTGAATTTTAATTATTTCTCCTTCTCCAGTGGCTGGAACAAAGGAGGGGGAAAAGGATGAATGGGATAAGAAATTCTGTAGGATACATCTGGGTAGCTACAGACCTATATTCTTTCTCATTTTAAGCTCATATATTACTCAGCAGGCATTTGATAGATGATTAAAGCAAGCATTCCCACTGAGAATCATATCAGGGAGAGAGAAATTATGTATTGAAGGAAGTTTGAATCCCTAAGGCTGGGAACAAAATGTCTGCTTCCTTGTAATTATCAAATACAGCTTTCATTCTGTCTCCTTCCTTGGCAGAATTGTCAGCACAATACTGCTGGTCACCACTGTGAGAGGTGTGCACCGGGATTTTATGGCATTGTCCAAGGCTCTCCGGATGACTGTCAGCCTTGTGCTTGTCCCCTGTCCATTTCTAGTAACAAGTAAGTAAGCAAACTCATGGTGCACAATTGCCTTTCCAGCAAGCCAGAGCTTTGTTCTGGGCTCCCTGTGCCCTTTTTCAGATGACTGCAAGAGAACTGCCTTGTGGAAGCTATACTAAAATCTTCTTATCCACTTTTGCTAATTGATCTTCCTTTAAAAGTCAGAAATTGCTCCCTTGCTAATTTGTGATGAATAAATTAATAAGTGCTAGAAAATGCAATACTCAAGATAATGAGTGTGTGTTATAAAGGTATTCTCATAAATGAAGCTAGAGCGGAACTCAAGTACAATATCGCCACAAGGGAGCTGCAAAAAGTCTTATGCTCATATATTATGTTGGTATAAGTGTTACAGTGCCTTTCTTGCTCTACTATGGGATTTATTGGTTCCTTATTTAATGTTACATGAGTTTTAGGCAATTTGTGAAAGATAGAATATTTTAAAAGCAATGTAGTTATTGCAGCATACATTTTATTGGTTGCTTTATGCTAATGAGCCTTTCCATGATGTCTCTGCATGTGTTCCCAACAGATGATACTTTAGCACTTGAGATTTGTTTGTTGTTTTGCTGAGAAGCTCTTAATGATATTTGGCATCATACTGTAGTAGTGCTCTGAACAGGTTTGTGTTTCTCAATTGTGCTTTTGAAAAGCTGGAAGTGTTCCTTAAAATAATTTTTCTGTGCTTTGTCTGGCCTTTAGGATGTTTTAGTGAGGCTTTCAGTCAGTATAGCTGATAATTTAGAGGTTTTCTTCTTACTTCTTCGTTTTATCATTTTGGGCTGGTCTTGTCTTTATTTTGAGGGAGGAAAGTCCTTTCTCAAACATTACTACATAAAGACAGCATGGTCTTTCATCCACTACAAGAGTTTTTAAGAATATCTCCAAATCTCAGGTATTTAAAGAAATATCCTTTATCTCAGAAAGATATAATGCAGTCTTAACTGCAAGTTTTTCTGAGTTTTGCCCATTTCATGAGTGTTTTCTGTTACAACTTGATTGTGTTCTATTGGCATCAAAAAAGGACATTCTAGTTGCAAAGAACTAGATCAACCAAGTTTCTCAGCTTTGCAAATCAGCAAATACATTGGAAAAAACTTTCTATGATACTAGCAGTATGAAGTGCTGAAAATACTCCATCCTATATTTTTTTCTGGGGGTTAGGAACCTTTGATTGCCCAGAAATTCATGTATCAGATCATAAAATGTGCAGGGCTCTTCACCTGGATTTTTATGGCACTGTGCTACAAGAATTTAGACATATTCTCCCCACTGTGCTCCTGAGATTATTTGAGTATCTTACCTAAAAGCTAACATAAACTCAGGAAGTGGGTGTTGCTGAAGTGCTCTACAGGTGAGAAATGTGTGGACCATGGGCAGTCTGTGTACCACAGAATCATAGAATGGTTTGAGTTGGAAGATACCTTAAAGATCATCTAACTCCAACCCTCCTGCCACAGGCTGGAGCACCTTCCACTAGACCAGGTTGCTCAAAGCCCCATGCAACCTGGCTGTGAACACTTCAAGGAATTGGGGCATCTGCCACTTCACTGGGCAGCCTGTTCCAGCATCTCACCACCCACTGAGTACAGAATTTCCTCCTATTATATTACATTTCCCCTCTATTAGTTTAAAACCATTCCCTGTTGTCTTATCTCCATCTTTTCCTAAAAGCTCTCTTTAGATGTCCTAAGTGCACAAATTGTTGAGCTGCCTGAGGGAGAGCAAGCCAAGTGCCCACACCTCCTTCAGTCACACAGCCTGCACGTCTGGGGGTGTTGTCACAGCCTTTTGTGTTATGCTTACATAAAAGTGATGATGAGACTCTCTAGTTTCATAAACCTTCACTGGAGATAAGAGAATAACACCTAATCTGAATTTAATAAATACACTTAACCATGAGATAGTCATCCAGTTTCTTAGTGCTGCTGAGAAAGGAGTCAGATCTGAGCATGACCAGGAACAGAACTTCTTGTGTTTTATAGAGCTTAACTCAGATGTCTCTAGACAGCATGGAAGGGATTTCTATTTCTGTTGGCTGCAGCCATCAACAACTTTGGTAGCTGTATAGTAAATGTAGGGACAGACAACTGTACATCTCACTCGTGTTAAACCTGAAGGAAAGCACCATTGCAGAGAGGGCAGGGAAGATGTTTCAAATGTGTGTATAAGTCTGTCTGTGCATGTCCATTTTCCAGTGCTGATAGAGGATGTCTGAACAAATGGCTTAGACTAAATGCTTGACTTTTAGATGGATAGAGTGACGTAGATCCATTCCGTAAAGCTACAGTATGAGGTGGAAAATGAGAGTATCAGACCTTAGATTTGTATCCTGTGCAGATCAGTTAAAAGCTCCTCAACATGCTATTGAGAAAAAAGTCTACCTGCAGCTATTTTATGGTAGTCAAATAATCATAATCTACATGAAATACAGATAGCTAATGAGATAGCTCATTAGTTTGCTATGTCATGACTGACATGATAGTATTTGTGAATGGTATAGTGCGATTATTTTTATTTATGAAATTGTATAAAACTCCACTAAAGTTTTAAATACTGTGTTTACACTGCTGTACAATGAGCAGTCAGCTTCAAACATTATGAGCTGGGGAAAAAAACCAAAGAACAGAAAGAATGAATTGTTCCTAGCATGGATCTATTTTTATGGAGTTGAAAATGTGTTGCATAATGAGTTTGTGAGTAATAGATCAATTTGTTTACATTTTTTGCAAAGGCGTAATTTTTTATACTCATTCAAGTACTATTGATTTAATGCATTATAAGCAAGTTAGATGAGGATGCTGACTGTACTCTACCAAGAAGGAGTTTTGGGCTCACCACGAGCCACCTCTGTGCTTTTCTGGTTCTTCTTCCATGAAGAGCTGAAGGAGTTTTACAGTTTTGCACCATATTAATATTTAGTTTTGTTCTTTTGCCCTACCTACTCCTTTTGTTTTAACTGCCTGTGCAGTCACTTAATACAGTAACATTTCAACTAAATGCACAGTGCCCACGGGTACACAACATGGTCAGTAGTAAAGTGACTTAGAAAAGATAATTTAGTGTTTTCAGTGATTAAAATAAGACCTCTCCCTGATCATGAAGGTGGTAGTTTTTATGGGGTTTCTTCTCTGTAGACTGGGCTTTTCCCATACATCCTTGAGAAGATCATCTGATGCTCCCTTTTTGGAAGATTGCACACAGATATGACTTTGGTTCCTTTTCTCTCTTTATAACTTAACTTCGAGTGAACTCTTCCCAGCTTATCTCCTTTCATTCAAAATAAAATCAGACTGCAAAGTCTGGATGTTCATTAGCTCAGTTTCTAAATCTTTTGTTTCTCATCCTTCCAGTGCTTCCTCTGCTTGATCACTGTGAGTGACAGCACCATTCAATCACACAAGGCTGCAGCGTGGGCGCTGCTCACTCCATCCCCTTGGATACAGCCCTTAGAGCCTTTGTCCAAACTCTGCAAGCAAGGCATTCACAAAAATTGTAATAGAAAGGAGGGATCTCCCACAGTTTTTTATAAACAGATAAGAAAATGCTGCCATTTACATTAAGAGTGGAACTTCTTGGGCTCTTCTGCACTGCTGGCTGAAGTGAAATGATGCAATAGAGTAGGAAAAAAATATTTATTTGCTTTTGTTTTAGTTTTAGCCCTACTTGTGTTGCTGAAGGACCTAGTGACTACCGGTGTACTGCCTGCCCACCTGGATACGAAGGCCAGTACTGTGAAAGGTAGAGTGAATGGAAAAAGCAGAAAGAAGGACAAATAAATGAGGAAAAGGGATGAAGGAGATAAATGTTTTTCGCTATTACAAGCATGTATTTACTATTGTTTAAATACATGCCTTTGGATAATATATTTCTTCTTTATATGCTGTTAAAACTCAGCCAACATGGACAATTTTTATATACACCATTGTTAACTGATAATCAGCGTTATTTCTATCACTATAAGATCTTTTCATAGTCTTGCTTTTTGATGTGTGAGGGTTTTTTTTCCTCCAAGTCTCAGAAGTTAAACAGAAAAATACAAAATTTATCTAAAATTAGATGCCTATCTAATAGTGTATCTTGATGTCACTCATATCCTTTGTGTTTTAGTGGCTTGTGCCCTCATGGGCATTGGCTGCAAAAGAAGGTTACATATAAACATTTTAATGCCAAGTTATGAGTTAATAACCTAAACAGCCTCTGTTGTCTCATCCATCACAACACTGAGGGATTAAGATGATCAAAATTGGCAAATATCTACCAGGAGATTTCATGTCTGACACAAAACACAAGTGGATAGGTCTACAGGCCAAACAATGATAGTGGAGGAATTCTTTTGTTGTGGTGTAATAGAAGTTTGACTGAAAACTGTTAGGGATGTGGAATCACTTTTGCATGCCTCCTCTATCTAGACTGTCCTGATTTGAAGTCGCTTTGTTGGACAGTTTTCAATGTTTCCCTCTTGTTCATGAAGCAACAAATACTCTTTTTTTTAATGGTTCATGAATGTTCATATAAATTACATTGAAAATACTGCCAAGTTTTCTTTGTGCACTGCATCTCAGTTGGACAAATCTTGTTTTGTATTTTCAATGTCTAGATGTTCTTCTGGCTACACAGGAAACCCGCAAATGCCAGGAGGGTCCTGCCAGGCATGTGAGTGTGATCCATATGGTTCCCTGCCTGTCCCCTGTGACCCTGTCACTGGACAATGCACTTGCAGGCCTGGATTCACGGGGTGGAAGTGTGCTGGCTGTGAACATCGGCATGCGCGTCACGGCATGGAATGCGTTTGTACGTATACTAATGTCATTCTGGTTAACTTTTGGCTGTGTTTGTTGTATGTCAGAAATTCAAACCTGCTTGTGTGACAGTGCATTGTGTGGGTTTCTTTGAAAATAATCACCAGGTTTCTTACTGCTTTGGCATACAGTCTGGCTTTTTTCACAAGCCTTGAGGTGTTAAGAAAACTCTCAATAGTTTTTAATAATATCACTGAAAATTGACAACAAAACTTTGAAGGATTTCTTTTTGGCTTTTTGGAGTCTGTAGTTTTGCTAAAGGTTGTCACTGCTGTTGTGACAATATTTGCTGTTGGTGAATTTTTAGTGTTGTCCTAAATGTTTAACCAGCAGTTTCAATGCTCTATGCCATGAGGCACACAGAGAATTTTTATTAAGGTTTACTTGTCCATGTTGGTTCAACAACCATCCATTGGAATTTAAAAGATGTAGGGAATGACAGTACATTATATCCAGCAAAGAACTTCTTTTCTTAAAAATAGAAAATTAATAGCCTAAAACACCAATTTATATTTTACTAAAGTAGTGGTATCTTTGTACTACCTCAGTTTTGATATATACCGAGTGATTATCTTGTATTTGAGTTTGGAATTTTTTTTCATTAATTTCGATAATGCTTGTTTTGAGCCCACATATCATGTACTGTTGTTTGCTTATATTTTATATTAAAAAAAAAAAAGTAGCAAAATCTTTCTAGAACACTTGGTGAGCCTTGACTGAAGTAAGACATTTTCTTCTTCCACATCTCCCCGAGATGTGTTAGATCTAACCTTATAATGATTTTTTTCCCCCTTCAATGCCATGATTGTTAAATTTAAAGCAGAATACTGGTAGAATATAAGATGTATTAATCTATGCATATTTGAATGTATTGTCAAGGCACAGTGAACTGGTTCAAATGTTTTATCTTTAACTGGAGCTTTTTCATGGAGGATAGGGTGTCTATGTGAGGGGCGTGTAACACCAAGAAAAGTGAGTACCATCTACTTTTTTTTTCTTTTTTCTTCTCCAAAGAGTTTATCTCTTTTGTGCCTTAATACCCAGAAGTGCACAGCTCTCTATTATTAAAATCAAATAATAAAGTAAAAAAAAATTGCAAATGTTTTAAAAGCAAATTGGAAAAATAAACAAAGAAGTGCTTAAAATGTCTGAAGGCATCATTTAAGTAAAGAATGGAATGCATGGCTTCTTGGAGTGGTTAAGGCATGTAGGGTCAGGAGCTACACAGTGCAGAACATTTTTTCACTGACCTTAATGGCTGTGATCAGCTCTCAGATAGTCACCAGGACTCAGCAGAACTAAGCTTTTAAGTAAGTCTGTTGAAATCAGTGCTTTTGAATTAGTCCTGAATCCCAGGTAGAGATTATAGATTTCTGGGAATAGGGATATAACTTCTTCTGTTTCTTCACTATTAACAACATGGCATTGATTCACTGATTAAAAGCCTAGTGTACTCAAGGAAAATAAACTTCTAATGTCCTACAGTGTGATGTGTTTTAGGACTCAATTCTGAACTTGGTGTCTTAAGCTCTGTTTTGAACAACAGCAGAATGATTGCAATTGGAGTAAGTAGTCCCTTTGCTGAAATAAGTATGGTTTGAGTTCCATTTTGTGCTCTGTGTGTCAAGGAGAATTGTAATTGCGAGTTAAGTCCATAAGTGTTACAGCTCCAAAATTTTAAAATAAGAACTGTTTTCCAGAGGGGCATCTACATGAAAATTACTTCATTTTTCAATATCCTGAATAGCTCTTACATTATTGCTGGTATTATCCTATTTTTCCAATCACAGGCATGACTTAGTACGGTTTTTTATTAATCTTTTACCTTATCAGTATTCTAAAGTCTTTTGGGTATCCAAGATGACAGAGTTTCATTGTACAAAACAGCCCAAGTACAAGTTATCACTTATAATGGTTTCCAATTTGTTAATCAGGCTATTTCATTGTGTGAATAATAAGGTTAAATATCCTCTTTGTGAAGGGAAAAAACTGTTTGCAGGCAAATGAAATTTTCCACCTTTTTGCTTTGAAAGATGTTATTTGCTATAATCTCTGATTTAACTGCAACATATTTGAATGCGGGTGTTGAAATATATTTAAGGTATCTTTAGTGACATTTTTACTTTAACTAAGAAATCAGTTTTCACCAAAAAACAACCCTTCATGTGTGCACGTAGACATTTCATTGGACCATTAGAAGTGAGGAAACAAATGAGAAGATTTATTTTCTTTAGTCATAAAGATAAAATCCACCTATAGAAACAGATCTGAGGTACTGTAAATCTCCCCATCACAGGGAACTAGTTTTTTACTGTTGATACTATATCAATAACAACCATGTCATAAATTGCAAAAACTGCAGTTAAATATTTCAGTAGACACTTTATGTGCCTATTAGCTCTTACTATACGATCTTCCTCTTGTTTACAGGTTCCTCAACACCCATTTTTACTCCAAACCTATCTTTGCTAGTGCAGTGCCATACCTCTGATGTGGTAGAAAATAAGCCATATCAAACATCTTTGTAGCCTGTGTTGGGCACAGGGCTGTGGCCAAGTGAGTGTGGCAGGTGTAGATATGGTGGGAATTCACCCATGGTAAACAGTGTGTGGTATGTCAGGCTTCAGAGTGCAGCTGTTGGTAAGGATTCATTGCTGCAGCCCCTGATGTGCTTTAACAGTCCTTGTCCTGTCAAAGAACCATTAGAAACACCTTTGGGGGAACCTTCCTTGCCCTTCCTTCCTTGCTTTCAGAATATTGAGCTGTTCCAATCTGAGTTTAATGCAGCTGAGAATTTGGTTCTGTATACAATATATTTTTGCTTTCTTATATCAACCAATTGGAAAATACTCAGTAGATTTCTAACCGACTTTGATTGTAACAAAACCTTAAAAGTAAAACGTGGTACCATTAATGTGCAGAAAATTAGTGTCAAGAGCAGAATCTTGTTTGCATTCAGTACTTAAAATGAGCTGAATACATGTACCTACTTTTGCTCATTTGTGGTGCCATTTCAACTACTGCAATTGCATTGTGCCTGTCACAAGTGTGAAGAACCCCTAGTTAGGTGGTAAAGTGGTCTCACTTAAAGAAAATACACGCAAATACAGTCACTCTTGTTTGAAAAAGTATATTTGTAAGCAGTATAAGACATAGTGCGATTAAGCCGTCCTGTTAGTATGGTATAGTTAATGTTTAAGAAAGTGAATTTTTATTTTGAATATTTAACAAAGTATAACCATCTGAGTAATGAATTTTTGGCAAATTTTATAAAAGGTCACCACACAGTATAACCTGAAAAACCAAATAATGCATATTTAAGTCAGAGAGATATTTTAGCCAAAATATTGTAGTGCATTCTTCTTTAAATGTAACACTTTGATTTTAACATAGCCATTATCATAAGCATTCTAAAGATTTTTTAAGCTAAGATTTCTGGTGAATAGGTGGGGGTCAAAAAAGCAAAGAAGCATGCTTGTTCACTAAAGTGATCTATTTCTGATATAGCTGAAAATCTGTTTTACCGGGTTCTTACTTTTTTTTTCCATAATGTGTCATTTTTCAGTTGCTTAGTACATGTCACTTTTCAGTGCTGCGTTATAACAGTTATATTTTAGAGAGCTACAGGTAAAATAGAATCTATTTTTTTAAAGCCACTGCTTAAAGGGGAAGATTTCACTTACTGATAAATAACAATGGTAAGATAATTGTAGGTGCATGGCACAGACAGAATTCCATTCCCATTATATTCTTAGAACAGAACAATTTTGTTTTCTCTAGGATGCATCAGGGAATGAAAAATTATATCCAAAAAGTAGATTTTCTTTTCTCAATGAGTAATACAAGGGTATGGTCTGCTACACATCATAATAATTCTAATTTTTTGCATTAGTATGGCTGGTAGCTGGATTATTTCCCCAGCTAAATTAACCATCTAGATTGTCATCTACGAATATGCATAATACTCTGCTGATGAATACTTTCTTACAATTTTTGGATTCAAGTAATTTACTTTGTAGGTTCACTTTCCTTTCTCTTTTGAAAAAGTCAGTAGCCAATTAAAAAAATAGCGATAGTTGCAAACTAATTTTAACAATGCTGTCAGCATCCTTGTACACTGTCAAGGATGGCAAAAGTTCTCCCAAATCTTCTCTCAGATTTTGAATCAAGCCTGTAGCAATCATGCATTTTCTTAGAAATAGTAATCCTCTTGTGTATTTTTTGTTATACCTTGTGACATTCCACTTCAGTTCAGCTGTAGAGTTTGTAGTACATAAAATGAAGAAGCATAGATTGCAGTGTTATTGGAACAGTGACTGTGCTCACTGCTGTGCCATATTGATGGAACGAAACAATCCTGGTGAGAACTTCAAGGCTTTATTGTTGTGTGGCTCGATATTATATGGCAAGTCAGAACTCACCTTCTGAATGCTTTCAGGATATCTGTCATAACCACAACGGAGACTTCTAAAGAAAGGTCTTCAATGTTTTGAGCTTTGTTGCAACACAAACTGCAAAACCTTTCCTTGGATGTATGTTCCTGTCACAAGTGTTCCTTGGTGTCAAGCAAAAGCCTAAATGTAAAGCAGTTGATGTGACTGAGCAGGAAGCAGTCATGACACAGGAGATGAAGCAGATATTTCACTGTTAGGAATTTTTCCTTAACTCAGTCTTGTGGGGCAAAAAAAAAGAAAAAGACCCTCAGCCTTGCTGCAGTCAACAACTTTTTAAATATTCAATATTGGTAGAAGGAGAAAATTATATGATGAGATTCCTATAATACCAAGTCTTGGGCACTTAAGTATTTACACTCAAGTCTGATGCTTGCAATGAGAGGGAGTTTCTTTCCCAGCTGCCAATCAGTTCCACACCAAGAAGAGCAAGGGAGCTCCCAGCCACTGGTCCTGGAAGAATCAGGGTCTTCCCTTTAAAACAGTGAGTAGTTCCCATGATCTTCCAAATTCAGAACTAGGCAGAGATGCTGTCTCTCTCAGAAGTAGATCTTGTTGAATCTGTGAAATGAAGCCGCTCCCAGCTCCTACACAGTGCTTATTTCAGCAGGAGCTTGGAGCTTCTTATTGCAAAACTTTACAGAGTGAGCTGAAAAGAAAGATCCTGTTTGTAACACCATATCTATGGAGCCTTGGACTAGCTTCTGCGGTGTTCTGAGTTTAACAGAAGTTCTTGTCTTTGTATCTCACCTGTAAGAATTAAATTTACCTCCATGTTGGACGACTCCTTCTCGAGCTGCAGGGGCTCAATTAGGACACCCCTGCTTGGCCTAGAAGCTGATAAGCTATCACTTGTTCTCCCTTTTTGTGATATGTGAGCTCCTGTTGAGTTTAGATCCGCAGTCCCGTCTTTCACCCAACTCAAGCAGTCTTTAAACTCATCTGCTACTGGTATGTATCAGAACCAGCAGGTGAGGAGTTCTAGATAATAAAAATCAGAAATAAACCTGAGTAGGTGTTTTAGACCCTGATCTAGATATGAATTTTCCCAGGTTTTGGAGACATATTGATCATGTAAGCTGCCTGAAACTAGCAGCAGTGGCAAGGAAGCTAAAGCTTTCAGCTCTCTACTGGGGTTTTGTTTTGGAAGATGCAGGAAGGCTGTTTTATTATTTGGTATGAGACTAGTGCCAAAATGGAAAAATTAGGTAATAGCCAGCAGATTAATGAGTAGTTCAGCAGTTTATTGTGAAGCAACAAGAAGCTGATACTGAAGAGTCACTGACTGTCATAGGATACCACCTCCTATCAGAGATTGCATGGTTGCCCTTAGACCAAAAGTTACCTAGTCATAACACAGTCTTCTGAATCTTCACTGAAATGCATGTATTAATGCAAAATTGTGTCAGATAATCACTCAATTGGAGGAACATATTGGGACTCAGATATGGTTCTTTTATTGTTCATTATCTCTCTTTGTAAGATGGAATAAATGGTTAGATGTCTGTATACTTAAAAGAATTTCTTTTGGCATGCATACTTTGGACATGCTTCTCACAAGAGGTAAGTCAAAATCCTTAGAGACTTAGTGTGCATGGAAAAGTGTGGTGAAAATGGAAAATCTGCATTAATTGTGTGTTGAACTATTGTAATATTTATTGCATGATTTGTCTCTTACATGCTTGCACTGCTGTAATGATCTGAATTTAGTGCTGCATTTGTTAATATTAGACACAAATTTATCCTGACAGCTTTATAGATAGAAACATAACTATTTAGTCTTGCAAAATATAATCATGCTCTTGAAATATTTCCCATAGCTACAGTACATTAAAGACTGCATACTGGAGTAGCTGGGTCCTGTCTCATCTACTCAGCTGTGGTCTCACTTGATGCAGTTCCTCTTTTCAACCTGATTATTGGGCAAGAGGTGTTAATTTATACTGAACTCTCACTTATCGATTTCTTACTCATTGAGAATACTTCATCTCTTCATGAGATGTTCAGTGTTCACTTTTTTCTTGTTGGTGTGAACTGAGTTTGTTTTTAATACATTACAAATTTTTACAATTTATTGCCGACCACTAGGAGAACTTTGAAGGTGAATAGATTTCACTTGTTTCATAAGTGAAATGATATATCAGAAAAAAAATAAAAAAACCCAAAAACCAGACTATAGAGGCCAACTCTATTCAGGTCCAAGGTAATTTCTTTTCATCCTGCAAAATGATTATCAGGATAATCATTACCTCCTTGATCAGCTACAGGACAGGTGTTTGTTATATAAAACATTATTTGCTGTAAAACTTGCTTTTCCTTTAATTCTCTCAGGCTTCTAAAGGCAAGCACACAGATGGCAAGAACTGGGATGATAATAAGTTGGGGGGAGGTTAAATTTCATGTAGAGGCATAAATCAGAATGTATCATGCCCATAGTTATTGACTGCAGTTCCAGTGCAGTTCAGCTTATGTAACAAAATACTGTGAAATAGGAGGAAGAAGTCTGCAAATGGAAGCAATGAAAATGCAAAAGGAAGTCTTAAAATAACAATAGTATCTAGCTTTCTGCACCCGCTTCTTACTACCCTAATCCAGTGTCTACTTTGTCTCCTTTTCAATCATCACTTGAGTTTCATGGTGAACTAAAATAGAACTAAAATAGTTTTCTTTTTTTTCTTCTCTGTATTTGATTCTACTCTTTGTCATTGCTATATTGAATAGTCAACAGAATAAGAACCATATTTAGGTAGCTGTGAAAACTTTAATGAACAGAAAAGATTTAATCTATACGAAGAATAGATTTCAGGGAAAAAAAGAAGTAATTCTCTTTTGAAAACTGCTTCTCTTTTCTACAAAAACATACACTTTGCTTAGTGGAGGTTTTTTAGCTATTAAGCTGCCTGGCTTTGCTGAAATAAATAATTACACACTTGTAAAACTTTAGGTACAACTCTCCATGTCTCTTAACATCACCAGTGAATTCATTGTTTCACAGTTTGCTTCATCTCCTGAGATTTTTGGGCTTGCCAGTTCTGTGTAGTCTTTATGCAGAGAAACAGAAAGGTATTCCCACAACTGTGTTCTAAAGGATGAAGAATTCTCCTGTCTGCTGCATAAATGATACAAGATGAGAATTTCTTGTGAGAGTTAATCGAAAGCAAGAGGGGGAAAAAATGCAAACTCCTTTTGATATATGCAGCACACAACAATATTTTTCATCCTGAAGGATATTTGCAAGAAAAGAATCTTACATGAAAAGCTTATAAGCTGGTTAGTGGAAAGAAGTAGGGAAAAGCATTTTTTTAAAGAAAACTATCAGTATTTTTACTGAGAAGCTTTCAGCTGTCTGCATTACAGGTTTAGTATGCTTGGCCTTGCTGTTACATGGAGATTTTTTTAGGTTTCTTCTTGCATTCAAATCCGTAAGCATACTATGTTTCTTGCAGAGCTCCTTAGATTTTCCAAATTACCCATCCACTTTTCTCAAACTTCATCCAAATTGCCTGTGTGATTTACTATTTCATAATGGCTAGTCCATAATGGACAACATTAATTATTTCCTCTAACATTAATTATTTCCTTTTTTTGTGAGGTAAGCCTATCAATTTTGATCTTTGTTTTATCTTAAACTATCTCACTACTAAGTCCTATGTGATAATGTCTCTCCTATTCCCTAGTTGTTGTTAACATTGTTGTTCACATTACACTTTTGTAGAGCATTTTTGTTCACATTACACTTTTGTAGTAATATATATGAAATTACTGTTACCTCCCACATGCATGTGTGCCATACAATTTCTAAATCAGACATATGTCTTACATGTTTAGCAGGAAGAAATGAGCATTGTTGTTTTTCCCCCAGCTTGTGATGATGAATGCACAGGACTTCTTCTCAATGACCTGGATCGGCTAAACCAGATGATCCTGAGCGTTAACCTTAGTGGTCCGCTGCCTGCTCCATACAAAATATTACATGGTTTTGAGAACACAACACAGGAATTAAAGGTATGTTGGTAGTTTTCACATGCATAAATAACAGAGCTTCAGTACAACTGTACTTGAATCTACTCAACCATACAGCTGTGACTAGGTTCAGGGAAGAAGAAAAAATCAAGATTTAATTATTTCAGGCTTGCTTTGGTTGATAAATAAGTATTAGAGTTATTTATTTTTACTTACTTAATAAATACATCTTGCAGCAGCAATTTCTGAACATATGTGCGAGGATTTATACTTCAGGCATAGAAAAGCCATGTTGCATACAAATAAAATTATTTTCCTGCTGATGGTCTATGAAGTGGTTATGTATTTTATATACTGTATGTTCCTTTCCATACTTACAAGTTATGTAAAGTTGTCAAGATTCCTGAAAAAAAGCCTTTTGGATGAATGTGACACAAGTCAATGACAAAAGAGATTGTATATTGTGATGAAAAGGAAATGTTTGATGCTTCTTCTCTTCAATATTTGGAAGCACTACCATCCATTACATACAGATTTTTCACTCTCCCATCTCTCATTTCAACAGCATTTGCTTTCACCTCAGCGCGCACCAGAGAGATTTCTTCAGCTAGCACAAGAAAATCTGGATACCCTCATGACAGAAATGGATGAACTACTGACAAGAGTATGTCTGTGATCACATTGAGGTCTATGGGTTTGGTTAAGGCTGCATTATGACAGAAATCTTCTGAATATGAATTAAACATGAATGGATAGATGAATTATAAGATGCATCTCAGTCTCGGTGTCTGAAATGGCAGCAAGTCCTCTAACAATCTCTTTTTGTGGGGCAATATGTTGACATATATTTTCTGCAAAACTTCCTAACAAGGTAAGAAAGCTTTTTCATGTCCATACAGAGCGCCCAAGTATGATCTTATCTGGAAAAGCTGACACTAAAGAGGTGTGTGAATTTAGTTAAATATATGTATTCTCGATTTTATCTATGAGGGTAGTTAGAGTCCTCTGGATTTCAATAGATGGGCTATATACTCTTTTTATTACAAAAGTTTTATTTCAATATAGGCCTCATTTTGGTCAGTAAAAACAATGTCTAAGAAAATACTATAAATTGTGCCACCTAGTGGAGAAAACATAGGGAAATGAACCAGCCTCGGTATAGCTAAGGCTGTCTGAAGTACATGGGTGTGAAGAACTACCAAAAGTCATGGTTGTGAGTCAAAAGAACCAAATAAGAAAGATGTGGAGTACTGAAGATGTCCTGATCAATATACACCTCAGAGAATCACATAAACTCCAGGCAGTTTTAGCGTCATGTCTCTCAATTGTACATGGCTTAAGGAACTAACATTCTCAGAAAAACTGGGTTTTTTGTGTGGATTTTATTCAATTTTGAAATGGGTAGTGGGTAAGAAAGCATGTGTAGCACGTGTAGTGTGTTTGCATATGAAGGCACCCACACACACGTGTGTAAATGAGTATATATGTGTACATACTCAAATTACGAGAAAGCTTGCTTTTCTACTTCTGTTTGATCTTTTATTTTCCTGCAAGAAACAGCTGTGGAAATTTTAAGTCTAGCTGGAATTTTAACCCATGTCAGCTCTACAAGCAGGGAAGATAATATTTTTTCTATTAAGGTTTCTCAATTTTAAGCTTTCCCCTTGTAAAGTTACTCGATTTAATAACCTTTTCCAATTGCCCCCATAGAGAAGACCTAAAATAATGCAGATTCTGACCTTCTGTAGACTACTTGTGGAAGGAAAAACTTATCAAAAGTGTGATCTTAGAGGAGTTATTGTGGTGGCCACGTTATCACCACTCCCTCTCTGCAGTTTTTCATCATTGTATCACTGTGGTGACGAAGTAGCCTTATGATTTCCAGTTATCCTTATGGAGTTGTTTGGAGTAGTTTGGGGTGGGTTGTTTTTGTGGGGTTTTTTTTTTTTTTTTTTTTTTTTTTTAATTTTAGAGACTGGCAACAGGTGGCAGGTCCTACCTTTCTGCTTCTGTGTTTGTAAATAAGAATAATGTTCCAAAAAGGAACATGAGTCATGATGTAGTGTGTTCCAAGCTTCATTTCCAAATGAAGACACCACTGATAACTACATAATGGCTGGCACTTGGAGTACATAGTACTACCACAGATGCCAGAGTTTTTCCCTATGTCTGATTTGTAGGCTCACTGTATTTTCAAAGTGAAACCAGTACTGATGAAGAAAAAAAGCTGGTGAGGATTGGTGGGGAATCTATTTCTATGAAAAAATATTCTAACCATTTTAAGGTAAAATATAGAAGACAATATAATTTAGTTACTACAAAATCTTTGGGGATTTTGCTTCTATGTGGTCTATTTTCAACCAATGATCTCTTACTTCAGTGCATCAATCCTCTCCCTTCTTTTACATTATTCTGTGTAGAATATGACATTTATTTTCCCATATGGAAGATCCTCATGTCTTTCTTGCTCTAATTATGTTAACATGTTTACATTCAAATTTCCACACTGAGCATCAAAGGAAGGCCTGAGGTCTTCAGTTGCTTTCAATTCACTGCATTTCATCAAAACCCTCACTTCCCTTCTAATTAGGTACCTTCAGAGCCTTCAAGAAAGACAGGGATCAGAATCACTCGTCTTGATTGAAATGCTTCTTTTGTCTTTGGAAACTCACCTTTCTCCTAAAGTACTGAATTTCTCTAACTCAAAAGTTTCTGAAAGTAGTAGTAGAGGTAACTTAGTTTGCAATAGCTGGAGACATCTGGAGAGAGAGCCAAGAACTTCCATCTGTAGAGTGAGGTCTGTGTTTGCACCTCCTTCTGTGGTCTGCATCTCATTAGCTGGAGAAATTCCTGTAGGATGCCTTCCAGATGCTATGTAGAGGAGTTCCTTAAGGCTTGATTAAGTCCTCAGACTAAATAAATGTAGAAACAAAACCAAAACAAAATTGTGTGCTTAGTTGCTAATACTTGCTTGTAGTTTAAATTGCTAAGTGGCTACTCCAAGGCGTTTTCATGGAACCTCCTACACTGTGGACATCACCAAAGCGTGTTCACTGATCTCAAGTATTTTCTTTGCTGATTTCTGTGGTGGAGATCTCCTTTATGCCAGAAAGTTTTATTTGTATCCAGATAACTTCTTGAAGGTTCATTCCAAACCCTTGCTCTGGGTCCAGTCTACCTGACCCTTATTGCTCCCACAGCAAGAGTTTCTTGAGCCTGTTTAAACTGATAGAAGATGCTGAAGACTGACCTTATGGAAGTGGTAAACTGCAGTAAATTGAATATGTATAAAATTAATAGGACCTTTTTTAAAAATGTTTTCATTTAATTAGCTATGGAATGGGCAGGTACAGTATGAAGGATGTTCACCATTTAATTTGGTTTACAGAGTTAAAGCTCAACCAGATAATGAAACAAAAGCCTATTTTTCAGCAGAGCAAATTCTGTCAAAATGCAGATAGCTTTCAGTGGACCTGAATGGGATTTAAGTACTAAAGAGAACTGTCACTGAAAGGAAATGAAAATTGTTCAATGACTGAGTCATTTTCACAATAATGTAGTATGTGCTATTCAGTCATAAATAGAGAGGTTAAAGTGGCCAGCTCGAATTAGTGTGAATGTGGAAAAAGCAATCAAAACTAAGAAAGGTATATGTAAGTTATAAAACACCCTTTGTAGCAAAGGACTTAGAAATATTATAGAATATAATAAAACTGAATGTGAATATTCCAAGCAAATAAAACTCAAAGAATAAAAGGCTGCTTGTGGAGGATTTGACAATAAATAATAAGTTACTCTATATACTAATAAGTTACTCTAATATAATCTTATTAATAAATAATAAGATTACATGAAGAATTAAACATCAGAAATGCCAAGCAGTGATAGAGCAGTGGTCCATCAAGACCATTTAGAATTTTTGCCTTTTTTCTGTCCCAATTGCCTCTTACAGCTCACTGTAACAATATTTTAGTTCTGTATCCAGGCAGGTAAAAAGGGTTTGTAAATTTTAGAGGAAGTAATCAATCATATGATTAAGGCTGTGCCAGTGTGAAAAGACATGATCTTCTACTGATAGAGGGATGGAATAGAACAAACTGTCCCCCAGTCTGCATGGGTTCTTAGTTCTTCCTGTAAACTTCTATTTACCTGAACTCTTTTCATGTAAATTACATTCAGTGTAAGTTACTTTGAGTGTAACTACTCTGAAGAAGCCCAAAATTGTAAGTGGTATGATAATGGCAGGGATTTCATTTCAGAAACCCAGATGTCCTAAAGTATCTGGGTTTCTGAAATGAAATCCCTGCCATTATCATACCGCTTCCACCTAGAAGATAATCAGGCAAAAATAAATGTGTTTAAGTGCTACTACTTCTCTTACTATTACTGAAAAGTGTGGTGGTTTTTTGTGAGGGAGAAACAATTTGTGCAGTTCACGTCAGGGAAAACCTCAGCTCATTTTGAATTATTGACTTTCTATCCATTTCACAGAGACTGGGAAGTTAATAATACCCTATTTTAAGATATTTTTGGGAATGTAATCCCTAAAGAAGAAAGCTAGGGGTTTATTTGTAGGGGGTTTTTTGGTTTGTTGTTGGTTTTTTTTGTTTGTTTGTTTTTTTCTCTTTACAGCCTAACAAACTTTGTCTTGAAATGTTCAGTTTCTTTTTAATAAAAAAGGGTCTATTTTGTAAATAGGGACCTCAAGAGCTAAGTAGAATGTCCTAAGATGATTCCTTTCTTCGGCATATTTTTCAGGTCTGCAGCAGATGTCTCTCTTCCTACTGCTGCTGTGATTCAATACAATTATAAAGCATTTAGTAAAACAAAGCTAAAATTTTACTGAGCACCCCAGTATGTTATAATCTAACAACTTCAAGCATTAGAGCTGAATAAAACGACTCTTTTTTTTTTCCTCTCTGTTTCTTGGTCAAGTTAATGTATTGATTTAAAGTTCTTCTTGCTTGTTGGAATGAACTGTGTCTTTGAGAACACCTCGAGGGAAGAAGCAAAGAGGTCATGATCCCTGCTGCACTTTGTCAATCGAAAAGTATACATTTGTGAAACTATGGAAAGTATTCCCCAAAGAATCTATTAAAAGGTTCCAAACAACATTTCTTTACGCGAAGATATTATTATTCAGTGGATAATTTCATCCTGTCTCCATTGGTGTGCTGCTGCACACAAGTAGGGATTCTAAGAACCTAAAATAAAGCCTTCCAATTTCCATTTAAAGGAAAAAGTAATAAAATTTAATTGTGTACTTGAACAGAGCATTTCATTTCCCATGCATCTGATCAATAATTCATTGATCGCCTCTGGCCTGAGGAAAGTTTTGAACATGGATTCAGTCAGTAGGAATATAACATAGTGCAGCCTTGTCCTGTTCATTAATTGTATTTTCCCTGAATTTATATTGCCAGGCTACCAAGGTGACAGCAGATGGTGAGCAGACCAGGCAAGATGCCGAGAGGACTAATGACAGAGCACAATCTCTTGGACAGTTTGTCAAAGGCATTCTCCAAGCTGCTGAAGGTATTGGAAAAAATTAAAATACTTGAGTTGTTTCTCAAGAAAACTGGAGGATGGTAGGGGAAGAGGGTCTGAGAGACAGTGAAGAAGATTTCACTTGCTAAGAAATGTCATGTGCTTTAAATGTTGAGTGAAGAAAAGGCAGTAAACTCTCTTCAGATTTTTTCAAATCTGTGTATGCATTTTATATAAAAAGTTAAGGTATTGGTAATTATCTACAAAGACTAGAAGAAAACTCCATGAGAATTTTTGCAGTTACTTGAAGAGCTGTTATGATGAAGTAACAAACAAGGCTTAGCTTTTGTTTGTTTTCAAAGCAGTTAAAAATATGTATTGATAAAAAAGTTTAATGTAATTTTAGCACTTGGTACATTAACAATTCATCGTGATTCCCCAACTTCACTTCAAAAATGCATTTACTTCTTGCTGTTAATGAACATCTGCTGCTTGGAATTTGCAAGTGACTCCTAATCCTACCTAAGCATGGAGCCAAGCCAAAGCTCTCTCTTCCACAGACTGATTCACTGCCCTTACACTGCAGTAAATACTTATGAGAAAAGCATTGTAGGTGGCCTCAAGAAACAAGAACTATATGTTGCATAAAGCTCTTAAATAAGATAATGGCTGAAAAATATGGAAATAATTGGCAAATATAGGCAGTTTTTTTTACTTGAAAAATAGTTATCAGTTCTTTCCTCCTCCAGATATTCCCTCCAGTACTGATTTTAGTAGCTATGTTTCTGAAGGCCCATTTCATTGAAAGGGAAAGCTTCTGCTTTTGTCCAAGTGCTGTAAAATACATTTTATATTGCCTTTCATGTAACACATCCCTGTATGTGCTTGGAAGGTGATATGAAGAGCAGTTTAGGATCTCTTCAGGACTTGTAACTTTGACAAGAAAAAAATATGGAAAAAGCAGCAGGAAAAAGTGAGCAAGTTTTTAAGAATTTTTTGAAAAGAAAAACCATGTTCTTCATAGTTCAAGATGAATTTGGGATGACAAGCAAAACAAATTCTTTGACTCTACGAAGTTTATGCCCAGTGGTTGTAACCCAAATAAAGATTTCCTCAAGCGGGTTTAGCAGTAGGAAATACAGGGTTAGAAAACATTCAGGAGGTGAAGAAAATTTATGCGGTATCTTAGAAGTAGACAAAGACTTTAAAATCTATGTGTTTGCCTAGTGGCAAAGTTAAAATTTTAAGAATAAATGAAATACAAGAGCACGGGATTCAGAGAAACTGCCTGGGTTAAAGCATCCACTCCCCTGCCATCAAAAACCTTTTTAAACCTCATCTTCAAAGTAGTTTCCACAAATACACACGATCTGGATAGGAGGTGTTTTCAGTACTCTTCATAATTACAATAGTTCACATTTCTAGCAAAAAATATTCATGTTTAGTTTGCCATCAAGTGTTCTGTTGCAAAACTTTTTCTTTAGTTCTAATAGATGTTTTTTCCTCTCCATAATACTTCTTCCCCCACCCCCAACTATGTTTGCAGAGAGGAATCATATTTTGCTTTGGCCCTTTTTTTTCTAGACTAAATCACACAAAAGAGTATTTCTCCAAATCTCTTTCTAACCTTCATGTAATTCCCTTCCTCTGTTGAAAATTATGTCCGTGTTTCCTGGGCACAGGTAAAAAGCATGAAGTGAGGTTTCTTCAGTGTCTTGCTCTTCAGAAGGAGTAAAACTTGTGTCAGCTCTCCTAAATAATGTCCCAATAACGTTTTTTACAGCTGGGTGCC
This sequence comes from Lanius collurio, assembly GCA_020086605.1. NCBI lineage: Eukaryota > Metazoa > Chordata > Aves > Passeriformes > Laniidae > Lanius > Lanius collurio. The sequence goes on from JACBWW010000002.1 coordinate 580,962, forward strand.
AATGGTGATTCATAGCACAGCTACATTCTTCTCATTCATACCTTTTACCTAGCTGACAAAACTCCTCATTAAAAGTGAGAAGTTTGTCATGATTTGTTCTAATAACCATACTCTGGCTGTTGATTCACATCTACTGAGCTGATTGTTGACTTTCTGAACTTCTGAGTAGCTGTAACTGATTTTCTTTCTTAGCTATGGAATTTCCCTGCTTTGCACTTCCTAGCAATTGTCTGTGTCGGTGCACCCAAACCTTTTACCACCACTAGACTCTGATATTTGCAGCATACTAGAATACAAAACAAAATATGGTTAGGGAAGAGAAGGATAAAACTAGGTATGAATTTTTCTGAACCTAAGAAAAGCTTAGCTAACGTATTAATTTTCTCATTTAAGGTAAATAGGGGAGCTGCTCACAATTTTTTTATTCCAGAATTAAAATAAAAAGTAATATAGGCCTATTCCTGGCCTGAGGTACTTGGTAATACACAATATATTACATATGGAAGTGATCAGAGATCCGTTTGAGCAGAGTTTAGTCTTTTTCCAGACATCACTACTCCATACATAACCACTCATGATTAAAGGTACAAATCTCAGTTCTCACCAGCTAATCAAAGATATCATTAGATTAGAATTTTCTTCTTAATTTGCTCTAAACCTATGCAATATGTAGATGAAATAGTAACTTACTTGAAGACTGAAATACTGATTTTACTTTCTTTATTTAAAGATTTAATTTAAAATATTCAGAAGTACCTATGTGACCAGGAACAGTGCCTTTTTGGAGAAATCAGTTGCTTGGGAACTCTGTAGCTATGGAAGAGCAGCAGTACTTTTTAAAATTGAAGATGGAACTGATTGTCATAAATGACCTAGCTGCTTGTTAAAGTGTGTATTCTACTATGTTGTGGTGTGCCATGGCAGAAAGATCTTAGTCTGTTCTTGAATATGATGCCCTGTGTACAACTTTATCAGTTAGGAAGAATTCAGCTGTTCCAAACACATTTACAGTATACCATCATATATTACAACCTCCATATTTTTCTTTTCCATTTCTGGATATCATTTTCTAAACACATGAGTGGATTCAGACATCTGTGGGTGTCTTTCACTCCTCTTCTGCTTCATTTTCTAAAATTTCACAATTGTTTATACGTCCTAGCACTGTTAAGTCTGAATGCTAAAAATGGCATATTTTGAGGTTCTCCAAAATTAATTTAAGTCAAATTTTCATTACTTGTACTGCCTGGTCCTTAATTCTACCAGCAATATAGCAGATTATTTTCTGCTTGTTTGGAACGTTCAGTGCAAATTCTTTCTTTTAGGAGGAGGAGGAGACAAGCAATATATTTCTTCCATTGGATAGAGAGACTTCTTAAATTATTGTGTAGAAAAGAGAACTATAATAAAAGGATTGATGAAACATATATTACTTTGTCATTTGTTATTGATCACTGGATTAACCATCCTTTATATTTCACAGCAGAAATAACCAGTGCAAGTTGTGTTCCAATTACTGATAGAGTTGATGGGCAGATGCTTAAAGGTTCTTTGTTGTTTTTATTTACTAGCTCCTTACATAAATACATTTTGGTTCCCTGCAGCTGCAAATGAAGATGCTGTAAAACTGAATGAGACACTCAGAACTCAAGACAAGACTTTGGAGAAAAGTCTTCCAGAACTACAGAGTGAGGCTGAAAGAATGGTCGTAAAGATGAGAAATAGAGAGCTCAGTATGCAAGAAAAAATAGCTCAAGATGAATTAAAGTGAGTAGAGACCTCAGTCGTCAACCTCCTAGTGACAATGTCTGACTCTTGTAAATGTGGTTGTCATGCTTTTAGCTGAGGCTTACAGAAATGTGAAAGAAAGCAAAATCTAATACTTTATATCTGTTAATATAGCATTTGCACTTTTGGAAATGCTTATGTATGGGGAAAGCAATCCCTAGAAAATTACTTCCCTGCTCCACAGATACCAGCAACATTTCTAATTGAATTCTAATTTTTTTCTGTTTCTTTTTAGCTTCTGCTTCAGACTTGATGAATGGCTTTTGTAGTAAAAATTTCATCTGGAAGCTTGTTTTTTTTTTTCCTGGAAAACTAGTTGGTCTAATAAAAATATTAGCTTTCTGCAAAGTTTGTTCCATAGTGTAGACATTCAAAAAGAATGTATTTTGCCATGTTTAAAATACTGTAGGTCAGAATATCCCATCTCTGTGGTATAGTTCAGAAGCCCAGGATTTGGTCATTTAATTATCTGTAAATAAATGTATATATATAATTATATAATCAGCTGTTTATAAAGCATTATGCAAAATACTGAAAACTTACCTGATTCAGAAAAATACTTGGCTTAAAGTTAAAGTTCTTGTAGTTTGTTACTTCTGTATGAGTAAGACCAGGCAAATTTCTAGAGCCAGACTTTGCTTAGGTCTTCACCAGTGCAAACAACTAGCAGGGAATCTGGCTGAGCAGCGACATGGTCCATTGAAGTTGTGATGGATCAGAAAACTGTCTGGGATAGAGTTATTCAGGCCTGAAAATGTCAGTTATCAGGTGTACACATACTGTAAGGAGACATAAGTGGAATACCAAATTAGCTAAGAATTCCGAGCAGTATAGAATCAGATTTGCACTGCCTACCTTAGATTTTATAAACCAGATCATTTTCTGGAAATCCTGCCAGTACAGTATTTCTTCCCATAACTCTGATAGCTTTGCTTTCTGTTCTCTGGAGAAAGAATATATTGCAAACTTATTTTTGAGCTATGTTTTATTGCTTTTTCTTCTGATTCCACTGAGCCTCTTCTACTCACACACAGAAACAAACCAGGTAAAAGTAGGGATGAGAAAAATTTAGCCAGACCTTTGAAAGTGCTGTCAGCAAGTTTAGGACAGACTGGAGAAGAACCTTTCAAACAAGGTGTTATTATTCCTCAACTGCTACAGCCGACATGAAACTGTCAGACTACAAAGAAATAATTTCCTACCCTAGCCCAATAGCTAGAGTAGAAAATGCATTAGGGCTTTCCTGAGGGAAAGAACGTCTGTCCTTCTTCCATTCTTCCTGAAATGTACAAAGCCACGTTCAAATTTCTTGATAAAGGAATATATTTTATACTCAGAGATACATTAATATATTCATTGATTCAATCGAAGTTGTATGGTTTATATTAAGGATAAGGTTACCTCTTTATAGGCAGTCACTGAGATCCAAGAAATTTTGGCAGTGAACTCAACAGAAGGAAAATTAGTCACTGTGCATTACAGGAAGGAAAGGACCCTAGATGTTTTCTGAAACTGCTTCTTAAAGAAAAGATCTTATAAAATTGTTTAAATAGTGTAATAAGTTAGTGGATAGGATGCACTCTGCAACGAAGAAGGGTGAAGAAAAGTTAATCATTCTAAGAACTCTGCAGGCACACGTGCATGTGTGTGGATCGCTGTGCTCAAATGTATTCTCTACAGACCCATTTAGAAATTCTTACTTTTGAATAAAGTAAGGCTCTTGGCAGCCTCGTGATCACTTTGAAGTAGTTAATCATGCTTACTCTTTGGTGAGATATCTTTTGTCAGTGATTGTATTCTGTTTTCAGAATTTTGTCCAAGAACAGAATGACAAGATTCACTGGATTCTCTCCTATGTTTTCACAGAATTCTCAAAACTTAAATGAAGCCTTCTTGCTTTCATGGATGGCAAACTTTCTCTTACATATGCAGTTTTTTCCCTTATTTTCCTTCAAATGTTTCAAATCTGGGCTGTAATCTGATTGCCTTCATGTACTGGAATGGCACAGTAGTCAAAAATTTCACTCTAAAAAGAGCATAATATAGAGAAATACACCAGTTGCTATTCTGAACTGCCATGATTTTCATATTTATGAAATAAATCTTTCACTATTGTATAACATTCCTGCATGTTTTCTCAGATGCCACTGAGCTGCTATCAAGGGGTGCTGTGAGCCAGAATTCTTTCTTTCTGTTTAGTATGCTGAGTAGCTTTATTTTTGTGCGACTTTTTCTTCCACTGATTTGTCTGATGGCTTCTGAGCCTCTGTGAACTTCTGTCATCCACTTTCCTGGAGGATTGAACTGCATAACTCAGCCATAGAGTGTTGGAAGATATGCCTCCTGTGTTTTGACATTGCTTCCTGATATTTTCATTTTTGTTTTTGGAGAGATATTGGGCAGTTGATGACCATAATATTCATGATCCATGCTATTCATGATGTTACAATCCTTATTTCTTCTCCTGATAGGGCAGTTCTAACATATTTAGACTCTCATATGTAGTTGTGGATTTTAATCATTTTTTCATCAATTTCTAATCTTGTTTTTTTTCTTGCACTCATTTTGAGGATCCTGACCATCCAGCATTCCAGGTGTTAGGCCAGATCTGTGATTGTTCCTTCTAAAACTTCAACCATTTTGAAGTTTTATTATAGTTTTATTCTTTTTCTAGGGTGGTATCCAGTGAAAGTAGCACAGCTTAAATGTACAGGAGAGTATTTCAAGAATTGTGGTGCAGTCCAGTCACACAGAAATTCTAAGGCAAGGGATTACTTGGGACAGATTGCCTCATACTTCATTAGAAAAAGCAAAGGGAAAATGCACAACAGATCAATATAAAAGTGTTATCTTTAGAGCATCAAGGAAGAGTTTAGAGGTAGACTACTGGATGGATAAGTAGTTTGAACTGTGCTATGAGGCAGGGGAATAAAAAGGAAATCCATCTGTTTTCTACCATTCCTCCAGTACTGCAGAGTTACAAGAGTGTCAAAATTTGCCAGAAGTGTAAGACAGGAGCTTCTTATAGAAGAATAATGGAGGAGGTATGAGAGAAATCCTGAATTCTTTTCTACACTTCTGTGACAGGGTGTCAATATTGGGATTTAGTTTTTGATTAAATATTTTGTCCTCAGAAGTTGTGAATTCAAAATGTGAATAATTTTTTTCACCAAAACCAAAGACAGAACTGATGGGAAAAAAAACTCTAATCCACCTCAGAAAAGCCCAAAGCTAAGATAACAATATGACTTTCCTTGGCTCCACTTCAGATCCTTCATCTAAATTATGTCCAGTGTCAGCATATCTTTTCCTCCTTTCCCACATCTTCTTGGTGTGCATTAATTTACGTGTTTATTTTTAGAAGATTCCTAATGGAACTGACTATAGGCAGGCCAAACGGTGGTGTTTTTCAGAAAATACAATTCTTGTTTTCCACACTTTGGCATAATGAAACAGGAAGAAAAATTTAATCTGTCCTAGGTAGAAACATGATAAATTTCTTTTGTAGTTATTATCTATTCTATGAGTTCCTGTTTACTTAGGATTTTTCTTATCTCTAAAGCATCATTTTGGAAGTGCCTGAAGTGCCTCTTTTTTTTTTTTTTCCTTGCCCTTGATATATCACTGGATTAACACAGTGGTGTTGCCGTGTGTGAAACCAATTCAAGGCAGGCAGATGACAGTATTCCAGTCCCTTAAATTAGGGTCAGCAAAATCCATTAAAAATATTAATATAAATTCCAGAATTTATTTTAGATAAACAAAACTTTTTGACTACTGAGAGTCATAAATCCAAGGGTCTGGGTCTGTTTTTTTAATTTCACTGGAAAGCATTTATGATTTTTGATTGTCTAGTCTAAAGCAGTTGTCTGCTTCAAGGCAGCTTGAAATTGAGCATATCTACAAATCCTCCTCAGTTCAAGGAAGGAAACCACTTTGTGTCACATGTCACATTAATGTGAGTGAAGGAAATCTTTTAGACAAGTTGAAATGTTTCAGAAAACCTCACTTTGCTAGTCAGATCTCAAGAATGGAAATTTACTCAAAAAATGTAAAAAAAAAGTCTTCAATGGAGGATATTTGCATATATTCTGCTTCATAAATAGGACCTTAGTGGAATTTAAAAACCTCTTTTAAGAAAGGGCTTAAAGCCAGCTGTTATTTCACTTAATTAAGCATGCATCATCTTGAAAATACTTGAGACTTAATTTAATTTTCTTTGAGATTTAGGGGTTTTTTATTTCATTTGCATATTATTGAGATTATTGAGATTATTGGGTGTAGGGAATATGAACTCAGTGTATTCATGGGTGGCAATGTATTGCAGGAATGCAGAGGATCTTTTGGACAAGGTGAAGAAATTATTTGGTGACCCCAGCCAGAAAAATGAGGATCTCAAAAATGAGGTCCAGGACAAGCTAGCAAACTACCACAGCAAAGTTGATGATGCTCGAGATCTGCTAAGAGAAGCTGCAAGTAAAATTTGGGAGGCTGATCGTTTATCTGCAGTCAACCAAAAAAATATGACCATGCTAGAGGTGAGTGCTGACAAGCTTTATCCTCGATTACTTGGATTCTGATTAAAGATTGAACCTTTGCATGATTAAAAATGGAAACAGAAATATAAGCCAAACAAAAGTATCATTAAAATAGAACTGTATCTGCTGCAATTTAAAGGGAACACATTCCTCAGAATGAGGAAGTGAATTGGCTTTTAAAAGTAGAATTACTCCTCAGCTTTATTGAAATAATGCCATCTGCTTTCTGGAAGGTACATTGGATTTATTGTTCTGGGGGAAATTAAATTCATCCCAGTGAAAATAGTCATGTAAAATTCAAATTGTGTGCTCAATATTTAAATAGGAGTTCAGTTAAAATCTTTGCTGTCATATATTTGCTTCTAGAAAACTTATACTTTCATCTTCTTCTCCAACCCCTGGGAAGAAGACTGAAGGGGATATGTGGATATTACAGAGTAATAAATCAAACTCTATCCTTGGTAGTTAGTAGCTGTTATAAATTATCTCACTCATAGAAGAGGGGTCTGCTTGTGATTTAATTTAAATTGCAGAGACTTAAAGAGCATATTATACTGTACATTAACAAGCATTTAACCAAGATATAAAGAGCAGAGTCAACCTAATGAAGATAAATGTTTCAACTCTGTTTGTATCTCAATGAGCTTTCACCTCAAGTACAATATGAGGTTAGAGTTTTGAGACCTCTCTTTTCATCAGAGATTTCTGGGCTTGATTGAATTAAGGAAATGCAGTGATCTGACGAACTTGGGTGATCTCTGTTCTGTGCATTTTCTTCCCAAACTTATATGGGTAAAGGTTAGAGAAATTACCTGCTATCTCAGTTTCTAAAATATTCTCTGTGTCACTGTAGCAGAGTGCCTTTCCAGAAGTCCTGCCCACATGGCTGCCATGGCCTCCTGTCAGACTAATCTGTGATACTCAGTGGATCTCGCACAGGAAATTTCCAATTCTTTATTCAGAAGTCCATCCTTACCACACAATATGCAGCAGTGTTACTAGCTGGAAAAGCAGGAATCCTTAGGTTACTCCAAACCTTTTTATTCTGCATTCAATAGCTAGGGAAGTACCAGGGGACAGAAATAGGAAAGCAGCAGAATATTTTTATAAATTTTTCCTTCATAGTCAGAGGTGATTTACAAAATGAGGAACTTACATATCTTGGTAATGATTAGAATTTATAACTTTCTGATTTATTTTGCAATAGTACGTCAGCCAATTGCCTCTGTTAGAGAGCAACAAAAACCCTGCCATGTGGGAGGGTTACAAAGCTGGAGATAGGAGGACAAAGGAAAGATATCTCACATGTGCTTTATTGTTGTCACTGTCTCAGCTCTGAGAGCTCAGGGAATTCCAGAAGGGCATAGTGACATTGTGGCATAGTGACAAAATGCAGTCTTATACTGAGATGCTGGCATGTGAACTGTTCTAGTAAACAACTCATCTTTTTCTTTGTGTGAACTCATCCAAAGAAAAGGAAGCAAGCTGTAGAAGATGGCAGACAAGATGTTGAAAAGACTCTTCAGGAAGGGAATGATGCCCTTAATGAAGCCAATAAACTTGCAAATGATATCAGCAAAGCTGTAGAGGTGAGTATTTTGTCATCTTTACCTGAGAATTAGAACAAAAAAGCATCATAGAAGCAAAATAGATAGTTAAAGTAACACTTCATTTTTCATTGTGTTTATCAATACTGGAATATTTGTCTTAGGATAATTCTTAATTGCTGTATGACACAAAAGCTAGTCTGGTATATAAAAATTAATAACTTGGAGTTGTAAGTGATTTGTTGGATTACTTATGAGCTGGCTATTAATGTTTGAGGGATTCTGCCATTTATAAATATGGTATTCTGATTGCGGTACTGACTTTATCTTGAGAATTACAAATGCAGCAGACCCATTCACAGACTCACTGTGACTTTGTGATAAATCTAGATATAGAGTTATCTACACAAAAACTCTTGTGTATATATCAGAAGAAAACTTCAGAAATAATTTGTTGCCTGTGGCCACAATTTTAAGTCTAGATAGATCAGGGAGAAGATTGCAGTCTCATTTTGCATAATATTTTTGAAAATTCTTCCTTAAAAGTTTTATCAACAGAGTTTGAGATCAGTGCCTTAGCTACCAAAAAAAAAAAAAAAAAAAAAAATCTGTCTTGAGGTATCATTGGTTCTGGAGATATTTCCAGCATGCATTGAAGCTTGTCATAATGAATGGAAGAATGCTCTTTGGAGAAATGGGAAAGGAGACACGGTGAGACAGAGTCCAAGAGTGATTCCTTCTTGGAACAGGAATGGAAGGTCTTCAAAATTATAGTTCTTACTGAGATGCTTTAATAAGCAAAAAGACACTTGTGGTCACTCAAAGGGTCCTTAGGCATGAAACTTCTGCCATTTATTAGTTATTATTGTAGAGCACAGCAACAATTTAATATAACTATGTACATGTCTACTTTTAGGTAACAAATCCAAAATAGGGTTTATATGCTTTTAAACTGTGCAGTTCCTTAATTGTAAAATAAAGGCTTCTACTAAGCTCAAGAGGCAAGTAACTCTTGGAATATTGTTTATCTCCTCTCTGTTTTCTAGTCCAGGCTGTTACTCTTTCTATACTAGTTCCCTGAAGTTTTAAAGCAGGGGTAAGTTGAAATAATAGTTAACAAGGAGAGACAAAACAACATTACATATAAGTAGGGCTACAGAATGCTTGCATTCAGCAATTTAAAGGCTTTTCTTTTGTCATTTTCAGTATGTAGAAGGTGTTGCAGATAAGATACAGCCAATGTCTGATCAGCTGAAAGACAAAATAGATGACTTATCACAAGAAATCCGTGACAGGATGCTTCCAGAAAAAGTGTTGCAAGCTGAGAACCGAGCAGGCCAGCTGAATGAATCATCTGCAGTGCTGGATGGGTAAGGCAGACATTTACTGGTAGTGCTAAAATCACCAGGCAGGTTTGCAAAATTGCTTCACAGAACTTGAAGGACATTCTACTTTGACTTTGACATCTGTCACTGGGGGTACACAAATAGTCAGTGATCTGTACAAGTGTACAACTATTGAGCTGGTCAATTTGTATATCTCTTGTAAATGGTTTCATATATTTTGGGATTCTCATAGGCTGCATGGACAGCAAACAGTGCCCTCAGATGTACTCATGGCACAGTTTAACGTACTGCTATGTTGTGAAAAAAATAGAAATTTTTCTTAAAGAGCTCACTACATGTTTTCATGCGCATTTGGTAAAAACAAGTAGTATTTTCCTTTTTAAGATGACCATTTTGGTAGGAGACTATTATTGTGATGCTAAATTGTTTACTGTCAGAAATCCCCCATGGTGATGGACAATAATTCCTTTACTGGTTTCCAGACCCTGTCCCAAAACAAGTAGATGTCCTGGACCAAAATGCTTAAACCCAAGTACAGAAACTTTAGTTTCTGTTTACCACTATCACATTCTTAAATATAAATGAGAATTGCAATGCCCTTCATTTATATGACCACAGCTCTTTCAGAAGAATGATACTTTATAACTCATCATGAAAACAGTTTCCTGGAAAGAATATAAAACAAGAGTTTGTTGATTTTGTTGGAATTTTTGGGGAGAAAGAGCGAGACATCTTTTGTTTTATTGCATTCTCAGCAATTAAGAAAGCAAGCCCTAATAGTAAGTGTAATCTGCAATAGTAATACTCAGAAAATAGACCATGGATATTCTGCCTGTTGGACCTGTCCCTAGCATAGCTTCAGAGTTTCATTATTTTATAAAAGCACTGCATGAAAAAAAAGATATTTTTTTAAATATCTACAATATGTGACTTTTTTGCTGCTTACATCTTTTAGATCTATTTGAAGACTTGAATGTCCCGAAGACTTGAGCAAATGCGTAACACAGTTATTTCTTGCCAGCATCTGTAATTTTGAGGAAAAGACAGAAAATTATCTCTGATACTTGTAAAATTACTGGCTTCATTTACAGTGTAGTTACACTACTCTAGATATCCAATGTAATACATGTTTTGAGGCGTGCATAAAGTAATGATAGCTGTGGTTTCCTGGGTAAAAATGAATTTGAAGGATACTGTTTCTAAAAATGGGTGACTCTAGTGTGACACTCAACCACATATAAATATCCAAATACATGGAAGCTTGTCATGAAGGAACTAAAAGGATATTGTGCTTCCTAATCAAATGTTGGCAAGACATATTTTGAGATACAAGTTTTTAACTATTTGAAACAGACTTTTTTATGGGTGTGTGTATATGCTTCTGTCCTAATGTAGGTTGACAGCTTGGCCTTAAGGAGCTTAGGGTAGTGTTTAAAATGTTATAACAGTATAACAGTACCATGTATACCTATATCTGTTCCAGACATCAACTTCAGTTTCTCAAAAAAGACAATGAACTGTGCTATATCAAGGACATTAAAAATTGTCTAAAAGCAGATTGTTCAAAGTTAAAATTGCTGATGGTGTCAGATGGATACATAACTTCAAAGGACAAAGACATTCCATGCTGTGTAGTCCTTCATCAGGATAAAGCTGTTTACTTCATGAACTGACAATAAATAGCTATACTTTGTGAGCATATACGGTCTCTATCAGTTTGAGGAATTAAAATGTGCATCTGTCTTCACAACTGGCACTTGAGTGTCTTTCAGACAATACTAAATTTGGTAGATTACTGTTTCTTCTTCCAGGAGAAATAGAGGGAGAGCCCTGTCTCTCAGTCACACCCTAAGGGTTCAAATAATGTATTGATTGACAGTGAGGATGTTCTCTTGAATGTTGGAACATGGAACCATTCATGAATTTAACCTAGAAAAAAATTTTATTTCTGCTGTTCACAAGGAAGCATTAGTATAGACTTCTCCCCTATGGCTTATTGCCTGCTCATGAATAAATGCCAGTGTTATTTGGTAAATTCAGGGCTTTATTTCCAGAAAGGATTTGAACCATGTTTCTAAGCAGTACTTGGGCTACTTGCTGGGTAACTATTCTGGGCTGCACATTTGTCTAACAGAGCATCACAGAAACTTAGAGTAGCCTGGTGAGCTCCATCTGTAGTTGAGGAAGGAGATATGCTTTTGCAGGAGTGATGCAGAGGCAGCTCAGTCATGCAGTTTTTGTAGTAATCTAAAGGGGATTTCTGTCCCCCTGTTAACTACATGTTGAGTCCAGGGATTATACCTTCTCTGCATTTTGTCTTTCCTGTGGCATTCTGCAGAAATCAGTAAGTAATTGATGCAAGGATTGGAGCCCCACTGTCACAGTTCTCCAGAGAGTAGATAAATTACCAGGATGAATTTTCCTTTCTTCCACACACACTGTCTCAATGACTGTTTTACATGAGCTGGAACAGGTCCAACTGAAATAATCCCTGTCTCTCTTGTATTTCTATACACCTGGATGGCTGAAGAATTTCCCAAAGAGGCAAAAATCCAAGTTCAGATCCATTCTTATCCAGTTCAAGTGGGGATTTTAGCCCATTTACACTTTATTCAGTAAATTCAACATAGGTATTCATCATAATGACTATTGAGATAGTTGTTTTCAGGTTCATTCTGTAGATGCAGAAATTCTTTGTAGAAAATATTTGAATATATCATACAGAGAGAGTGTAAGAAAAGTTATTTCCTCAGCCTGCTGGCTAGAAATTCCTCTAGGAAGGAGGTTAGTTGAACTCTGTTGCTGCACCATCAAATACTGGCTGTTTATAATTACCTTTTCATCTATTTATAGCTGTAAGAATGAAGTATTTCATGTAAATTGAACATCACATTCAAAATGAAGCATTACTGCTTATATTTTTCATTTTTGTCAGCAAAGTTAACACTTAGGATTTGGTTTAGACTGTGAGATTTCCTTCAGAACTGTCAATTCTGTGTTTGACAGCCAGACCAAAAAATTAGTTGTTCAGAGATTCTCCTTTAGAATATGTCTGTGTAACCCTTCATGTTCACACAGTGCAAATTTCAGTAAGTTACCTGGCTCAGTACATAGCATAGAAACGCACATTATGAACATATGACTTGTATTAGAGCGTCAAGCACAGTGCTGTCTTTTCTCAGGGTCTGATCTATTTTTATCTCACAGAACTTCCTCTTTTAGTGAACATTGTTCTTTATGTCTGTCTGCACAGATAAAATTTGACTTCCATTAAACACATGATGCCAGAACTCCTGAAATCTCAAGTGTAGCATTTCTCTCTAAAGAAACACCTCAGAAATAGCCTTAGAAATAAGGCCATTGGGTTTGAAAAGGTATTGTGTTCTGTTGAGCTCTGATAGCGGGTTTAATGGTGTGTTTACTTATCCCATCCCAACAGAATCCTTACTGAAGCCAAAAACCTCTCTTTCAATGCCACACGTGCTTTCAATGCTTACACTAACATCAAGGATTACACAGATGAAGCTGAAAGAGTTGCCAAGGAAGCCAAGGCTCTTGCAAATGAAGCTATGCAAGCGGTAAGGAAAATGAGTAAATTGAGAAGAAGGTTTAGATTTTCTGTGGAACATGCTACATCTTATCTCAGATCCATGTTTTTCCATCTTAAAACTTTATGTGAAGACCTTTGCCATTGAACATTCTTGTTGTGATCAGAAAGCTATGCTCCTGTCAGAGCTACATGTACCTTCAGAGAACATCCCTATTTGTTCCTAACTCACAATCCTTATTTTTTCTTCCCCATTTTATTTACTATCCTTCTCCCCTCTGTCTTCCACCTTTTGGTGTCAGTGTATGGCTCAAGCCAACAGCTTTCAGTTAGGAGTGTAGGCCATTTGATATACAAATGTGCTAGTTCAGATGTAGGCAATATATTCATTAAATTTAAAGAACTCTGTACCTTAACTAACTCTCCTAGCTCCATAAAAATGCTTGGAGGCACTTCTTTGCACATCAGATGAACTGCATGCACCTGGCCAGAATTCTAGAAACGAAGAATTGTAGGAGGGGAGTGGAAAGTTTTATTCACGTTGTGAACTCTACCAGTTTTTGCAGAGAAATCTTATTCTCACTATGAGGTAGCACATGCAAATTTTCAGAGAAAATAAAGGGAACTTTTAAAAATAGGATTGTACGGTAAAGTCAGCTCTCCAGCCTGAGTCTTAATGAGGTCCTGGGCTCCTCAATGCATATACTGTGAGCAGAAAACATTCTGACCATAGCCAAAATTATCTTTTATGTGAAATATCAAAGGAGTTATTTGTTGGAGTCAGAGAGCAACAGACATGCACTTCACAGGCACATAGAAACATGAGGCAGTGACGGTATAAGATTGCCAGAACCTATATTTGATATAGAAACATATAGATGAACAGAAACAACTTGTAGTTACAACACTTGTGCATGAATAAAAGTAGCTTGCAGAGAGCTACTTCAGTCAAATGGGTTAGGAGAATAGCAAAATGAATCACATGCTGTAAAGGTCTGTATTCGTCAGAGGGATAAAGTGATCTAGCCACTCCACAAAAATGTCAATATTTTTATGCTCTTTACATTTTCAGTGTTTTTTTCAAATAACACTAACTACTCTATTTCTCTCTTAATGAAAAGATTCACCAGTATATACATTAGTATATACTGGTTCTCTGTAAATAGTTCTTTGTTTCACCAGAATGCATAATTACACCACGGAAGTAAATTAGGACCTGGCCCTTTTTTTTTTTTACCTTCTCATTAAGATTTAATACATGCTGTCTTTTTCTCCTTTGACAATTTGAAATGAGTGAGACAGGCAGCTGTTTCAGGGATTGAAAAGGGGAAAAATAAGACAGAGCAGTATAGAAACAAAGCTAGAAATTATAGGATGGTGACAAAAGTATATATATCACTGGGTGATTATAGCATAGAGAGAAAGAGGATTGATAATTTAGGTGATGGATGTCAAGATGGACAACATGATGTAAATAGAAGCAAGTGAGTAGCAAGGGAAGAGATGAAAGTATTACGGTGATGTTTTCAGCGTCTCCATTGCGTATGTTCATTAGAGAGAGTTTGTTTTTTTTTTATGAACAGTATATTTGAAATGGGGATCTAGTTGATGATGAAGAAGTTGAGGCAGCCAATGCCTTTTAAATGTAATTGACTTGATATAGAGGTCATCAGTGATTTACCATCAAATTGCTGCAGAGCAATAGATTTAACTGTTATTTTTTAAATGATCATGTGAAGGTTTTGAGCTGTATTTTAAAAATATGTCACTTGTGAACTACAATCATCACTTCTTTATTCTATTTCCTTGTTTTTATTTAAAGACTGTTGAATGTTTGCTCATCCTAGGTGAAGAGGTTAACTGGTAACCAGGTAAATCAGGGTCTCACTTTCTGGAGGTCCTAAGGAGCATTTAGCTGAGCTTCAGCACAAAACCAGGAATGTAGCCTCAGGCAGGGCTGTCTGGAGCACAATAATTCAGTCTCCTAGAAGACAGCATTTGTGAATTTATGATGAGCCCCTAGAAACTGTGCCCCAGCTTTCTGAGAAGGTGCTGTGGGGATCCTGTGTAGAAGATGGAGATCCTGTCTTTCCCCACCTTTTGAACGATGGAGCCATGTTCTGCTCTGTATGAGAGCTGTTGTGGATGCCTGTCTTCTGTAAAAGACTCCAAGTTCCAGCTGCTAGCAGGTAATGGAGAAAAGTACTGTAGCTCACTATGCATCCCTGATCCTCACCTTTCTCATTCACCAGGTAAAATGTTGTGGCAGGGGGCCAAAAGTTTCCCAGCAGCAACAAGTTGGTGTATGAATTAGAGATGGTAGGGACGGGTTTGGGTTTTAGGTTCTATCCTAAAACCAAAGGATTGGTGTGTGTCCCTGGATCAAATGATTTACAAGCACCTTAGTGATATAAGGGACTTTTTGGTTTCTAGTGGGAAAATTACTTCATTTTCAAATCAAGCAAATGTTGCTAAAAGTATGAATGAAAAGATGCTCAAAATCCATTGTGGTTACAGGAAGCCTGATAAATGACTAGAGAAAAATGTATTAAAAATATGACAGAAAAATACCTCCTGAGCTTTTTATGATGGATTTGCTCTGCCCTTTGAAAGCAAAATAAATTCATCACAAATGAGAAATCTTTAGCATTCAGGCAGTTTCAGCATTCCATTACTTAAATAAGGCAGTAACTGACTAGAAAGGAGTCACATTAACAGATTCTGTTCATATCTCACAGATCAGAATCATAGTTTTACAGGATATCTTGAAAAAGTGTGATTATTCTTAGGCTTTTTTAGAGAAGACTTACAGGCTAGTGACTGGAAGCAAAAGAGGACACATTGAGTATTTAGAGTCCTGCTTCCTTCTTTGATTTTGAATTTCTTTGTAGGTCTTACCCCAGCAGTTCCGTTGGGTGTGTAGATTTTTTTTTTTTACATAATGGCATAAATCTGCCTAAACATCCTTGCAAGGATGTCCTGAGGTGCAAATCATCCATGACATTTTTTGTGTCTATCATCAGGACTGACAGAAATGAGAGTAACCCTATCTATTGCATAGGTGAAAATTTCACAGTATAAGTGCATGTGAAAATAAAATAATTTAAGAATAAGGCAGAACTATTTTTAACTGATCTGAATTTGCACTTAGGCCTACAAAACCATGTACCTGTGTAAGTTCATGTGCTCCTTAAAACAGCCCCAGTACACTGATGCCTCTCAACCATGATTGAGACAGCACTGTTTGGGTATATAACATGGTCCCACTTCTGCCATGAGATGCAGCAGGGATTCAAAACTGCACTGGGTTTGCATGGGGAGAGTAGGGGCCATGAAGAAAGGCACAGGGAGAGGAAGGTACTATCCACAGATTATGGGCATTTTGGAAGAGGCAGAATTAGAGCAAATTAGATTCCAGAGACCCTGCAGTTTTCAAATTTATTTTTGATCACAATCTTTTTTTCTCTTTTTTTTTGTTTTTCATTTTTATTCTCTCTTGTTATTTTCTAAATTTGGACAAATACTATTAAAAAAAAAAATCCTGTAAAAGGCTGTAAATCCTACTAAATCATAAAGTGGTTCACCATGACTCAAGCTTGCCACAAGCATACAAACTCACCTTATACAGCGTCATAAAATTTTGGATTTTGATTACTGACTGCTTCATAACTTGACTTCTCATGTACCACAAGAAAAAATAGTAAATAGAGAACATTTTCCATCAGGTGTCTTGATTAATCTTCATTTTCAGAATTGTTTTTAAAAAATATAAAATAAAGCTTTTAATCTGTACGTATTTATTTCTCTCTGAAAGGGCTTTTCTAGTGTTAACTTTATGCTGAAATCTGTTTCTGACTAATTGTCAGCACATGCCCCAATTACTGTCCCTGATTTGATGAACTTTTTTGGTTTTGCTTTTAAAATCTGGCATTCCGACTTCATTTTATTGATTATAAGCTGCTCCAAAAGCCAGTCCACCATGCCTATTCATATAATAATAATAATAGTCCTTATTTTTGAAGTCTGTGGTCACAGAATGGTCATACCCTGGGTTCTGTTGCTAGTGGGAAAATAAATGTAAAAGTATTATCTGATTTGACAAGTTCATCTGTCACAAAATCTGGCCAAATGTTCTTTCTTCAGGAGAAAGCTTGACGGGTTAGTTTGTTTTTTTTTTTTTTTTTCCTGGGGTTTTGTATATTCTTCTGTTTCCAATGCTACTTGTTATTATGTGGTAGAGAAAATCTGTAAGAAACTAATTTTGTTCGTCTGTAAAACGCATATGTTTCTGTGGTTGTTGAAAGGAATACCTACACAGCTTAGTATTTCAGATGAGCTTGGAAAATGGCAATGATGTGTGCCTTAGTTATTAAAATCACATAAAAGCTTACATTTACATCCCATCTGAATACAAGGAATCTGTAATAGCTATATGCCTGTGACATGGCAACATATATACCATGAGATCTCATAACAAAAAAAAATTGGTTCTGAATTTTGAAAGTATCCAAAGTATTCTCTAAAGTTTTTAGAAGGAAAAGAAGTGGCAAGTTCACTATATGAGTTTTAGAGCGTCATTGAAAAACATCAGAGCTTCAGCAGTATGAGAAATGTCACCTCTGTGCTTGCTCATTATATAAATAATGAATAACAATAATAATTGTGTCATTTAATTGACACAGTTAATTTTTGAGTATATGTGTCTTCCCTGGCAAATGAAAAGTAGCTGTTTCTTAATTACATACCAGTTATGAGGCTATGACCCATGACTAATATAGAATGTTATCTGGCTGTCAAGAGTATTCTCAAAGAAATGTATTCAGTATGATGTGTGACCTGAGTTCAGTCTTATAAACTGAACACTAAGTGGTTCAGAACCTGGAGCATTTCCTACTGACTGAAAACACTAATCTAATTTAGAAAAATCATTCCATCTATTGATCAGTCTCTGCACTGAAGGTAGAGATGGATGTTTTTCAGAAGAAAGATCTTTAAGCAGCGTGATATGATGGAGGATGGTTGCTTAGTAATAAAACTCTTTCAGATTAACTTCATTTGCCCTTCTCTTAAAAGTCTGTTTCTTATTTCTTTCCTCACCTAGCCATTATAATTCTTTAATTTAACCACAGATGAATCTCAGTTGTTGTTATTAGAGTCGTCAGATCCAGTCCGGCCTCTAAAGTTTCTGTAGCTGCAGTTAGAGAGAAATCCTGTATTACATGGTGTTCTGTCCATAGCTGGAATGATAAATACATATTTGAGTTGCAGTATGTTTTATAGGTTGGTTTTGGACAGTTTTGCTGTGAGTCAAACCCATTTCTTTAATACTGTAAACATTGTCCATTGTCTTTCTTTATTGAAGTCATCCTTGGCATTCCAAAGGAGATTTGGCTTTCCATTAAAAAAGAAAAAAAAAAAAAAAATCGAGAATTTTTTTTTTATTCTTTTAGACCAGTATTATGGCAATGAGATGTAATTCAGAGCCCACTGATGTGCACTTAAAATTTAGATGACTGTTCACTTGGATCACGATCACGTGTCTTTTATGACCTCAGACTTTCCTGTATGTTTGACACTGCTTGTTTGTCTACAGACATCTGGTCCTCAAGGATCATTGAAGGATGGTGCCAAGAGCTCTCTTCAGAAAAGCTTCCGGGTCCTTAACGAAGCCAAGATGTTAGAAAATGATGTTAAAGGTATGTGCAGTACATGGCATTCAGACCCACTAAATAGAGGAAAGAAAGCATTGTGAGACTGCTGTGCTTCTGGTGTGAAGAAGCCGTATCAGAAGGAAAAAAGTGTAATTCATTACCTGATTTGAAGTGTATCAATGAAGAAGATTCTCCTGTTTTGTGTCCAGGCATAATGCAGGGATTCTTGTCCCCTCTATCCATTTCTTGGACAAGAAGGCTGAGGAGGAGGGAGCTTAGGTTTTCTCTTGCTTTCTACAATAAGGGCAGGAGTAACTGGGGAGAAGAGAGGGATGGAAATACTGATTCTGATTTGCTCTAGCAGAAAACAAGTATGAAATCAAACCCAATACTGAATTTTTATTCTTGTCAATACAAGGCAGGTTTTGCAATGCTAGCCAGAGATACTACATCTCTTGAGAATATCTAAGGGGTTTTGTCTGAAAGTGGAAGCATGAGGAGGTCAAATGAAGCTGTTTGCCAAACAGAGTAATCAGTGAGAATTGTTAAGCATCTCCTTAAAAAAAAAACAAATACTAAAAACATGTCTGTAGAGAAAAGATTTCATACATGCAAGAAGGTATCTATGTTCCTGAAGCATCGATACATGTCTAAATGCAGGTTAAGTCGTAAGATTTGTAGATTCCAAACCAAATACTTTGGTTTCCTAGTGAAAAATAAAACATCTTTAATTTCTCTTCAACATTTTCCACTGGGGAAAAAAATATAAGGCTTTGAGCCATGGTGTTCAGTGAGATGTAAAAGCTGGTAATTCAGGTCAGGCTGTACATAGAATGTCCTTAATATTTTCTCATCAGTAAGTGGGAGTACTCCTGATGAATGCCATAGTGTGAGAAGGTAGGACAGTAGTCAGTACATGAATAATCAGCTGCAGAAATGAAGAATGGTGCAATGGAGCAATTGTCTGAGTAGCACTTCTGTAAAACAAGACTAAAGAGATGCATGCATGGATCATGTATTGGGTAGAGGTGGTAAAGGCAGATGTCACAGAGGAGTGCATGAATAGGTGCACACTTTCCAAAACATGTGAAACAATCCTTCCACTCTCTTCAGGGTTTCTAGTGCTTTAGCTGAGATACTGGCTAAAGTCTTGGGCACTGGACTTCAGGAGGGCTGAGGTAGTTTGCAGAGTCCTGAAAACGTCATGAAGACTAATTGGTGATCTAGCAGAGGAGAGATGAGGAGAAAGATTGAATGTCGATTTAGCATGTGGATAGAATAATAATCATAGAGAATTTAATATTCTTCAGTATGTCAAGGTTTCTCCAAAGAAGATGGGACTAACATATCTCAAATGCGCTGATACTGATCACATGTTAGGAAAATCCTCATTATAATTGAAATACAGGAGTGCTATATTTGATTGCTGAGAAGATCAGGGAGAAAATGACCTTAGAAAAATCTTTGAAAGCAGCTTAGATGAACATCAGGAAGAATGGCTATTGGTCAGAAGGAGAAAAATTCTCTTTGGGCAAATACTTCTTCAGAGCCTATGATTAAATAATCTGATTGATGCAACAAAAACTAGATTTTTTCTTGGGTCTTTATCCAGACAGATTGTTTTATAGGTCCTGTAAGAAAATACTTATTGCAACACTAATGAAGCATCTGTTTAACAGTACTCAGTACTTCTTTCTCCACAGCACTCTTAGGAAGGAATTGAAAAAAAAAATTCATTTCTACTAAGCCAGAGGGGAAATAAGTATGATACAGTTATCCACTTTTGAGTAGGCCAACACTAAGTTTCACACATCTGCCTTTGTGAAAAATGTTAAGTATTACTGCTCTAATTACTTTGGTTTTGCATGTAACAAGGAAAACAATTCAGGAGCATAGAGTGTTTGTACCACTGATATAGTAACATCTGAGTGGAGGGTCAGTTAACTGAGTCCTCACTACAACTCTTTGAAAGTCTTCCATCTGAATACTAATTCCAGAAAGAATAAGTTCAAATTGATGATTTTGTGGTTTATTTCAAGTTAGTGCACTGTAATCCCCTCCTTTTAGTAATTTGAAATTTCGGTATGTATATTTTGGAAAGCTTATGTCCAGTCACTGTAATTTTTGAAAAATTCTTTCATACTAAATGCATTAAAGTTTAGTCTGATTGAACTGGCTGAAGCCATAATAGGGTTAACCTGGAGTTAACCACAAGGATGGAAGAAGCAAAGCACTTGAAAACCGGTGTAAGAAAACACATTTAGGACTTGGAAGAAATAAAAAAAAGGGGGGGGGGGAAATATCTATAATATGATGCTTTTGTTCATCATAGGTCCTGAAAATCAAGCTGTGGGGATTTTTTTTTTGGGGGGGGGGTGTTGGTGTTTTATGTTTGGTGCATCAGAACTAGAAAAATCGCACATAGTAAATATTCAAGATTGAGTTTTAAAATTGTCACAGAGCTTCCCCAAACTGCTAGCCTAGTTCAAATACTTTTTTATTAGAAACAAGAAAGGTTTTCATAATACAGCCCTGTTTTCCATGTTTTTGCATACAAAATTCTCTTTGGCCTCCTGGGAGATACATTAAGAAGAGCATACAGCATAAAGGAGGTGATCCATACAGCTTAGTCATCTTTTGGCTGTTACTGCACTTTAATTTAGTTTTGGCAGCTCTAGCATTTCCGGCTGCAGAACTAGTTAACAAGTAAACATAATGTTTAATAAAGTCATAAAGCATAATATTTCATAAGGTCATTAATTGCATTTCACCATCATACACTGAATGAAAGTGAAAAATATCATTACTTGTAGCTGAACTGAGAGAAAGAAATGTGTCTGAGTTACTAGTAAATCTTGGATGTGTATTTTGGGTCTTCTTTACACTGTGACTCTCTACTGCCAGATTCAGTACAGATTTAGGGCTGGAGGAACAAATTTCAGGAAATATGTTATAGAAAATCACAAGACTATGAGAAGAGGCCAGTGTGCAATTTCAGCAGCATGGCTGGAAAAAAAAACCAGTCATCCTTTCTGGAATGCAAACTGCTACAGTTTGCCATGACTGGTGCATAAGAAACACTAAAATGGCTGTGCCACCTCTCCCTGCCACAGCAGTCCAGTGAGCAAACTGGACACATCAGAATGGAGTCCATGGCTCTCTGTGGCCCCCAGGCAGGTGTAATGGAGCAAAGCACAGTGCCCAGTTTCAATGACGAATTAAAATAGTACCTCTACAAAAATGGACATGAATTCCATGTGTCCACAAGACTGTTCAATTTAACCCTGAGGCAAGATAGATTACAACCATTACTGCAGAGGATTTTGAGAAAAAAGTAAGTTATTTTCCCATTGTACCAGTGAGAATTTAAGTTGATAACAGTTTCATAATTCAGAGGCAATTGTTCAAACAGCCCAAAGATTCATAAAGCAAACTTAAGCAGTGCTTAAAGTGCAACTATTAGATCTTTATCTATGTTTTTGCCCCAAACTGAAGGATAAAGAGATGGAGCTTTCTTAATGCTCTCCAATAAGTCTTAAAGTGCTTCATAATGACAAACATTCTGAACTTGAGTAGTACGTCTTTTTATATTTATTAAAGCATGTCCATACTCCACAGCTCGACCCGTGGAGATCAGTTAACATTGTGCCCAGAATGTAGATGTGCAAGAAGAAAATGCAATGACAGACTTCTGTTCCCCACTCTTCTTTTGCACTAAAGTGGTGATATTGTTAGTATTGTGAATAACATAGAACATATGTTATTAGTATTATGAACGTAATGCCTTCTGGATGTCTTGATTCTCCCATGACAGAATGTAAGAGTTCAGTTTCAAACGAATAGAAAGTTATTTTCTTAGAATCCTTATAAAGCCACCCTTTCAGAGTCTCAGCTGGAAGTGCAGGATGGCTAATGGGCACTCTATAAAGATCTGGCAGACAGAAGTAATCACTAGCTTAAAATTTCTCTGTCTGCACTACAGGAAGTACATTAGTTAAAGTAATGAAGACCCATAAGGCACTCAACTAATATATACTCCAAAAATCCAGCCTGGGCCGTGATAGAGATGGGAGTGTTTTCTTCCTACATTATGACATTCCCCTGATTTGTGGCCAATTACCTGAGTTATAAAATGGCTGTTAATCATGAAAATGTTTTATATTACCACCAAAGACTGCTGAAACAGTCCTTACAAAGCAAAGCTTCTGACAAAAGCTATTAGAATGGAGATTTAGTAATTTTTCTCTCTGTGGGGCTAGAAGTTAGAAAGAATAACCCTGGTGGGAGAAGCAAAATCTGTATGTAGTACTGTGGCTAAGAAGGAATTTTGAAATTTGGGCTACCAGTGAGTAAATGCTGCTGCCTGCTAGCTTCATTTTCTCTATGCCTTGAGGGACTTTTCAGTTTGCCAGGAGCAATTTTTCTTCCTTAAAATTTTGAGTTTACAGTTTTAAAAATATACTTAGCCCCGTGCTTATTTGAGACTGAATACAGACTTTGTCAAAACTGATCAATGAAGAGTGAAAATAAGATGCATAAACTCCTCTTCAGCTGGAGACTGCTGTCAGGTGGCTACTGAAATTCTGCTCGTGTAATTTCTTTTGCTTAAGAATTGACAACTTGAGGGGGACGTGTCTTGTCTGACAACACATGAATATTTTTAGCTGAAGCATTTTTCAGCTGATAGGCAACATATCCAGCTGATAGATCCCTTGTTTGTGTATTTTCCTCTGTGTTGTCTTTCTGCTGACCTGGCATATTGCATTCACCAGATTATTGCAGTCAGTGCTAAAAGTACACTTTTTAAAAAGTCAAACTTAATTAGCTGCATTTCTCTAGTTACACTTCTGTCTCCTGTTTGTTCCTAATGCCAGTTTCTAAGTCTTGCTTGGTTTAGGGAAAAAAAATTCAGTTTGTCACCCATGTTCCTCTTTATAAGATGAGACTGTGGGGAGCAAGAATGCTATTTGGAAGAGGTAATACAAAGATAACAGAAAGCGATGCATGTAACTCTCAGTTCATTTCTGCAGTTTCCAATCAATAAAAACAGCTGCATTTGTTGATCCTTGGTAGATTTCCAGCTTGAGTCGGATTTCAGGATACACGCATTTGGTAGCATAGCCTTAATGATGATTTCTTGGACAACTTCATGCGGAAAAACTGCATTTATCCATACTGTCAGAAGATACCTGTTTCCACTGTGTTCCTCTATATATGTGTTCCACCATGATGGTGGCACATCACCAGCAATTAACCAATGTCACCTGCAGAGACTTGTAAAACCGTGGGTCTCTTGTAAGAGTAAATCACTTTGTATAAACAGTAGGTAACTAAATCCTTGAGTTCATCTTAGGATGATATATATGCACACAGGGTTGTTTTGTTTTTTTCATTTGACTCACTTCACTTTATTCACTCAGGGGAATAAGGGATGATGCCTTATCCTGTAGTGCTCTGTTTCATATAAACAGAAATTGAAAATCTTTGTTCACGTTAACCAAGCCAGCAAACATAAAGACCGACACATACAAAGTCCTTCAGGTTCCTGCTTACTCTTTAGAGCTTAGTTTCAGCAATGCATGACTAGTTTTGCTGATTTGAACAGCAAACAGTGAATTTATTGGCATCTTGTGCCATCTCTGTGCAGACCTAATCAAGTGGAAACAGAATTGAGATAAATTTCTCATGATACTCCTCAACCTACTCTTTAATGAGAGTTGACAGTGCCTGGCATCTTTCAGTGCAGACTTACTAACCTCTTCCGAGTCAGACAGACTCTGTAGTTTGGAAAAACTTAGACTGTAGCTGCCTGTATTTTGAGTAACTTCAGTGCTTAACTGGAAGATCTTAGGCCTTCAAATCCTTGCCCCAGCTTTTTTCATAAATGCTAATAATTAAAGGATGTGGAAAAGCTGACATGAAGTCAGTTAGTTTGTGATTCATGCAACAAATTAGTCCGGTGTTTAATGCAGAGGCCATCTGTATTACAGGATAAGAAGTTAATTCTAAATAAAACTTAAAATCTTCCTGAAAAATGAACAATTTCTTTGGAAAGCTGACACAGGGCGTAGTATCTCTTCACTTCTCATTGTGTAAGAGCCTCCCTAGGTGCTCTTACTTGTGGCTTTAATATTGTAACTAAAAAAAAAAACAAAAACCACACAGTAAAAATGTATTTGAATTAAAAGAAAAACTGTTAAACAGGTAGAGTCTCAATATGCAATTTCAAGACTTGTAGGGAAACTTCCCTTGTTAAATTCCATAAAAACCAGTTTGCTGCTATGGTTACAAAGCTGAAAACAGAAGTCTGGAAACATGATTCTTCAGAAATATAACTGGGGGATAATTAGCATGTTGGATATGGCAGAGTAGAGAGGAGAAAGAGATAATTTTAAAGTATGCTACAAAGTTAGAACACCACCACCATAAATGAGTCAAACTTCTCAGAAATATTGACACACTTTATAAACACTAACATCCCACTAGAGACGCCAAGAAATTATCAGGCAGACCATAATTTCAGAATTAAATGGTGGAAATTAAAGCAGTTTTGTTGGTATTGTTACTGAATGAGAGAAGAACTCAGATAAAATCTCAGGGCATACAAGACCAGAATCTCATGAGTTCATCCTGGTTGAACAGTATCACATTACCAGTAGCCTCATTCAGTAGTGGGGACAAAAGCTGACATTTAAAAATAAAGTTGTTTTTAAGGGTAAGAGTGATCATATAATATATACAATTGTTCCAAACTTTATTCTAATGATAACTTTGCCTCTCACAGTTCACACAAATATCCTGTTCTTCTGCAGAACATTTGGTAGGAGTGAAGGCTTATCTCCAGGCACTCCTGCAGTCCTGTTGCTCTAATTTTAATAAAGTGAACAGATTTCTTCCTCAATGACATTTCCAGAGGTATAACAACAAGAGTACAGTTCTCATTTGAATTCCATGTGCTGTTTCAGCCTTGCTATAGCCTTGGAAAATTTAATTATTAATTTCTTGTAGACAGTATAAATTTTGTTTGATTTTTCTCTTTACAAATTGCTTCTTGCACATCTAATTTTAAGAATCCTTACTTTTTTAGTATTTGTGAAATGTGAACCACGTAAGTGTTTATTTTCAATAACTTGTCACATACTTGAAGGTCACAGTCATAGATTGTATCCTGAACTCCTTTTCTACAAATTATTCTTCTCTTCCTGCTATCAAGCTCAATGATGTTGAATTAGTTTCCCAGTAGGATATGCCTTTAAGGTAAGAAATTACCAGCTGTCTGTTCCAAAGAGCTTCATATTGATACAAAGAAATAACAAAAAACGCCCACCATGATAGTAGTTTAAGCACTAACTAATTTTTTTGTGTTAAACTTACTTCTGAATTTTGGGATCATGTCTGTTTCAACAGCCATAAAGCTTAGCTGGAATCTCAGTTTCGAGATTGCTGCATTGCTCTGCTAGATACAGTTCAAAAGACCCTGTTTAATTTTTATGCAAAATAAAAGCTGAAAAATAGGAACTTACTTGTTAATGAGGACATCAGTTTCAACTGTAATGTACCAAATATGACACACCCGTGCCTTTGATTTGTACTTGTCCTTTGATTTTAACAAATTCTTAACCGAATGTTTTTTACTAGGTGGGGGTTTCCCCAAAGAATTTGGAATGTTTGTGTCATAACAACCTGTTGTTAGTGTATTCATCTCATATTGATGATTAGTGAGCTTGTGTTTTCCTTGGATGTTATGTCAGCATCTTTGAGAAAATCCAAGGGAACTAGGCTCTGGCCACTCAAACGGCAGTAGCAAGCTGGCCTAATTGGTCTTGTCTCTTTCATACCACATTCTACTCTCTCAGCTCAGGCAACCACCTCAAGAAGAAAGACAGCTTAATCTAGGAATGGAAACCATGACTAACATCACAGTTGTTGAATCTACCAGTGGGTCATTGTGTGAATTTGCCTAAATCATAACATCATAACAAGAAGTTCTTTCTTCTGCACAACATGGAAAAACCCATGATAAATATACAACAGTACAAGGAACCCATGTATTTAGATACTATGGGAGTAGGGAACTTAAAGAAACTGGGGAAGATCAGCAAACCCCACAATGAATTCTGGTGGACTTCCTTATTTACACAATTTGATATCGTAATGAAAAATGTCTTTCTTTTTATTATGCACTTTAAATTATGTGCAAAGAAAATATAGTGAAAACTAAAAGTTAAAGCTTTTGTATCATATGCACTTTTTACAGAAAAGGGTGATAATCTGAACAGCACGCAGAACAGGCTGAAAGATGCTGATGAGAAGAATTCCATTCTCCTGAGAGCTTTGAATGAAAGCTTAGGAAAGCTGTCAGCCATTCCTAATGGTAAGTCAAAAAAGTGTTGCAACATTTGACTCAGTCCTGCTCTTTTCTTTTTCCATCACTTAACATCTGTCTCGTCAATCTTTGGCTGTGTCCACATTGGGTCCACTTTCACCATTGGGTGTTATAAGACAAAGATGAGTAATGTGAGAGAGAAAACTGAACTGAAAACAATTACGTGTATCAGTTAGAATTTTGGGATGGTAAAAGGTACCACGCTTCTGCAGTTTGCAGAAGGTTTCTGAAAAAAAATCTTTTCATATCAGAAATTATGATGCACTCCGAGACAAATAGTCTTTTGTTTATATGTGAAAAGTCTTTTTGAAGCTACTGTTTAATGAAACACTGTAATTTCACCAGTGTAATTTAACCCAGAAAGAATAAGACTTACTGACTTTACAGAAAAAGCAGTATGCAATTTGCTGGGTTTTGTCTTACCTTTCTACCCCATTCTTAACATTTCCAGCCACTGTTTGGTGTTGTGTATCTTTTTTAGCCTGTGAATTACTTAGAATTGGAACAGGTTTTCCTCAATGGGCGCTGAAGTGCTGTGCTCTTGTGACCCACCCCTGAAGGTGAGGGTGACCGAGGTTCTTGTTAATAGGTCCCTTGGGGAAGATTAGAGTGAAATGACACTGAATGACTACTGCTGATATATAGATAGATGTAGAGGTACATGTACATGTATATATACATATATATATATGGCAGGTAAATTTTAGAACGATTTGATTGCAATTGGAAAGGGAGCATGTAGCCATTTGGGTTATTAACTATAGAAATATAACAATATAAAAGTATAAAAATATCACTTAAGAAAAGAAAGGAGGAGAGGTTAGCAGAGAGGAAAGATACCACCACACATGGATCCTTCAGCAAGATTTGGTTGTTGCAATTTAATTGTCACTTGGTCGAAGCAATGGTCACAGCTTTGATCCATCCAGGGTGGGGAAAACCCCACACCACATAAAGTTCAGTGGGTTAAGGTACCTCTCCTGGAGGAGAGTTTTATACAGCATAATGCAACACTGTACATCATGTGTTGTCCTCTGATGGAAGGCCCCAGAAATGAGTCTGGGTTTTTTAATGGTTTATGCCCCCTTTTAAGACAGCTGTTTCACCCACCAGTGTAGTTGGGCCAGTTATGCCTTGTCAGAAGGGATGAACACCTTCAGGCCTGTGTGTGAATGACCTCATACATCTCCTGGGGTGGGAAGTTACACATTGAGATAGTTGTGTAAGGGGGGATATTGGCATGGTAAAAAGCATTATCCCAGCTCCAGAGGATTTGCTTCTTATTGGTCTTTTTCCTTATCTGGTTCAAAATCCATCTCATTATTAAACAAGGATCACTTAGATTGGGTTATCTTGCAGTGATGATGGGTGAGACACCTGGGTTGTTCCTATGCAAATCAGAGGTTTCACCACCCCACACTAAAAAACTCTGCTCCTCCCCTTTAGTTTGGGGACCTCAGCATAACAACCTGCTGCTTTAGCCAATGGACCATTGCTTGAGTCATTAACCTTTAATATTTCAGTGTCTCACAAATGTGTCTAGAGTTATTTTTTTTTTAAATGTAATACTCATTAAAACCCCAAAGTCCCAGAATGTTAGCTACATTGCATTGTGACAGCAAAGGACAGGGAGTTTCATTATAATGGGTAGTGAAAGATAAAATGAATGTTTTAAAAAATAAAGTGTTCTAAATCAATGTATTTTGCTATGAATTCTTCTCCAAGGAGCACTTTATAAACGGAAGTTAGGACTTAAGAAAAGTCTATGAAGAATATCTGTATTCTGTGTGATTTCTGATGGTCTGGAAGGTTCAGACTGCAAATAAATGCTTAGGATGAAAAGCAATTTACTGGTTATCATGTAAATTTTTGTGGCTTTAAAATTGCAACTAACTGAAAAGGTTTGGTTTAGATTTATTAATCCTTGAAATCAGGCATTCACAAAATAAATTGTTTAATATTTCATGCTCATTGTATACCATTTCTTGGGTTTTGGTCAAGATACTGACATGGGTATTTGTCTTCTTGTGCACAGATAGATGTCTCAGTCAACCAAAATGGACCTCTAAGGCCTTTTAACCTTAGGACACAGAATGCTAAAAATGGAACAAGTAAAAGTAATATGAAATATGCAATCATTAGCAATGTAATAAACTCTTGGCAGATTAGAGTTACAGGGTGCTTGCTCTTGGCACAAGGACACTCATAAAAACAAGCACATGAGTATTAAGAATGAAATTCAGAGGAAATACATAGCGTGGATAAGAAAATGCAGTAAATTAGTTGTCCAACAGGAAAATAATCAAAGGAAGAAGGGAGAGAAAATGATATACGGGCGATATGGTCATATATCTTGTTCAAGGATTCAAGAAAACAGAGAGCAGCTTAAACTAATAATTCGTGTGTCCCTGCTACACTAATAGTCAGATAAAAGCAGAAAGATTCAGAATGAGATAGATCACATGTGGGACAAGGACCCACATGCACAGGGATAGCATAATTTAAAGTGTAGCTGTAAATAATTTATAAGACTAATAGAGGGAAGTAACACAGTAACTCCAACTTTCACTCAGCCAGAAAGGTGCATGACCTCTTACAATGACCCAAAAGGAACTACTTAGATATGATGAAAAAAAAAAAGTGAAGAAAGGAAATCAGGGTTCTCTTTTCTTTCTTTTGTCATGACTGTAAATGATAATGGTTTATTAAAGATTCAGTCACATTTCTGAGGTGCTGTTGTATTTTGGGGTTTTTTCAGAGCCAAAACTTCAGAAATAAAGGTGGAGGTTTTTCAGAGCACAGATATAATATATCTTTACTCAAAAAAGTTGCTTCTGTACTCTGGGCAATCATTTCATTACCATTTTCTACCTACAGATACAGCTATAAAGGTACAGGCAGCCAAAGACAAAGCGAGACAAGCCAATGATACAGCAAATGATGTCCTGGCCCAGATTAAAGACCTCAATCGGAACCTCCTGGGCTTGAGAAAAAACTACAGTAAACTTACAGAAGATGTGGCCAAAACAAATGCAGTTGTGAAGGATCCTATCAAGAACAGTAAGATCTGTTTTGGGTTGTTTGGTGGTGGTTTTTTTCAGTTTGTGGTTTTCATTTCATATCTCAAAATCAAACAGAGACACTCCAGAATTTCACTTACATAGCATTACTACAGTATGCTGGGATAAAAGGACTCTCTATCACTTTTGTTTTCTGGGCTTCTTATGTGTGAAAAGGGACCAGATGTCCCTTCAAACCCTAACAATTCTGTGATTCTGTGAAAAGAATTTTAAATCTTAAAGACTAGTGCTAGTAGTTGGAAGAAAAGCTAATGTCAGCAGGATGAACATGTAATGAATAGATTTGTTCCTCAGACTACTTTTTAAAGTATTTAAGAGGTGAATAATCAAAGATTCTGACTAGCAATTCACTGCCTGATTCAAGAAAAATACCCCACACTAAATCTTCATTCAATCAGAAAATCAGTCCTGGGAGAAATGCATGACTTCTTTCATATGCATTACTATTTTTGGTCCAGCACTGAAGACACTTTAAAAAAGAAAGAAGATTCTGGCAATGGAGTTTTGTCTGCTTTTTTTCTTTTTTTTTCTTTTTTTTTTTTTTTTTTTTTTTGTGATAAATTCTGTTATCAAATATGACAATTACTTTAGCGTTTTCACTTCGGTTAGAATGGATAAAAATGAATTCTAGATTACAATATGTTTTATGGTAGATTGCTAGAGCATCCATATCATATAGGAGTGTGCAGCCACAGAACTAAAGTGTCTTTAGTAAATGACTGAAGAACTAATTTCTCAGCTATTCTGGGCTCCCCAGATTGTTGTCAGCTTGATGAAGCTGGGCACCTAAAAACATACAGTTCAGGAGGCTGTCATTCTCGTTCTATGGACAAATATCCTCTTCCAATTGTTGCTGTCCTAGTGAAAGAAGTTAATCCCAATGGTTGTTTGTCACTGCCCATCTATTGCAAGTTCTCCATCCCTCATCAGATGAGATACATGTGTGAGTCCCAGTACAATTCCCATTGGGTGGACTGATCCATACAAGTTTAGACAATATGAAAAGTAGTTATTGATTGAAATAGTGTGGTTAGATTATAGCAGGTTGTAGAACCAGGAGATCTGTAAGGTCTCTTCCAGGGTAGTAGGTGACAACTGAGAAGCAGTCTTAAAGCAGTCATTTCTTGGAACTGCTGCATCTAGACTAGGCCATCTTGCAGACCAAGTATTCTGAGTCTGTGGGTAAATTAGCATTTTAGTTGAGATTAGGAGTGATAATTTAAAATTTAATTCCTTGATTGTCCCCAGTCACCATTATTTTGTTTGCATTGAAGAATGGTCTTAACACTTGCAAACTGTTTCATGTCAGATAAAGCTGAACTGTAAGATGCTCTCCAGAAGTACACTTCTATTATTCTCCAAATGTTGATGGATACTCAGATTACAGAATGAGATTAAAGTAATGTAGGGTGAGCCATTCCAGATGTATAAAGTGAGTATGCTGTCGCACACAACTACATGCAAAAGGAGACACAGCCTCTCTTCTATATCAAAATTCAGGCCCTGAATTCTCATTTTGATAGATATGCACTATTTAAAAGGCAAAAAGTTATTTATAGACTCATCCTGTCCCTTACTTTACATTTCTGTTTATCTCTTCAAAACATTCTCTTATGTTATCTTCTGTTTTTTCTCTTTTCTTTGTCTCCCTGTCTTGCCTGCAGAGATCTGTACGTATGTTTTTCTTACTTGCAGTTTTTACTGTGTGTTTTCCAGTAAACAGCGATTCACTGCTTACCACCAAAGCTTCTGCATGGTCCTCTATGTTTCATATTCATAGGAAGAGCTAAATAGTTACTTTTTGAAAACTTTGAGATAAAGTGACTTGGTAGCTAGTTTAACTTACATGAAACCTTAAGAAGCATCTTGAAGGTTTTGATATGAGTGTTTGGGTCAAAAAACTAGATATGCAGTTTTTCATGCTTTATTGAAGCATTCTTTTTATTGCTATTATTGTTACTATTATTTTCACGTAATGTGCATCTTTCTGGTAAATGCATGTTTGTCCCTTTTGGTGTCATCCACAAAAACCCACAACCTCATGCCAGCCAAGTGTTGCAATCCTTAGATCTGCTGATGAGTTGTCAAAGAGAGGGTATTAATCACTAGTTTTATGTTGAGAGACAAAAGAAGAATTTGAGGCTTAAAGAAAAAGACAGGCAAAACTATCTTGGTAAAATTTAGTTTACCTAAAAAAAAAAGACAGTCTTTTACAGTTTACGGCCACTGTTTTTAAATCTGTTTTCAGTACACATACAGAATTTTAAGCTTGTGACCAGAATAAAACCTTTTTGTATTTGCGCCTATTATAGTTAGCTCAGGAATTAATTTCAAGTTAATTTTAACACAGTAATCTCAGAAATTACTTATGGAAACTAAGCAGTTTAATTAATCTAGCCTTTTTCTTCAAAATTTGAGGATTTTTTAAAAGAGGAAAGCAAATATTTCATTCATAAATATATTTTACCTCAGGAAATGTTTTCCATAACTGTCATCCTGACCTGAAACATAGCTGCATCTTCAAAATCCTGCTTTAACACCAGTGTTTGCTACTATTGCTACTTCAACTTGATTCTAAACATTCTGAAATTGCCTTATTCTGTTCAGGTAGCTTCCTGGCCTGTGTGTACCTCATAGTAGCATATACAATCGCCTGAGTATTGTGTATGCAGAATTTTCTTGGATTCTATTATTGCAATGTATAATTAGTCGCTGACACTATTCTCTAAAGCTCTGCTTTGTTCTTTATTACGAAGTTGCTGATGCAGATTCCAGTATTAAAAACCTAGAAAAGGAAGCAGATCGCCTGTTAGATAAAATCAAGCCAATCAAAGAACTTCAGGATAACTTAGGGAAAAACATTTCTCAGATAAAAGAGCTGATAAACCAAGCTCGGAAGCAAGCCAATTCGGTAAGTCCTATTTTTCAAAAAAAATTTCCTTTTGAGTATTGATGTGGTTTTATTTTCTACTTTTTTATTTCTCATCTACAGTATGAATCCTTTCTAAATCTAAATATGTGTAAAAGGAGAAAATAATGGAGTATAATTTCTCAGATAAAAAGAGAATATTCTGATGATTTTTACTCTGTGTCTTGTTTCTTCATTTAAAACATGCACTTCTTAAATGAATAACATCTGAAAGAATGGATCTCGAAGAGTTATTTTTAAGAAGTATTGTAGGTGATAGTACAGCAGAAGAGTCACTGATTTTTTTGTGAAAACAAAAAATTTATTTTTCTGCTTCAGCACTGTTATTAAGCCCCTGATTTCATTTCATAGAACTTGTATTACTCAAGAATGACACCATCCCAGCCTCACTGAAATTGCTGAGTATAGCTACTTTTCCCATATTTTCGATTTTTCTCTGTCCAGTAGCAGCGCTAGGAACTTGAACTTGAGTTAAGAATATATTTCTAGTCCATTTAGTGAGTTTGGAATCCATCTCCCTCATTCAGCAATACTGTCAGCTCTAGGATCATCTGGTTAATACTGAGGTTATTCAGCTTCTGATCTAAACAGCAAAGGGAAATGAATCTTGTAGATGGTACTTGAGAAATCTTCCTCAAAAATGGTTGGAAAAGAGTTTTAAAAAAATCAATATAACAATGGGATAGTGGGAAAGAAATACATCCCACATATGTGATGAAATTTGCACAGAACAGAAAGACAGGCTACAGTAATGATATGTTTTGTTACATTCCTCTTCTGTCTAAAGGCTTTGAAGTGCTTAACTGCTCAGCATTTCTGAGATAAGGAAATTATGAGTTTGGTCCTATAATGGAACTCCTTTTTAGTAGAGTTTGCCCTAAGCATAAGGTGATACCATTATGCACATTTCCTCTAATGCATATATATGTCTAACTGGGATTGAAACACCATTGTACTGTCATTATGTCTGTGCTGGCATTACGAAAGCAAACAGGAAAGTGTTTTTATCTGTACTCTCAGCCTGAGGAAACCAGCACATGTATCCAAACCCCTGTGTTACTCAGCTGTGGAAATAAAACTTAGTTATGAATGCCAGCTCCATTTGGGACTATGTAAAAGCAGTAATAGAAATAACTATTGGTTTAAAATATGATTGTGAAAAGCTCTCCTAAATTGGCATAATCAAAGATATTTCAAGGGAAAAGTAGAAATCTGACTACTCAACAGCAATATGCTGTGATTCTTTCAGGTGTGCTGCTTATTTTCCTAGCTGCATATTCTACTTATAGACTATCTGTACTGCTAGAATTCCACTGTTACTTGCATTAGACCAGTCTATCTTCTAGCTATTTTTAGTCCATATTGTTCATCCTTCAAATGTGAATGCCAGAAAGAGATTTTATCTCCTTTTACTGAACAATCTCAGAAAGAAAATTCCATTTCTACCTTCTTTGCGTATCCAAGGAACTCCCTGGTACATGAAACAAAACAATGTGAAAAGAAAGTATAATAGTCTTATAATTATTTGGAAGCATCTATGGTTAATTCTGGAATAATAAGCAGTGAAGTGAATTCTTTCTGTTATGCTTTTTTTTGAAGATCAAAGTGTCCGTGTCCTCTGGAGGCAACTGTATTCGCACGTACAGACCAGAAATAAAGAAAGGAACGTACAACACTGTCGTTGTCAATGTGAAGACTGTAGTTGCTGACAATCTGCTTTTTTACCTTGGAAGTGCCAAGTTTGTGAGTCTGTCTCCTGCCTTTCATGTCAGAGTTGCTCGATCAAATCAGACTACTGACAAATAAAGACGATGAGAAAGGATTTTTTTTTCACCCAGAGGCTTCAAAGCAGTAGCAGAGGGTCTAAGATAACCGAGACTTTTACTGTCTTTAGTATTAATATAGAGATTCCTAAAATATGACCAGAAAATTTTTTACATATATCTTTAAGTAGATATGAAATAGCAGGCTTGTACATGAACTACATTAGAGCTTTAAAATTCACAGTGCAACCAGAATAATTTTTGAGTTGGTTGTGGGCTTTCCCTTGGGAATGAAGTAGCTAATCATATTGCATCTGTCAAAGCTCCTATTTATTGTAATTTTAAGTGAAGACTACAATTTCAAGCATAATAATGGTGAATGATTCAGTTTCCCATGAGGCCTATAGCAGACAGACTTCTAGAATAACCAATTATAATTCAGTAAATGGGAAAAGTATTCTATTTCCAACTTTTTGAACTATGTATTTTATTTATCTAATACAAAATGAAAAGACTAGATGGCATCATGCATCCTGACATTTTTCTGCCATCCAATGGATGTTTCAGAGTGTTCCTCTGAGTTAAATCCTTCTATTGATGGCTGAAATATTAACATTTCTGTTAGCCTGGCAGTCATTTACTGCATATCACTGGGAGAAATTATTTGCTGTCTTTAGCTTAAGATCCCTTGTTTGAACCAATAAAAACAGGAAAAAGAAGGTCTGGTTTTAGGGCAGTGTGAGAATTAATATTAATTCTCTAATGTCTACATGTGCATTTCTGAAATGTGACAACTTCTTGAAAACTTCCTTAATGAAAGTATGAGATCACTTCTGTTTTCGTATTTTGCATGTAGACTGACTTCTTGGCCATAGAGATGCGCAAGGGCAAGGTGAGCTTCCTGTGGGATGTGGGATCTGGAGTTGGACGGGTAGAGTATCCAGATCTGACCATTGATGATGGATTTTGGTACCGGATTGAAGCCTCTAGGTATGTACATAATTCACTTCCAAGATTTTAGAAAAAAAATGGCTAATATGTGAAATTCTAGTCTGGTTTAGCAAAAGGACCTGCATCCATTAGTACCGGAAGTGTGTACACTACAACTACTATTGAAATGTCAATTGTTCTGTGTCAAGAATTTACTTTAATCACATATTTTCCCTCTAGCATCAACAGTCTATGACTGCTTATATTTTTTTCCCTTTTGTTTGTCTGTCACTCTATCGATTGTCTCCTTCAACTAGCTTACTTTTAAAATCAGTTACAGGTTTTGGCACTCAAATAACTACTATTCTTTTCTCCTTGAATTTTAAAGAGGAGCAGCTTTTCCGAATTTTTGGTCTTGGTAGAGTACTGCAAGTGAGTGGTCTGTCACACAGCAGTATCTTGATTCTTACTCAGAATGCCATTTCCATAGGCAAAATGTCTCATCAAACTGGAAATACTTATGAAAGATTCAGTTTATGAAAACTGAAGAAAGAGGTATTCTAGAAAGTTAAAATACATTTTTTTTTAATGTGAGATCAGCTGTTGAATGCCTTTGAACTTTAGAAATATAGATGCATAAATATTCAAATCCCGGATTTGTTAGTTGAAGCTTGTATTTTCTATTCAATAACAAACACATGGCATATGGTGCAGAAATCACAGCATAAGGATTGCATAACTTTATAGCCTTTATCTTGAATAGATCTTAGTAATTTAGATAACATCAGCTGTATTGTAATTTGATAGAAAGCTGAGTAATTTCTCCTGCATCATTACAGTTAATTTCACATAGTATTAAACATGGAATGGATAATATAGTCAGAAAATGAGAGAATGAAGGAGGAAGAAAACAAAGCACTCTAATTCTGGTAACATGCATAGCTCCCAAAGGAGGAAATGGCATCCAGTTTAAATAATTTAGTGAAATCACAGAAATCAGCCATTCAGAGCAGATAATTAAATAAAATTATGGCACGGTCTCCAGAAGCTGGCTTAATGAAACCTTACTGCTAGGAAAATACAAACTGGGGTACAATACAAATTGTTGAAATCTTCACCAGTTCATATTATGCATACCAAAGCAGCTTCATGACACAATAATGCCAGGCTTTCATTTACAAGAAAGCTACTTCAGCAGAATATGCAGCCAGGACATGGTATAAAATTCACACATCCTACAAAAGCCCATTACCTATTAGCTGGTTGTTCTGGATATATAGGATGTGCATGCCATTAGTTTTGAACAAAGTGCTGGATCAGCAGTTTAGAATGATTACAGCTTCACAAATCAGAAGTACAGAGCAGTGTTTAGGAGAATTACATTGCAGAGGCATTAGTTGGATTTGTGGGATTAAGATGAAGAGCTTGGGACTGATTTTGCATACTTAAGGCAGACTTCACAAATCCTATGGAAGAGTCTTCAACTCTGAATGTTTTAGTCCATTTGATAGCTCTCCTCAAACTCCCTTCATAAGCTGTTGGAGAGTTTTACTTATTTCATTCCCTCACACGTTTTCTCCAAATTTCTGCTCAGTTTCAGGCACAGACTTTTTCAGCCTGATAGAGCTGCCTGAGCAGCTGGAGCAGGGCATCTACTTAGCATACAGACATAAGATAAAATTCTGATCTTACTGAATTTTGCCATTTTTTTTAGTGGTGACAAAGATTGACAAAAATAATGATATGGTGGTCAAACCCAACATAGGTTGGCAGCCATTCCTAAGGATCCCAAAGGCCCTTAAAAAGAAGAAATGTTGTGGCACAGAGGTTGGAAAATTCTCAAGTTCACTTAGCATTCTGGATGAAAGCTAGATTTGAAAAATCTAACTGTTGAGTAATGATGAGAGATGGTTGGTTGATGCATGCACCAAAATTTCTGGTTAGTTAGACTAAATTGATAATTACTGCATCACTTTTCCAGGAACATTTTTAATTTTCATCACCTTTTTTATTTAAAGCATATTGATCCTTTGCATTTTATTGTATTATTTAGCAGTTATAATGGAAAAAAATAGAATTCTTTTTAATGGAATTGAAGTAAAATTTGTTCATTCCTATAGGACTTTCTTAAGGAGTTCCCTATACTTTGGTGGTACAGGAGTTTAGCAAGTGTCACTTATGAGTTACTTACCTGCTTTCAGAAGCAAATCTGATTGTCGTCAAGTACTGCAAGAATCAAGATCAATTCAAGTATCAGTTAACAAAGGAGAATTGGGCATAACAGTATGTGACAAAATGATTTAAAGCAGATTCACGACATGAAAATAATGTCAATTATGTGAGACAGTAAAATGGATGAGAGAATATTTTTGAGACTCACTAGATCAGTGTTACTTGACTTCAGGAGGCCTCAATAAGGAGCAGGACCTGATTAGTTGTGATTTTAATCAGCTGTGATTTAAGCAGTACCATTGTTTTGATTGTTAATGACAGAGTTGAAGCAGTGCTCTTCCTTTGAGGACAAAGGATGCCTGAATCGCAAGTTCACTCAGCAAGAATTCAGCCTTAAAAGTACTGTAGCAAACACAAACCATGCTTTTCAAGGAAGATTTTCTGTGCTTCCAAGGGGTCAAAGAACAGAGGTTTCTACATAGTATTTTATAATTAAATGCTGATCACTTGCAAAAGTCATCTCATTTATATCATGCATCTCCTAAGGGGCGAACACCGTGTGCATGGCATTACGTAAATTTTTCATAGAATTATAGAATATGCTGAGTGGGAGGGACCCATCAGGATCATCAAGCCCAACT
Organism: Lanius collurio; assembly: GCA_020086605.1. NCBI lineage: Eukaryota > Metazoa > Chordata > Aves > Passeriformes > Laniidae > Lanius > Lanius collurio. Next base: position 619,280 of record JACBWW010000002.1, read on the forward strand.
CCTGGCCCTACACAGGACACTCCCAGCAGTCACACCATGGGCATGAGAGCATTGTCCAAGTGCTTCCTGAACTCTGGCAGGCTTGGTGCTGTGATCACTTCCCTGGGGAGCCTGTTCCAGTGCCCAACCACGCTCCGGGTGAAGAACGTTTTTTCTGATATCCAGCCTAGACCTCCCCTGTCAGCTTCATGCCATTCCCTCAAGTCCTGTCATTGATCACAGGTGTAAAGAGATCAGTACCTGCCCCTCCATTTCCCCTCATGAGGGTGTTGAAGTCTGTAGTGAGGTCGCCCCTCAGACTCCTCCAGGTTGAACAGACAAAGTGACCTTGGAGGCCCCTCATAACAGAGGAGCTTTCCCTCCAGACTCTTCACCATTCCTGCTTTGAACGTGGCCCTGCTTTGGACTCTTTCTAACAGCTTAATGTCTTTTCTATATTCTGGTACCCAGAACTGCCCCCAGCACTTGACCTGAGGCTGCCCCAGTGCAGAGCAGAGCAGGACAATCCCCTCCCTTGCCTGGCTGGTGATGCTGTGCCTGATGCACACCAGGACACACTGGGCCCTCCTGGCTGCCAGGGCACTGCTGACTCATGTTCAACTTGCCATTGACCAAGATCCCCAGGTCCCTTTCCATGGGGCTGCTCTCCAGCCTCTCATTCCCCAATCTATACACACATCCAGGGTTGTTCCATCCCAGGTGCAGAATCCAGAACTTGCCCTTGTTAAATTTCATATGGTTGGTGATTACCCATCTCTCTGCTTTGTTGAGGTCTTTCTGCAGGGTCTCTCTGTCCTCAAGGAAGTTGCCAGCTCCTGCCAATTTAGTGTCCTTTCAGTGTCTTTTTGCATATCAGCCATGAAATGCTGGTACATCCTCTGTAACATTCCAGTTTTACAGAACTGACTATCACTAGAACTGTATCTTCCAACCTGATGACTTGTCATGCACAGGGTAGCAATGTCTTTTTGCTGTCAGGTTAGCCAAGATCTTTCTTCAAGCTCCATTGTCCTCCCTAAAAATAAGAGAGAATTATTTATAGAAGAGACTCCATTGTTAGCATTTCAGTCTGTTTGAAGATGAAAGACATCCATTCTATTTGTGAATTATTAGACACACAAGTGTCAGTCTGTGACTTTTGCATTATTGCACTTGAGTGTTTTTAAACTGTAATCCTGATTTCAGCACAATATAGACTGGAAGTGCCAGTAACTTTCTTTCAGAAAGCATCAGATTTCAGCAGTTTGAAAAAAGTTTTTAGAGACTTTTAGTCTTTCAAGAATTATTACATCGAGAACTTTCATCCCTTAAAGGGCTTCACATCAGTAAACTTCTGCTATAAACCAGTTGCACTTTAGACCCACACAAGTCCATGGGGATGAGATTCACCCAAGACTGCTGCAGGAGCCACTTTCAATCATATACCAGCAGTCCTGTTCAGCCAGGAAGGTCCCAGGTGGCAGCAAGTTGGTAAATGTGACACCTTTCTATAAGAAGTTTCAGAAGGAGGACTCAGGAATCATATTTTTCCACACTGTGTTCCTTCTGTTGTAAAAAATGTCAGCAAACTCCTACCATACCAATTATTACCTTAATATAACCAAAGGAATAGAAGACAAGCTGATGCAGAAACTGTTAATAAAGGGCAAAGTCCACTGCTGTTGTGTTGCCATCAATATTTGATGTGATTCATAGAGGACAATGAGGCAATATTCTTGAACATAATGGAGATTGTGCCCATTTGAAAAGCAGCCTGACAACTCCACTGCAAGAAATGCACATTCTGTTCCTCACAGTGAAGGAAGCTGAAATGCTTTGTCACTTCATTTCAGTTCAAATATGATCTAATAAACATTCTTTGTTTTAGTCAATGCAAAGTCCACATCAGGTGTATAGTGAATTTTTTTCAAAAAGGACATTCAAGTGAGGAACAAATCTCATTCTGTGATCGTGTCTTTAACTTACACAGGCATAAGTGTCTGTTCATTTGTATCAAAATGAAGCATAGTCAGGTCAGTCATGTGTGCTTCTCTTAAAAGGCACCATATAAAATAGAGCTTTCCTATGTTTGATGTAACTACTGACTTTATATGCCTAAATTATTTTTTTAAAATATCTAGGACTGGGAAAAATGGCACAATATCAGTGCGAGCTCTGGATGGTCCTAAAGCCAGCATCGTGCCAGCCACGTTCAGTGGTGTCTCCCCACCCGGATATACCATTCTGGATGTAGATGTTAATGCTGTGCTGTTTGTTGGTGGTTTAACTGAAAAAATTAAGGTAAGGCCTTGTCTGTTGTTACTGTGTTAGCTGGCTGTTTGTGTGGACAAATTGTGTTATCGCTTAAAATAGAAATAGTAAATTTTAATACGCTGGTATCATTGTAGTCAGTGTGTAAATCAAGTAGTGCACCTGCACTTTTGAAAGGTTACTGGGATTTGCCTAGAGTGAGGTGCACAGATGTGAGATTTCACTGCCCACAATGTTCCCTTCTGATCAGAAGCCCTGTATTGGTGCAGCATTTAGCCCAAAAAAGTAATTCCTGCTGGATAGATTGATGCTTTACCTTGGACATACTGCTGCCCTGTTAGGCTTTCAGTTCCTGAGTGGCAAGAACTCATTTCTGTTTCCATACATTTCTGTTCTCCTAACAAGGTATATAACAGTATATTTTCGTTTGCATTCAGGGTTTTTCCTTTGTCAAGTATCCGCAGTACCACTTCATCCTTTGCCAGCTACTTTTGGTGTTTCTGCTTTATTTTCTTCATTTTTATTCCGGTTTCCTCCCCTTTTTAACTGCTATCTGCATCACACCCCTGATCTATTTTCTCTTCTCTTTATCTGTTTAGTTTTCTGGTAACTCCTTCTGCCTCACTACACTTCATGGGATGAATAGAAGATTCATGCCACATAGAACAGATGGAAATCTTTTAAGCAAGAGTTGACCAATAAAAGCTAATTAGCACTTATTTTCCAATTACATTCTTTAAAAAAAAAAATTTAAATTGACTATTCTGTTCCTGATCAATATTTTAGCATTTGAAAAGAAGCTAAAATTTAGACTTTCCTAAATAGTGAACTCACTGAACTTTTTTTACTCTTAAGTTTGTATATGTCTTCAAGTATTAAAATTATACAATATGCCAAAAAACTGAAGTGCAAAACTTCAAGGGTTGTCCAATAGTTTTTTTAAGAACTCTCTATTTTTTCTTTAGTAAGGAAAATCTTCCTGAATTCTCTTTTTCTACAGGTAAATAAAGACCAGGGCACCACTAGGAAGGCAGTCTGTTGTAAGATTGGTATGACTGGTATATTTGCAATGAAGAGTTTTAAACAGATTTTTTTTTTTGTTGAAATAAAGTCTCTGAATTAAAGTATGACTTCAGTTAATTTCATCATGTGGTACAGTTGTAGGGCTCACAAAATGAAGACTTTAGCCAAGACTTTTCTAAAACTATGCAGCTCTTTCAACATTTAATCAAGATCACTGATATAGCTTAAGTCGTTGACTCAGAAATCTGCTTTATCATATTACTGGGTTTTGAAGTGCTTTAGATTTGTCCTACAGTTTTGTCCATTACTATTTGCATGCATCTCTTCAATGTATTCAAAAAGAAAGTTGATTTTCAGTTTTTAAAAACATCTCTCATCTGACTATGATACTTAGATGTCATGAATTTTTTAGAAGTGAGATTAAGTTCATACTTGTTGCTAATTACAACCTTTCCAATTACTCTGGGAAATATCAGTAGCACATTAAATCTTTTGAGTCATACTTTTCCTTGAGTATTTTCAAATTACACTTCTCCATGTTATCTTACAAGATCTTAATATTTGTAATTGCTGTAAAAACAGCAGGTGCTTGTCTATCTGAAATTGCTAAGTATATAGATTTTTAATCAGCTCCTATTGATGAACTGAAATTTAAATGAATCGGGGTATTTTTAGAAGGATAATTTCGAGCTGAGTACTCTGTGTACTGTCAACTGTTACTACCTTCATCATGGTACCATGTTATGTTCTAATGAGCGTTACTCTGTGCATGACCCTAGCTTAATGAGTTCTGATGGGACATGTTTTAATTGCTTTGCTGTCTGCACTTTTTTCTGCATCCAAAATTCTGCATGAACTTTACAGGTGTAATAATTGAGTTCTCAGTCTGTCTGTTAGCTTGGGCAGTCTGCTCAGTTTCCAGGGTTTCAAGCATTACAAGTGAAACACTTTGCTTATTGTATTGTGGGCCAGATTGCTCATAGTCCTTTCTTGAAAGTCTTAAATGAAGACCCAGCTAGGCAGGCTTTGAACAGGTGAGAGCAGGCAGCTCTCTGAACAGCCAGGAAAACTGATGGCGGAAGCCAAAGCAGCTCCTTGTTCTTCAAGGACTTGTTCTGCCTAGGCCTTCCCAAGAGTCTCAAATCTATATGGTCTTTCTGATTCCGACTGATACAAGGTTTAGTTCACATTTTCACCCACCAGTTCTTTTGTAGGAAGGCTTCTCAGATTAAATACTACTCTTGATATTTAAAATATTAAGAAGTGTTTTATGGGGTTTTTTTATGATTTTGCATGGAATTTTATATGGTATTTATTTTTATGATTTTTATACTAGTTATGTTTTCAGATGCAGTAGATCGCTTTAATTTCACTTCTAAGGAGGTTTCTATTTTCTGTTGCAGAAGTCAGATGCTGTAAGAGTCACCACCTTCACTGGCTGCATGGGTGAAACCTTTCTAGACAGCAAACCCATAGGACTCTGGAATTTTAGGGATATCGAAGGCGACTGCAAAGGGTGTGCCGTCAGGTAGGTAAAGCACTGACTGTTTCTCGAACTTCTTTAGGGAACCTGTCTGCTGTGACATTTACATTCAGTAGTAAGTAGCAGGAATTTCCATGGCAGCCATCAAATTCTAATGTGTATGAATTAGGAAGTTAGGTTGCACTTATGCCAAGAGGGGAAGTGGCTGGTCTGGGCTGTAAGTGTGGTCAGTGCTTTATCAGAGCTGCGATGGTGTGACAGTGCTGCGATAGAAAGGCTCCTGACAACCAGTAACCAGAAACAGTCAGAGCATGAGAGAGCATGAGCACCACAGCAGGACTGAGTCTAGCTCATGGACAGCTGTGCTGTGGGTGCCTGCACCTCTCATGTGTCGTGGAGCAGAGCCCAGTGCCTCATAGTGGCATTCACAGCCACCAGGGTAGTGAGCAGATACCCCACAAAACAAAGGTGTTTGCATTCTCGAAACAGAATGAGAAATCCTGTTTGTGTCAGGGGAAGGTGTGTTAGGAAATCAAACCAAGTTCAGGAAGACTCCCAAGAGGTGTCTCTACACTTCCCTAACCCTGCACTTTTTATTTTAACTTCATATGGCAAAGGAAAGTGGTTGGAATTGCCCCTTTTCAGCCCACAGGTGGCAGACGGTGAAGGGACGGTGCAGTTCGATGGTGACGGCTACGCCATGGTGAGCCGCCCAATCCGCTGGAACCCCAATATTTCCACAGTCATGTTCAAGTTCAGGACCTTCTCATCAAGTGCTCTGCTGATGTATCTCGCTACTGATGACCTGGTAAGAACAGCCAGCTAACCTCTACGCTCCTTGCAGTTTTCCCACCATCTTTGCAGAGACTGAATTCATCGGATCACAAAAACAATTAGTAACTTAACGTACCACAATCCAGGAATGATGTTGCCTGGTGTGATGCTTCACTGCCCACCAAGTGAAGACAGTGTTACAGTGTGGAGGTTGTCTGCCTAATGTTTACTGAATGGGCATCATCCTGTTAGACTGGGGAGCAATTCCAGCTTTTCTGAAATTATTAATCAATTTTCCTTTATTCCAGATATTTATGTGTGTAAACTTTTTCAGTTGTGTTTGTTCATAGTTTAAAATATCACAGTGTGATGGCAGGGGAAATATGGGAAGAGACGACTCTTATATAGAAATCCTACTGATACAAAAAAACGTTTATGTTTAATGGGAATGGGTTTAAAGGGGCACTGGTGCAACAAATTAGATGTAATACTGATTGTGTTTTTCCAGTATCTACAAATGGTGCCTCTTACAGCTAAAACAGAGAATAGAAACATTAGTTTTAAAGTTCTTTAAGGTTTTTATTCACACACAGTATCAAATGTGTGTGGATAACAGGTAGAAATTGCTTATAAAGACACCTGTCCAGATCTGAATAACTCATCTTTGGCATCTCTGATCCAGACTGATTTGCATGACTGGCAGGGAACACAGTCCTTCCCTTAGCCATTTCATATGGGGCAGAAATTATGTACAGTAGTTTTCACTGATGTCTTGAAGAATTACTGAGCACTCACCATTTTACAAAAACTGTAAATCAGTCTTATTTCAGATTCCTGTATTTTGGAAAGAATTATCAAATTAGTGGAAATTATCAAGGAGGAAGATCCTCCTCCTAACTAACTAGCATTTTATTATGTAGCTTTTCTAATGAACTTTTGTAATTAAATATTGAAAGTATAAATAATGTCATTATTTTAGATTACTTTATATAATTATTGTTAATTTATGTATTTTTCTACCAAAAAAGTATTTAATTGAAAACTCAAAAACACTGTTCCCTGGCATATTTTGTCTTTTATGATACTGTCCCACTGCATAAAAACTTTGAGGGTATTCTTTCTAATGATGCATGGATAGACATGCCTAAGCATCTAGAAACCTGAGTTTGATCAATTCTACTCTGAGAAGAGGTGGAACTGGCCCTGAGCAAAATGATAATAACAATTTCTCTGGTACATTTACATCCTGGGTCATAGCTCCACCATTACATACTTAATGGCTTTCATGCTGTCCATTTCCCTGGCTATTTGTTTTGCTCTTTGTATCCTACCAGCACTTTTTGTGTAGACAATGCAGCATATATTGTTGCTCCAGTCATCCATCTCCAGTTGCTGCTTAGATACTGGTGTTGGTGATTGAGGAAAATTAGAGAGTTTATAGCTCTCTGTGTCTCCATCTCTCTGTTCCTTTGTTGCTTCCATAGATTACTCTCTGGAAATCTGGTAAAACATGCCCAGTTTACCATCTTTACTATTTTTGTTTTCAGCCTTGAAAGTGTAAATCTAGCTGAGGTGTGCAATAAATACACTAACTATAGTACAGAAATATACTCAAAGCTGAGTTTTAATTTCAGGTAATTATAACATTCATTTTTATCTTCAATCTAAAATAAAAGTACAAGTATCCTATCAGAACACCAGCTAAAATGCTAACAAAATTCCAACTAAATTAGCAATCCAAAAGAGAATAAAGTAGGAAAAAAGAACTTGGCATCAGACTTCTATACATGAGAGTCCTGGATAGTAAATGCATAAGTTGTGGGGCTCTTTTAAAGCTTAAAAAACATCATCTGTTGTCACCCAGAATTAGGAAGTGTTTGTTTAATGTCTCATTACACTTACAAAAATGAACAAGAAACATAATGGTGTATCTAACCCTTTTCATTAACAGAAGGATTTCATGAGTGTGGAACTCAGTGGTGGGCGTATAAAAGTCAGCTATGATCTGGGTTCAGGTACAGCTTCGGTTATCAGCAACCAAAGTCATAATGATGGCAAATGGAAATCTTTCACCCTGTCAAGGATTCAAAAGCAAGGTAAGTTCCTGTGGTGTCACCTGTGCAGTACACCTAACCATCTAATCACAGGGAAGATGCTGTGGGAATTATAAGTTCTGGGGATTTAGCAACTTCTTTTGTTTAGGTTATAGGTGTGTGGAGATGCCTGTGAGTGATTGCACTGTCAAACACTGCCTTATGAACACTGCCTGTTTTTCAGGCATAATTCTTCTACACAGTCATAAATTGCATTCTAAAATTCTTCTGCGTGGGGAAAAAATAAGTTCCTTGAAGGTCCAAATCATGAAACACACCTGTGTGATTTTTGTTAGGACAGCAATGGCTTTCATGCTGTACAGTCCTCTCATGCTCAGCATGTACCAAAGTGCTTTAAAAAGCAGTGACTTTAGTACTGAGAGTACAGTTTCTCACTAGACAAACACAACTGCTATATCTTCCCTAATGATGTGTGTAGTGTGCCATGAACTGAAGCTGCATGGAAACAACTGGGAACATCTCTGGAAGTTCTACTGATTCTTTAACCTGTTACTGGCACAAAATGTGGAGTGGTGGCATTTTGATAAGATCACAAAGACTAATGGTTATCATGCTGGCGAAACCCTTTTTTTGTTTTGTAGTCTGGTTATAGGACTGGTAGAATCTTACCTGAGCCAAATTAGTTTTGTTTATGGCAACTGTGACATACTCTGTGCTTTTGCAGTTTGAATTTTTGCTGCATTCTGAATCTTCAGGGTCTCCACAAGCCCCTAAACACATTCCTCTGCCTCTGCCCCCTGCAGTGCCAGCTCTCTACCTGGCCCTCACAACTCCCACACAGACCCTCTTCCTTGTCATTTAGCTGAAGTAGACTTGGGAGTTGGGAGAGTGGCCAAAATAATTTTGTGATCTCACTTGCAGATTTGCTGTACCTTTAGAGGAGGAATGTCTTATTGCTAGCCAGTTGTCTTAGTTCATACTTAACCCAGGAGGTAATAATATAAAATACAACGTCATGTAATTGTAATTTATCAATAGCATTCAAACAACATATGTTATAAAGAAGATACAAATATAGAAATGAAAGGAAAATTAATCTGATTTTGATAAGGTGCAGCAGAAAATCTGTCCTTATTCAATTCACAGGGAAGGAAGGAAATATACCCTTTCTTTTCATTCGTCTAGTAGAACATTCCCATCTATCTTGCTCAGCATTTTTCACTGACTCTTATCTCTATTGCTGAATTTTATATTCTGTTTCTCTGTAATAATCCATACATGAAAAATATACATGGAACAAGCACCTAAACAGGATGGTTGTATGTAGTGCATCACTGACTCCACAGTGAGATTAGACATGACAGCAACTGACTGCTTTGGGTTTGAAAATGTTTTAGAGTGACTGATCACCAATCTCCAAGACACATTATGACAATGCTTAACAAACTTCTACAGTAAAAAATCCCATTCAAGTGGCAATCTTTGGACTGAGATCACAAATTAAATGTAAAATGATCTCTTGTCATGACTTTGTCCTGAAGTGTTAGCTCCAAATTACAGTGACACAAAGAAAGCACCAAATTGAAACAGGTTTAGAGACGATATAAAAATGAAGTGTGCAGAATTGCTATAGCTTTTCAGGTTGTTATGGAAACAGAGAGAAGTGCAGCTTTTTTCCCCTGCCCATAATTGACAATGTGAAATCCAGTATCTGAATTGCAAAATACAGTCCTCCTTGCTTCTTCCCTCACCTGCTAACCTCCAAATATTTCTCTGTTGGTTTCTTACATTAGGATATCATTGATCATGACTGATATTTGTAACTAATCTCACATGTCTTTTAGCTAACATATCAATTGTGGACATAGACACCAATGAAGAAGAGACCATAGCAACAACTTCTACAGGCAGCCACTTTGGACTCAACTTAAAAGGGCACGAAAAAATATATTTTGGGGGATTGCCAACTCTGAGAAATCTAAGGTAACCTGGCTCAAACCAATTTATTTAGCCTTGGAAAGGGGATGTAAATACAATGTGATCTTATTCTCTACGTTTATTTCCCAAGTTCATTTGCAGGAAGTGAATGGTGAATTCCCAGTGTACCCTGTACTGCCACAGCAGAATAGTGCTTTATTTGCATATGTTTTGTATTTCACACAGCTCACCTTACACAGATACAATGGAAATAACACTTTCAGTGCAATATATCTTTCTGATTCTGTGCAAGAACAATGATCTAGTTGATTTTTAAAGTATTTATTTATTTGATGAAAAGAATTTGTGAGTGCAGGTTCAGAGAATTGGCTCAGTATCTTCACAAAATTAAGGACAAATGTTTACTTTGTGCGTGAGTAGTAGTTTGACCTACAAACTACTCCATGTAGGATTACTGCTTAATGGGTATCCATGTTTTTGCATAATCAGTGTCAGTATACTTTAATTAAATTAAAATAATTAGCTTTGATATAATTTTAAATTATTTGTAGGTTTTAGTTCCTGATCTCCTTCGACAAAATTCCTCCCATATTCAGGACTTAAAGTATATGACACTATATTCTTGATATATTTAATGTAAGCAGAATGAAATATGGCAACCTTTTCCCTTCAGAAGTCTGGTCCTGAATTTCTTACACAAATGAAATTCCCAGTAATTATTCGTTAAATATTACATAGTAATATTCATAAATGTTAGCTTCAGCTTAAATAAACTAAAGAAATGGGAGAACGGATACTTGAATTTAGTGACTTTCTTACATGGCTTTAAATAGACCAAAAAACTTAGTTAAAGTTTAAATGAATATTCAGCAGTTTTGCAATGACAAGAACAAGGGAATTCTGTGCTACAATGAACAGATGAGCAACACAGAAACAAGCCCATTAATCTATGTCAGCTTTAACTACATGGCATAATGAGAGCCTTGAAGTGGTCTTGTGCACAAAGAACTGTTGTGTTTAATCCACAGGCTCTTCTGCAACTAAAAGAATGGACATATTTGTTAATCTATTAGGATAATAATTGACCTCTGATGTCAAATCACCCAGCAATAAAAAGATCTAAGATCTATTTTATTCATGAAATGTAACACTGTATTATGTAATTGTGAAATCACACCAATGCATAACAGAATGTCTAGAGCAATTATCTTCCACTTCCTTTGGGGCTGCCCAGAAAATCCGTGTACCACAGTTACTCTGACCTGTGATAACCATTCTGCCTACAGCTATGATTCATCAGTGCCTGAGGCAAGATTAATGTTATGATAAATTAGAATCGAAAGTAGTGAAAAGGAGATTAGGGCAAAGCTGAGCTACTGCAAACAATAGACACTGAGGTATCCATGACTTTGTAATTATCAGGTCATGTCAGTTCTGCCAAATTATTTTACATGGTTTGCTTTTGCTCATGACCAAGTCTAGTATCAAGTTATAAAAGCCTTCAGATGAACTGCATTTAAAGGTAGCTGTTTGCAGAGTACACCTGCTAATTGTTACAGCCCAAAAGTGTACACAGAATCTCATCTGTTATTGTATGTTGTTTGTAAATGACGTACATCTGCTTCACTGTGGAATGGTTGAACCTTTCTAATAAGTACCACAGAACAACAATACAAGAAGTACCGTGTCCTACAATTAATGCCATTTTGTTGTTTTCTTTTTTTGTCTTTCTTTCTCACCCCAGTATGAAAGCAAGGTAAAAACAATCAGATAATTTGCATGACTTGCATGTGTCTAGTTAAAGTGCAGCTTGAAAGCACGGGCAGCACCGCAGCAGCAGCAGCAGTGTGGGCAGTGTTTAGAGCAGCTGCTGCGCTAAGGCTCTTAGTTCAGCGAACTGCTCCTGCCACAGCCAGCAAAGCTGCTCCCAAGTGCTCACCTCACATTCCACGCTGTGCACACACCTACACAAGCAACTTTTATTTTGCTCACACAGCTGTTTACTTCAGCTGTGTGCTGCTCATGGCACCGGAATGCCTCGGAAGTGAAGCTCCAGCCAGCTGTGTTGCTGACTTTGGCTCCGACCTCCGTGCTGTAGGAGCAGTGCAGTCCCTTGTGAGGTGGGGAGTGCTGTGCTCAGAGGCAGTGAAGCACTTCCTGAGGAGAGCATGAAAGGAAGGTGGAGATGTTTGTGAAATTTGCCACTTCTCATTTTAAGAACAAGAGGATGAGGGGGAGAGAGGTGACAACACCTATTTCTGACTGCGTTTTCAGTTTGCAACTATTTGTATCCATTGCTTTTGCTTTGGTATGCTCAGATATGAACTGAACTTCACTGTGTTTTGCAGCCTAATTCCTGGCTTGAATTGGAAAAATACAACTTCACCCCCAGCCCTCTGCCCTAATTCTCAGAAGGATTATTTCCTCCTAATCTCCAAAAACTGCTGCTTGTTTTCCCCTAAAACTGGCCTGTCTTGGAAAAAAAAAAAAAAAAAGAAACTAACAAGAAAAACCTGAAAAACAAGCCAAGAGTTATGCAAGATCTTAGTGAACTTGGACCTTGTTTGGTATATTTTGGAAGGGAAAAAGGGAAAAAAGTCCTAAGAAAACATCAAGCAAGTGTTCAGTGTTTGCAAAGAGGTTGAGCCACACGACGCTCAGTGGTCCCTTCCAAGATTACCCATTCTGTGATTCTGTGATGTGGGTTGGGAATTATAACAGCAACTGTTTGTAGCAGGATAGGATGGGGACAGTCTGTCACTGGACAAGGCAGGAGAGGGTAATAGCAAGAGTGGTTTCTGGGTGGCAAAGACAGGAGACTGTAGGCCCCAGTGACAATGATAACAGCAAAACTGTTCTTCTGCTGGGAAGATAAATCCATGAAGGAACTGGAGAAGAGCTGGGAAAAAAAATGAAACATGAAAGGTGACCATAGCTACTTGACTGTAAATCAAGCAGCATATGGAACATTTTAGTAAACCAGATGCTTGCTTTAACTTATGCCGAGGGTACTAATCTGCCAGAGAATACATCACGCTTGCTAGGTTGGCTAATAATGCAAAGAATGGCTTTCAGTGCCAAAACATGCAGCTGATTAGTATCTGTGCAAAATGGTTTTATTTTGTAATTAATATTCTTTAAAATTTTTTCTTTCCTTACAAGGAACTGAAGTGTTTGTTCCTTCTGCCCACACCAATTTTAACTCCTTATTTATTTCCAAAATTAATTTTTCTCTCTTTTAGCTGGTTGTACTATTCATATATTCTAGTAAGCACTCATGAGTAATATTTTTAGTGAAATAAATAGTACTATTTTTCTATTTGGATTTACTCTCTGTGGTATGAATGACAGATTTTTTCTTGAAGTGACTTTATAAGGCTTTTCTTCTGGCAGAGTGCAATGTGTGCTGATAGATGGTAGAAGGCAACATGTATTCGAGTGTATATGTGTAGCTAAAATAAAAATAAAAATCAAGCATCTGTGTGTCTGAAAGTGTGCATGTGTGTGTCTGGCTGACTGTTCTCTCTAAACTCTATTTTTGAAAACACATTGTACTTCTAAATGTTTTTTAGGCCTGAAGTGAACTTAGAGAAATACACAGGTTGCCTCAAAGACATTGAAATTTCAAGGACACCTTATAACATACTGAGCAGTCCTGACTTCGTTGGTCTAACCAAAGGATGCACACTAGAGGTTAGTCTGATTTCCATGTATTTTGGCCTTGATGTGTATGAAAGTTTTCTGGCGATGATTTTATGACACAGTAGATTAATTGTATATGGTACATTCCTTAGATAGGAATCTAACCTTAAAATCCAGTTAAATTTTAGAGAAAGAAAGATGAGCAAGTCTGATCAGAAAGTAGACCCATTTTTCAGAACCTGACTTCTTGGAGATTATCCCTGGCCACTTGTGATATCCTTATTCCTAAAGGGTAGGGTTTTCTGAACTGCTTAACAGGGATTTAGCTTTGTTTCAGCTGACAAAAATGAGAATTATTGACATTAGTGAGGATAGGCCCTGAAAACTCTGCAAAAACTAGAAAAAATTGATGCACATAACACCCAAGGATTTACATTTTTTAAACTGTTATTATAAAGTCGTTCACTACATAAAACCTCAAATATGAATACTTACTGTCATGAGCTACCACCGAGCTGGAAGGTACCTTTCTGACTAATCACTAAGAATGTGCAAAATTGATATTATTATTTTAGCTTTAAATGAGTTTATTTTCAATTGTTGCTGCTTGCAAGTAACAGCCTTTTAATGCATAAAGAATTCAAGAAATCTGATCTGAAATTTGGGAGAGAATTTACTAATTTTCCATGGAAAAGTCTTTTCATATAAAAAAATACTTCCACTGACATTTGTGTCCCAATAAATAGTTTGTATTTCTTCCCTGAAAATCTCTACAATTTAAGAGAGTTTTGCAAGCAGATGGAAGATCTAGATTCCATATCAGATACCACTACAGTAAATCCAAACATGTTGTTGTTAACCCAGTGCTCTGCAAATATTTTTTTCTGCAAAACATTAAAAATTTACTTTGAACAGTAATTGGAACTTGACCAGGCCAAAATAAAGACAAGGGCCCTTTTTTTGCTGTATTTATCCATTGTACCTTTGGCCTTCATCAGAGTCAAAAGTACACAACAGTAGAATTCTCAGGATATTAGACTAGATTTGTTATGAGATCCATATTTTAATATTTCAAGTTTGTGGTAAACTGTAAAAAAAAGGTTGTTTAAAATGCTTTTAAATCATACAGATTTGGCTTCAACAAGAATTTGATAGAGACAGTTTGTTCATTTTCTTCTGTTGCTATGAATGTTAGAAAGTACTTTGCCTTTCACATTATTTTGTAACACTTGAGGTTTCAGAGTATGAAATCCAATTGGATTAACCCTTTTGTTGGGGAAATAAGTAAAATATTCTAATTGTACAAAACAAGACTTGTAGGAAAATTAAAAAGAAGTGAAACAAAAGTAAGGGATAAAGACTGGATATGTGTTCAATTATTTAAATGTCCTCAGATTTCAGAGAAAGATGAGCACCACCAGCTGTGATTTTATCTGGCATAATCTTTTATCTGTAGACCTGAAAACAGTTCTACTGTACTGAAAAAATGGTGAACTACTTTAGAAAAAGTCACTGGTCTTCCACATCTGGAAGAATACATGAGTTGGCAGTGATGACAATCTTTGAGGGTAGGCACTGATTTATTATTTGACAACATAATCTACTCTTTAAATTGTGTTAATGGCTACCAATGTACAAAAAGTTGGGCCATGTGCAACAAGTGCTTCGTTTATGACTCTGAGTAACCAAGAAAGCAGTGATACTTAGTGAAGCAACAGTGACTGATAAATGAAAAGTGTTTTCTCAGCACATTTGACAAATAATAGAATCTAGTTTATGTTCATATTGTTTATGTTACTATTACCTATGGTATAGATTTAAAAACAAACTCCAACTGTACATAAAATAAAAACAATCTTGAGCAGTTATTTTTAATCCAAGAGGATATATTGACATAAAACTGGAACTTTGCCTTCGTGTAAGACAGGATTCCACAAATACACTAATGATGCTAGATGTGAGCAGGTAAATTAGTGTTTGCAGAACACTTTGAGGAGTAAATTGCTAAGTTTTTATTATTACTTTCCATCTTTTCACTCTAGTTATATTTACATAGTTTATTATTTTAGTTAAGAAATCTTCCTGTGTCTTCATACTCTTGCTTTTGATTCTACTAATGCACTTTCCTGTCCTCTCCTTCCTACAGAACATTCATACAGTGAGCTTCTCCAAGGCAGGTTTTGTGGAACTGCAGCCTGTCTCCTTTGACGTGGGCACAGAAATCAATCTCTCCTTCAGCACCAGGAATGAGTCTGGGATCATCTTGTTTGGCACGAGTGGCACGATTGTCCCCCCCAGGAGAAAGCGCAGGCACTCTGCAAGGAAGGCTGTCCCTCTGAGGAGGAAGCGCAGACAGACAGGACAGGTATGAGGAACCTGGCAAAAGATAGAAAAACCCCACAGTTCTACTGATCTGCCATGGTTTGTTTTAAGACACTGCCAGATGTTTATGCTCAAGTTAAAATTCAATTATTGGGAATAAATTATTCCAATTTTATCCTTTATGTGGTGAAGAATCTAACAGAAGCCCAGGACTGTGTTTTTATCCTTGGAGAAATTGTTTCTCGTACAGATTTACAGTTAGGTGTCTATTGCTTGTTGCTAAGCAGCAGATTTGGGGTTTTATTATATTCCATGTTGGGTTTTTTAACCAAACCTAAATATTAAATCATACTGTTCTTTACTCATTCTGAGGACTACTTATGCACTAATTAATGCTTGGAAACTCTCATTCCTGTTCATAGAGACATAAATGAGGATCATTCTAATTTCCCTGAGACCAAAAGAAAAAAAAAAGAGCTGGTGAGCACAGTGTTAAGATAAACCCCTTGTTTGGGATCACTGATGTGGAATTTAAGACATGAGAGCTCCAGCTTCTCCTTCTCTCTCATAAGTACAAATTTACTATACAAGTCCACAGTGTCTGAGTGACTGTTACAAGTGTGATTGCTATAAATTGTTCGAAATTATTCAAGTCTTGATTAAAACTTGATTAAAATCCTCACAGACAGACACACTACAACAGCAATAAACAGAATGTGTTGATGCATTCTTTGTTCAGGACTTCTGGGAAATGATATTTCATTATTCTCCTTTCTGCCTATTTTGGAAGAGCGCTCTCAGTGACCTGGAGCAATGCACTCCAGGGACAGCACATTGTAATGGCTCACCTGGATGACATTAACTTCAGGGTAGGGGCTCCCTTATCATTTCCCTGCTCTTCAGGTCACAGAAGTGAACATGACCACTTATTGCTATAGTAACTGAAGTTTAGATCCTGAAATCTGCCACAATATGACACTGGTGCTGGAGTAACTACTGGCGTGATTTGCCAGCCCTCCAAACACAGAACTCAAGCTAAGATCAATGCACTTCAGGGCTTGATGAATTTAAGAGCAGGTCTTGTATCAACAAAAATCAGAAGAATTGTATGTTAGAAGTCTCCATCCTTCCCTGAGTATAGGTAGAGAGTTAAATCTTTTGTTGTTGTTTCCAGCATGACCTCGTTTTACCCCTTCCTCATTATAAAAGTGCCAGAGTCTGAGTATAGCAGCAGAACTGAAACAGATGTGTCTTGTCTATGGCGAGCAAATTAAAAGGCACTGTAAGACAATAAAACATACACACTAACATAAAACTAAGTGAAGTAATTTCTTCCCAAATGTAACTTACCTTTTCACTCCAACATCTACTTTGCAGGCCTACTATGCCGTGTTCCTGAACAGAGGTCGGCTGGAAGTGCACATCTCCACGGGGATCCGGGAACCCCACAGAATCACCATCAGACCAGAGGCTGGCGAGTTTCACGACGGCAGAGCACATTCCATCCGGATAGAACGAGCTAGAGGGTAACAAATACCTAGAGATGTTACAGGCCACACAGCACAGCTAGTTCAACAAAGCAAGTGTATTGATGGCTTTGGCAATCCATGCAAATGCTTCTGAGACAAAAAAAAAAATAGTTTAATTCCATGATTATCAAAAAATTCTTAGAAATAAGAATTCTAAGTCACTATTGTTCTGAAGAGCTGGGTTTACATGCTTTTCCAGGCTACCAGCCTGTTTCTCCAGAGACTTGCATTTGTCTGAACTGGAATTTTTAACCTTCTGATTCTTGGCAAATATATTTTATTAAAGAATCTGTGGGTGAGAAATTCTGCTGTGCTGCAGTAAATCTCCTTTTCAGGACATGTAGAAAAAGACTGTTTTCAAAGGGTACAAGCTGCAACAGCACAGCAGCCTGTAGCCTTTTCGAGATGTCATGTGCTGGACACAGTGGTGCCCAGCTAAATATGGTAAAACTATGAAAACACACAGTCCCACTTTTCTTATTGGAAAAGCCACCTTTTCAGACCATTTTGTGTTACCCTGAATTTCATTTGAATTCCTTTGTCCTTTCTCAGACATTGTAAAAATTTCTTCTTACTCTTCACTATTCAGAAAGTGACTAGAAACAGCACTACTGTAATGTGTAGGACTCAGGCAGGCAGTATTATTTATGGCCTGAAAGAGCCCTTGTTCCAAGCAGGGCTTTTTATGGACCTTTGAACATACAAATGTGTACATCCTGTACAGACATTTGTTGCATTAGTGCACTATGCAGAACATTCTGTGTTTTTAAAAAGAAATCAGAAAGAAGATGTGACATCCAGCATGTTACAAAAGGCACTTATCCACTTCACCCTCTTACCCCCACAACACTGCAGCCTTCTTGACCAACCATTCATGTCTAGTCCTGAGGTGCTCTTCTGTTCTCTCTGTAATTTTCTCTCCTTTCCATACAATTTTCTGACTGAATTTCTATTGTATTGTTAAAATAGTTCTCGTAAATAATGTCTCCAGTCAATAAATCTCCTCTACTTCGGTGACTAGATCAAACCCAAACCATAAATGCTTTGGAAGAAAAAGTTATTTTGGAAATGAATGATTGCATTTTGTGATACATTTTGTGTCCCTGTGACAGAACACAAATATGCAGATGATAACAGAAGGCTTTAAACAACAAAATAAATTCTTCTATGCAGTGCTACAGTGAGTACAGTAGCTTGACCTTATGAGGGTACATGTGAGAGCACATCAAGGCAAAATTGGTGTACAATGCCATCCAGTGATGATGCTCGTTCAGATGAGACCTCTGTGATTTCAAAGTAGCTTTGTTACAAAACAGTTTGTCTGAACTCTGAAGTTTCTGTAACCTGAAATGGATAAAAGATAAATTAAGATTAACCCTTCCTCTGCTCATCATGAAGTCAAGTTTTATTTTTTTAAATGTGAGGAAAGCCCTGGGAAAACTCTGCAGACAGATAATTGTCCATATAATTATGAAATATGATATTGTTGAAGACTAATGTACATTACTGCATGGTTTTGCTTGGACTCAAAATGTTTACCATAATCAGCCATGTCTAAGATGCATCACCACAAAGGATAATTTGAGTCTTGGCAATCTGACTTCCCTACACTACCTCTGAAGGAGGAGAAGGGAAGTGCCCTCTCTGGGGCACTTCATGGAACTTAAATTAGTCTTTTGCTCTGAACTGCCTCCGGCGAAATCTCTCTCCCTCTATTTCCACTCCTGAAGGGTCTGGGAGATATCATAGGGATTGTCCTCAGAGATAAGTCCTTTAATAACTGCTTTCTCTAACCCTTTGAAAAATTAATCATATTTCTTACTCTGCAGCTTTCCAGACCAAATTAATCCATCCAAAACTATGAAGAAACTGGATAATTTGCATGTAGTACAGCACTTACATATTTCAGTTCTGCCTAGGATGTGTGTAAATAACAAAGTCAAGCATTTTGTATTTGAAAACAGGCTTCTTTTCAATAAACATTTTCAATATTCACTTGCTAGCATTTGTAATTATAGTTAAGAAAGAATATTGGAGTTCAATATATTTGCACTTGAGAAAAGGGAGTTTATTTGCCAGAAACTGATTATTAGTCAGCTAGTGGTGCTGCAGAGGCTTCTACCTTCCTCCCTTTACCGTAACCATGGGACAGCTTTGTCTTTTGTTTGTGCCATGTGAAATACTCATGGGAATGAATTACAGCACCTGTATCAGTACATGGTGAACAATCAGCAATTTTCCTACCTTGCCACCTCCCACAGAAAAAGCTACCAGATCGTTAGAAAGTGTACCATACGTCTGCCATTGATCCTGTAGTCAGAGCAGTCTGTAGCAGTGATTGTGCCCCAGCAAGAAGGTCATAGGGAAACAGGGAGTCCAAATGAAACAACCCTGTGCTGTTCCCATTCCTCTGAGCTCTAGGTGATTTTATCTACCACCACAGTACAGCCAGCTCAGCCCTTGCTGTGTCAGTGTTACCACACCACAAACCACTTCTTCCTATGCAGCCACAGTCTGACATTATCTGACATTATCACCCGCCCACAGTTTTGCTGGGCTTTGTCAAACAACAACCAAGGAAGCACAGGAGCAGCTGAAACCCCTCTAGTGGTTAATATGCATTTAATGTGAGCCACCAATTACATAATTTGAGTTGCTCTTTACACATAGCTGGTGTAGGAGTAAATGGGGCTTGCAAAGGGGTGATTTCAATACAAGACATAACCAGAGTAAAATATATATTTCTTTGCTCTCTAATCTTTTCCACAGGATGTTCAGTGTTCAAGTTGATGAAGACAAAGTCCAGACTCAGAGGTTGCCATCAGACCAGCCCATCTCTGTTAAGAAGCTCTTTGTAGGGGGTACTTCTGCTCAGTTTCAGACTGCACCTATCAGAAACATACCACCATTTGAGGGCTGTATATGGAATCTTGTCATTAATGCCACGTAAGTCTCAATGGTGCCAACAAGCGTCCAGTTAACGAGATCTAGTTAACTACCATGGTTGCCAGAAGAAAGTTCATGGTTGCAACGAATCATACTAGCATGAAATCCTACCTGTTTTCGTTATATGCCATTCCTTTGTCTTGTCTACAGTAAATCCTCCATAGGCTGTGCAATTAATGAGCTGTTTTACAGACAAGCCAACACTGTTTATCCATGAAATCAGAGAAATTCAACAGTAACACTGCAGTAAGATGTGCATCAGCAATAGGTATTCATGGTGAGCTATAATGCTTTATTTTAGGTAAAGTTGACTTCCAAGGTAAGTCAAAATTCTAAGAACCACCATGGGAATCAATTTACTGTGTGGAAAGTGAAGTAATCTGGAAGGAACATTTGAGTCAAAGGAAAGGCAATGATGAATAAAATAAAGCCTCTATAGAAAGTTTCCATCTAAATCTTTCTTTCACATATCTGAAGTACCTAAATTAGGATTTTATCACACTCCACATCAGAGTAAACGACTTCTCTGCAATACCACTGAAACTACATAGGCCTTTAAAGTTTGCCAAAGGGGATGCCTGTCTCTTTGCACTGACTGTAGGAAGAAAAACCAATGGTCACTATTGCCTCTAGCTGAAGTGTCCCACTTCTCTACCAGTACAGGATGGGATGTATCCTGGCTTTTGCATCCTGTGCAGTGAAATTACACTGCAACATGTAGCTGTTCTTTATAAATGGGTGGTAAAAAGGCAGAAAAACTAATAACAGGCATCACTCTTTTTGTGTGTTCTCAGCCCTATGGACTTTGCTCAGCCCGTCTCCTTTGAAAATGCAGATATTGGCCAATGTCCCACGCTAGAACCAGAAGTTAGGCCACCTGAGGATGAAGATAAACCAACTCGTGCAACAGTTCTGGTCCCACCTGAACCAGACATTAATGGGGAGAAAGAAGGGCCAAGAATCCCTCCTGCTTCTCCTCCTCCAACACCATCTCTAGCATCTGCATTTGTAAGTATAAATCACTTCGGTCAGGTAGTTTGAAAAATTTCTATTTCCAGGCAAAATTGAAAGGCTAATTATCAAGAATAATGAAGCACTTTGCCACAAAAATAGTAACAAGTCAGCATGATACTGTAGATGAAACACCTTGTTGCAGGTCAGTAAAACCTGTAGATAATGGAAAACTGGTAGATATAATTTGCGTGGATTATCACAACAGTAATTTAAAGAGTGATATAGGTTTAGAATTATCTTTGGCTTGCATGCTTTGCCATAAACCCTTACACTTCAGGATGTAAGCCAAGCAATATCTGCTTGGGTTTGGAAGGGAAATTTTCCCATGGGAAATCCATTTCATTATGATATTTCTTGTGCTGTTCTCTGATGCATGTGATAACAGCCTTGTCAGTGACAGGATGAAGAAAAAGATAAACCAGGAGGCCTATTTGATATGGCAATTCCTCTACTGCTATTTTATAACTTTAGTCAGGAGAATTACAAAATGAAATCCCAGTCTGTTCTAAATTGAGCTCAACTGTTATCAGAAATAAACAGCTACATCGTAGCAAGCAGTTCTTATACAACAAAATTTAAGGACAAAATTTCTTCTCTCACAGGTGGAGTAGTTTTATAGATTGATGCAACATTTTGCTGTTCACAAAACATATGTTGACACATCTGAATATTCAAATCAATAATATATACATTGGAAGGTATTTTTGAGGGGAAAATTATTTGTATTTTGTTAGACCTGAATACAGCCAGCAGGTTTACACAGGCTATAGTTCAGTATGAGTGAGGCTTCAAAATGGTGTGAAAAGACTGCACATTCCCCAGTTAGGAGTCTATTTGCATTATTGGAATCTACACTTGAATAATATGATTGTTTTGAGAAGTTAAGAACCAGAATTCTGTTTGAAATACGTGACCACCTTTGTTGGCCAGGTATATATGGCACAGGTTCATCTAGAAGGACTTGTCAGGCACTACTGAAATCTCCACATCACGTGCCTGGAAATAGGAGCCTTGGGTTCAAGAGAGGCAAGCTGCATCTCAGCTATTACCCAATCCTGAGCCCCACAGTTACAAACACCAGCCTCTCAATGCTCCAGGGCAGTGGTTGTGGTTCGTTCCCACAAGGTGGAGTACTTGTAGCACCAGGGCTCCAATGCAGCTTTTCCGTTTGAACTCCAAGAGTTTAAAGCAAATTTGCAGTCCAGTAAGGCTGCTATGGAAGGATAAGGGGCCAGGTAACAGCAAGGTAAAATGGATTATCCAGTTTAATGCTCACTGTTGTGAAGGAATGTAGTCATAGTATCCTTTGATCAAGCCTTATAAGCAAAACAAAAAAAACAAACCACAGAAGAGCATGAAAGAGCAAGTGTACACTTTCTAAGATTATAAACACTAACTTTTAATATAGCAAAATTAAGAGGAATAGATCTACTCATTAATATCAGAAACTAGTCCCTTTGTAACTGCATGAGTTGTGTATATCACGTATCTAGAGCAGTGATAATATAAAACAGGAATTCAAAATAAAAATCTAAATAAAGCACCATTACTCCACTTCTCTCTTGGAAATAATGAAGCCAGTTTAGTATGCTGAAGACTTGAAACTATTTTAAATAAGACAAGCTTTTGGATAGCTGTTACATTCATATTAGTGAGTTTTTCAAAGTATTTTTCAGGGGACTGTTACAACAAAGTAACTACAGTCTGGTAATGAGGTAGCACTCATATGAGGTGGCACTCACATGGCAGTAAATTATACAGAATCTCAATGTAGAATGAAAATGTAGAGCAGAAAAAGTATTTTCACATAGAAGGCTTAAATAAGGTATATGGTCTATTTAAGTCCTTTTAGGAGCTTTTTTACCTACATGCATCCATCCGGCATGTAAAAGGGGAGGGCAGTTGAATCCTAAATGAGAAAAACACCTACCCTGTACTAAAAGCAAGAAAAGATCCATAAGTAGGACAGTTGGGAAGTACACCAGCCACCAACCTGCTGCTGCTTGCTATGGATGCCAAAATGTTGCTCAACACTGGGTGTCTGCTGCTTGTGCCTCACGTTATTCCCCGCTTCTCAGGGTTCGCTTGCCGCTGAAACGAGGAGCGCCAGCATTACTTCTGCCTTTGACTCCATGATGGTACCTCTCTCTTCTGATCCATGCATTTCTGCATTGTGGTATTAACAGTATTCAGTGAACTGTGGGGACTGCTTCAGTGCTCTTTCTACTAATTGCTTTCTTTGTAATTACTAATACAGCAAATGAGAATATGGAGAATGTGTGACAGTCCACCGGTGGCCTCTTCTGTTCTTCATTCCTACTGCCATACCCAAGCTTCTTGACCTACCAGTTAAGTCTCTGACATCTTACAAGACCGAAGTAAAGTGCAGCTGAAGAGTTCAAACTGTGTAGTATGGGAGATTATTGAGCAGCCAGGACACATTAAGGCCATTAGTCAAGAAAACAAAGCTGAGATATTTTAATACAGGTTGATGATCCATGCTTAGTGCACAGCCTTGTGAAAGCTGTAAAGCTGGCTGTCAGATAAAACAAACGCAGACACAGGCCTGTGAATAAAATATGGGATTTTTTTAAACATGCCCAACTGATTTTTTTCCCTTTTGCTGACCTGTCCACATCAGCCTAATGAATGCTTACTATTATAAGTAGTTATTAGTAAATAATCAGTGTATGCTATGGTTCCAACCACAATGGTGTGTTGGACACTCTCCCACACTCCTTGCCCTTTTTTACAGTCATCCTGCTGGAATGAAGAAAAACTGCAGTGTTTGCTGATGCTGAGGAACAGCTTGTGTCAAACCTTTTACTAACATATGCTAGCTTAAGATTTAAATTTACAGTCAGAATATATCCTTTTACCATGTAAAATGTAAAAGCATGCCAGAGAAAGATGTGTGTGTGTATTTTCCAATTCTTTCCAGTACCAGTTGTTATTCTCTATCTTCAAATTGTAGCAAGCTCAAATGTAATTGAAGGTATTATATGCATAGTATTGTCATTAACGTAGTTGTTAGATTTCTAGATAAGCCCATAAAGCTTAAAATAATTCAAAATTTTACCCTGCATTATGGGAGTATTTTTTTTTTTTTCTTTGTGATGAGCACTGGAAGACTGGTGTCATATATTCATAACCTTGCTTGGTCCTGGTGAGTTTTCCCTCTTCTTTCCCTCTGTTGCATATTGATGTGTCAATTGTTCTTGTCATAATGCATGATGTTGTACTCTGTCATATTCAAGCCAGAGTATTCATTATGTAAAACTATATTTTAGAAGTTCTCTGTACTGTTATGAAGATTTTTGTGACATGAAAGCAAAAAATATTACTGAAAAAGTGGGTGACAGGGGGAAAGAAATTTCCTCTTTGCAGTTGAAATCTCAGTGCTTAAGTCACTCACAACATTTTCAAAACGTTTCAGAGAAAGAACTCTGTCAGCCAGGCACCGCACCTTGTGCTTTGCAGGTCCCTGCTGAGTCAGGGCTCAAATAAGAGACTGTCACCAATCCAAAATGATAGCAGCCACAGTGCTTAAAAACAGAGCTTGCAGCTATCAAAGTTTGTTTCTTTCCCAGTGGTATTGTCTGATATTGTGTTGAGTTAGATCCTTTGAGTAGTTTCTTCACAATGCTCTCAGTGGGAGGCAAAAGCCAGACATGAGTAGAAGCTGGTAATTACCATGGTCTCACATTGCCCCAGGCACCCCTATACAAGAGCTTGTATACCAGAGATTAAAAGACCTGGTGAAATTAAAAGGAGAAAATTATAGTGGACAGAAGATATTTTACCTTGCATTGTTGCACCACTTCAAGATTAATAGAAGTGGAATGACTGGGAAGGGTTTCTTTCTTTACAACCTGGGTAAAGTCTCTACATTAGACAGCTGAGGGAGTTAAACAGTTGTTACATCTGTCCATCAGTTATTTGGATTCCCTGATTGTTTGTGGGGGCCTTTCAGCAGTACCGGGGCGGGGGGGGGGGGGAACAACAGCACGTTAAGCTAAGAATACAGTTGTAAAACAATATAAGGAAGTAAAATGAAGGACTCATTGGCGGCTGCAGGATCTGAAACTACTTTTAACTCATTATTTTTAAGGTGACTAGATTTCAAGTTGACAACAAAGCATCCCTTTAAAACTTAAATTCTTGCTTCATTTCTCTAAGAGGGCATCCTACTGGTGAAACTCAGTTATGTGAGTTAAGAGTTCACTGAGCTGCCTGGAAATCACTTAAGACTCTTGTAAATGTCCAGTGGTGAAAGCATGAAAGCAGCAATGTTCATATATTACTTTCATTTGCTTTTACAGCCAGCTTAATGAGCTCTGCTTTTACTTCAAGTTCCTGTCATACTGCTTTATAACTTTAGCTGGTGTGATGAGACATCAGCACACTGGAAAATTGCAGGGCCAGTCTCTAGACTAGGTACAATATTCTTAGTCCTGAGCAGCTGGAAGACTGCCAGCCTATGCACAGATACAGATACAAAATATGAAATTTGTATGATTGCTGTATATTTTGCAGGATTCCTGTGCTGCTGACACAGAACCATCCATTTTAGAAGGTGGCAAGCAGTTTGGTCTTTCAAGGAACAGCCACATTGCAGTTGCATTTGATGACACCAAAGTGAAAAACAGGTATGTTGTTTGTTTCAGCAGTGAGTTTTGATGGAAAAATGTCAAAATAAAAGGCCCCTCCTAATTCTCTCAAAGGCATCTTCCAAAAGTATGAACGTAATCTGAAAAAGATCACATCCCATGACTAATTAATTTCATTAACCAAACCTTAAAAAGCATTAAAGCATGAAATCTAGGCAATGAAGTGCCCACCTAAGTAGCTCTCACAGAAGAAAATTACCTCTTCGTAAAGGTTTGGGCACACACTGATCCCAGACTGATTTGCTAAATACCAAACAGAATAATGGAACCAGGTCATGGCAACTTACTTCACAGATTGCTCTTTCAGAACAAAGTTTTTTTTTCAGTAACTTGATAATTTCTTTTAATAAGCAAAACTTCTTTCCCTTTTCCTCCAATAGTTAAGTTCAAGCTTGCAGAGTAAACAGGAAAAATGACATTGCCACCCCAAAGCATATCAATAGATGTTGCAGTGAGCCTTAGCCCTATCCAGGGTGTCCTGGACCCTGTTGGACAAGAGGTCCAGTGGTTTGGTTCTCACTGATCCCAGGAACCCTCGGATGGCTGCCCACCCAAACACAGACACCCCTGAGCTGTCTGGCGGGAAAGTTCTTTGCCCAAGGCGGGAAAGATGCGACACCCTGGGCGTCTGCAATGGCCACCAGTGTCCCCTCCCTTGGTTCTGTCACTGGCCCGAGCTCATCCTCTCTGCCTGCCTCTCTCCCCAGTGGTTAAATTGTGTGTGCCCCACCTCTGTTACAGCCCTTGTCTGTGGTGCTGTTGGTTGGTTTATGTTTGCTCCTCCCTGAGCAGTGGGGTACAAAACCCCCTGTCAGAGGCTGCTCCTCGCTTTTCCTGTCCCCTCCTGCCGGGTTCCTGATAAACTTGTTCCAGTTTCCCTGAGAAGAGTCCCTCGTTCCTTTGTCTCTCTGTGCACCTTCCCCACCGGTGCCTGAGGGGAGCCTTGCCTGGACCTCACCCAGCCTCCCGCACTCCCTCTGCACCTTCCCCCTGCCGTGGCAGCCGGTGATACCATTGCCCGGTGCTCGGCCCCCTGAGCCAGACACTTGGTGAGCACCACGGCAAATACGTATATATATAGATGTTGACATGCAAAGGAATTCCATGAACTGATTCTACAAGTGCAGCTTTTTTCAATGGATTTGCAAAGCTAGAACTTGTTAGTTATTCATTTTTGCTCTGAAGACACATGGTCATTAATAAATGTGCCATGTCACACCACTAAGCAATTTCGCTGCCTATAGTTTCCAAATCTGTTAGCCTCATACTTCCTTATCCCTATAAAGACGGCATACAGCATATGCTAATTCTAGAAAGCTAGGAATGATTCTGGACTGATCTGTTTCGTGCAATGAGTTTTCACATTTATATTATCAGCTGCCTTCATACTGAATTTGCAGCTCAGCTTGAGCAAGGTTAGTGATGTGTTGCCTTAGCATTAGAGAATCTAAATAATTTCTTCAGAGGTTCATTGCTGTAGAAGAGGTTCTCAACATTACTATTCTGTCCAAAGGGTCAGCAGGTTTGCTCAGACACAGCCTCATTTTCTCTTGGGAGAGATCAGAATAAGTGTTCTATGTCCTCATTGTAAACTCATCTCTCTGCATCTTTAGAAGTTTTGCAACCTGTCTTCAGGCAATACAACTCATTAGAAACTCAACGTTTGCCAGCTGTCACTACAGCTCTCTCCTCTTTGTGAGTGTTATGTGTGTGGATGATGGATAATGCTGCTGGAATTTTACAAGTGCTGGGATTTTCTAGCTGCTACAGCTGCAGCTGAGAATTATATCTTGAAATTCTATGCCAAGATTGTAGTTTTGTATCTGCACAGCAAAGGAACTGATGCACGTTCTCATGTCAGGGATCAGATACGTGTGAGATGCAATTTGCATGCAACCGGATTATTTTCCTTGAGCTCTGATGAACAAGTAAAATTGTTTAAAGTTTTTTTAGAAAAAAACACAAAAAGGTAAAGCAGGTGAATTTGTCTAGTGCCTGAATCCAAATATATTTTCCTTTTTTAATATTTCATGTTGGTTTGATTTCTAGGCTTACAATTGAATTTGAAGTCCGAACAACAGCTGATTCTGGGTTGCTGTTTTATATGGCCCGCATCAACCACGCTGATTTTGCTACCGTTCAGATAAAGAACGGTCTGCCTTACTTCAGTTATGATCTGGGGAGTGGAAACACCAGCACAGTGATTTACAACAAAATAAATGATGGCCAGTGGCACCAGGTATAATAGTCTCTAATTCTAAATTGTTCTTTGTGATGGTAAGAGTGAGTTTTGTTTTGCCTTAAGCTATTTCCAAAATGTAGTCCACACAAGCCAAACTTTATGACTAAGATTTTCTGGGGAAAAAAATTCATCTAGAAAAATTTGTGTCAGATGCACTGGCACACAGAAATTTATCCTTCAGGAAACACATATTTTTGAACATATTTAAAATATGACCTGTGTATAGTAAAGAACTGCAGAAAATATTCCTTCCTGCTTAATAGGACTTATGTGAGTATCAGCTCACGATGATGGAATACAACATTAAAACCAGTTGTTTCTACATTAATAATGTCATTGTTAATTCAGAGTGCTAAGAACAAAAGGAAAAAAAAAGAAGTAACATGTAAGTAAACCTTTCTTGGATTATTAATTCTGTAGGGAATAAATATGATATTCATGGATGTATTTGGCAGCACCTTCTGTGACTTTATGAGAGGGAGCCTTATATGCAATGCCTGTGGCATTTGGATGCTAAGAGAAGGAATAATATCACAACCAGGAAAGTCACTATTTACTGTGCCCAGGACAACACACTACACAGTATATTCATTAAGTGAAATGCTGGAAGGCACTGTTAAAGACAGAGGAGAAAAGTATTCATGTAACTATGTGTTGAATTTATATACTATAAGTTACATTGAATTTTATACAGATATTTAGAAATTCAGCATCCATATCTCATCCCCAAATGAGGAAAAAAAAATGCAATTGCATTTTCTCTTGCACTTTAATTGCCTCATTCCCACTCTGTTCTCCAGGAATTTTTTTTTCACAAGATTTTTAGTCATGAACTTTTTGATGATAGCAAGGGCTCTACACCAAGTTATTTCATAAACGGAAAAAATGAGGTTGTAGTAATCATTTATCTCTTTCATATAATGCCTCGGAGCACTGGCAGTAGACCAAGTCCCCATTCTGCTACTCCCTCTGTACACACAGAAGATATGCTTTTGCTTCTTTAGCCATTTTCTCTTTATTCTAAGAGAACTAAATGGAACATATATTTCTTAATGGAAAATTGTGCCATTGGGCATACAGCTTGACACTGCACAAGAGGGGGACCCCTTTTTGTAGATCCTGTTTGTATAGCAGAGAATGCAGACAAAGTCACATTTCCCAGAAAACACAAAAAAAATTTGAGAAGGGGGAAGAGGAAAGGCAGTGGTTTTAGTAGAGGCCATAGTCTTTGTTTCTGAGAAAGCAGGGGCTTCTCCTTTAAATAATCCTTTCAGTGACTACCTTTTCTCCATTTGGAATGATTTGTGTTAAAACATTTCCACCAGGCCTACAGAACCCACTTGGTGGTGCTGCTATCTGTTTAGGTCCTCTGTAAGAATGTCTGTTCCCAGTTCTTGTCTCACTCACCTAGTTTTCCTTCTGCCCAAGGCGTAGTTATCCATCTCAAATTTGCAGTTGCCTGTAAACACCAGGTTCAGGCCCTCACCTTCATGCTGCCTTTGTCAGTGTTTCCTATTGCATGACACAATGCACTGGAGCATTGTGGTACACTGCCACACTGGAGCAGAACAGCCATGTTAAAGAAAAGCCAAAAAATGCTATTTGTCTCTTTTTGCTATTCTGGTGAGCCAACTACTGTGCTGTTCAGAAATCTGCTAACATGCATGATGCATTTTGCATTTTATCCCCTTTTTTATGCAGAACCATTATTATACTGATTTGTATAAATTTAAATATGAACTTTTGTAAAGACATTGGCTTAGAATTTCTTCAGCTCTTCAGCAGCTGCAGTCCTTCCATGCTATTCACAGTCCATTTGTCTGAACAGAAGCTATAATACCAACAGAACATAGTTGGTATTATATTTACTCTAGCATAAGCTATAACCTGAGGCATGTCCAAGCTAGTGGAATCATAAACCAAATATTGTCTGCAAACATGTGCTGCTATAAAGATTTGCAACCAGTGCCATAACATTTAGCATTTATTCTGAAGTAACTTTTCTCAGTACTTTAAATTGCTGTCAGATTCCAGGAAAAAAAATACTGTGCTGTGTCTGTTATTAACATATAACATAACAATGAAGCATTTTAAAGGAATCTCAAGTCTTTTCAATAATTGTAATAAACAATTGTCATAATGCCTCCTGACCCAGATGTAATTAACACAATCAGATGTTGGCACAAAACCATGCTCAGGGGCTTTGTCCATAAATACTATCCACAGTTGCTGCCATAGTACTTCTGTAACCACTCCTACTACTTTCTCATGTATTGCTTTATCTTTTGGACTGTAAGACTAGTTACAATCTGGAAATGCTTGTTTGTCAGGAAGCTATCTGTAATTGTGTAGCATTTTTGTGTCTTTCTAGATAAAAGTAAGTCGAATGAAGCAAGAAGGAAACCTCATAGTAGATGGTGTTGCTAACAGGACTGTGAGCCCCAAGAAGGCCGATATACTGGATGTTGTAGGAATGCTGTATGTGGGAGGGTTGCCCATTAACTACACAACCAGGAGAATTGGTCCGGTAAGCAAGTTTAAGTTACCTCACACGCCTTAAATATGTCTTGATTGGTACTAATATCTTCCAGTTTTATTTTGTCTTGCTTTTCCCTCAGACTGCTCAAGACTATGGATAAAATGGACTTTAGTGGAGGTACACAGCATTCTTTCAGTGGAAAGATCTGATTTAGAATCCAGTTAATGCAAAAAAAAAGTTTTTTTGAAATAGCAGTTATTTACTATCTTGGAAAAGCAGAAAGTTTCATCCAAGTGTATCCACTTGGATCTCTGCACAGCTAGAATATAGGTTCCTGCATCCCCCTTGCCCTTTCTCTTGTCTGTAATTAATCTAGCAGCAAATGCTAATAAACAGTGAAAGGATTTCCTAGAAGAAGCAGCAGATGCTGAAATTACCCTGGACAAAGCACCCAGTAGTACTGCTGCTTACTGTAATAATCAGTTTTGTGTTGCTATTTCTGAAACAGAAGAGAGGGTGTTTTGAAAGAAGGCCATGAAAGTTCTGTTGTCCTCTTTCTGTATCCATATTAAATGTGGGTATATCAATTTACCACTGTTTGGGTTCAAATGGCCGGCTTCCATGCTGACATTGAAGATGACAGAGAGCCCAGAGAAATAAATCTCATTTTGGCCTAAATTTTGTAGAGTTAACTAAGAACATTGTATTCTCTCACCTAGACTATTTACTGCATCTATCTGTACAACTCCATGCCAGTCATCTCACCACTGCACTTCCAACCTCCCAAGATACATCAGTATCAGAATCTTCCATGTTTTCTTTAGCTCTCTGTGCAGAGGGTGCTTTCAAAGCAGAACCCAGAGCATGAGTGAATTTAATTACAGCAAACAACAAATTTGGCATCTAGCACAGCACAGTTCAGACACAAAAAAAATTGAATGTCAGTAGGACATCCGGGGATATCAGTAGTTCGTCCTGGGTAGATACAGAGAATCCATAAAGAGGAGGCAAAGCACAAATCTGTTAAGGAAACAAAACAGACTCCCAAAGAAGCTGCATATGAGTAAATACCATCGTACCAAGATGTTGGAATGGAAAATACCTGTCTGTAGACAAGCAAGGGTGCCCTTCTTTAGGTGGACAAAATAAATATAGAAAAGGAATTCCGAGACCCTGCTTAAGTCCCTGTATTGACTGATGGATAGGGAATGAGGGGGATGAGTAACCACTCTACATCTGAGAGTTGTATTCCATAAAGAAACCAGACCTGTAATGTCATGTTTTTTAATAAATAATAGACTGTGCAGGAAGCCCAAACTGAGGCAAATCTACTGCTCATCTGGATTTACCAAACCAAATCTGAGGCACTGAAAACCAAAAGCAATACTTAACTACCCACAACATATCCTACATACCTAGTTGTATCAAATTATGCTCTTTGAAATATATCTGCAATTTACAAATATTATTCTAAGGAGAATGATGACACCAAGTCCTTACCTACTGCTCTTTGTCAGAGGTAATGCAGGAAACCCACGCAGATAAATGGCTCAGTCTGGCAATAACAGTCATGTCAGGTCCTGACAGTCTTATGTGCTTTGGGATTGAAATGAAGCTGTGACTTCAAATGTCATGTAAAAAGCAATGCTTGCCTTCCAATCATGCTCAGTACAATACACCATGATGAGACAGTGCTGTGTTGTAGCTTCATGTAGAGACTCTGAAGCAAACCAAGTTGAAAGGATGTGTTAGGGCTTTGTTCTAAACACACATTAGCCTTTTTAGACAGTAATCCATTATGTAACCGTAGGTGGGTTGGCTTCCTTTTCAGTGTAGAAGTGTGATACCCACTTGTTTAGCTTCAGCAGATGTCACATTTTAAGCACTCAAAGCTCTGCTTTCAGCAAAAGAGGTCATATTACCTTTTACCATGCTAGAGTATTACCAGATCTGCTTTTCCATAGGGAAGACAAAATTGTGAAGTTAGAGAATATTATTGAATTGTCTACAGATCATGTATTTGTGTGACTTATTCTTGAAGTGAAGATTTGTTTTGTTTTCTGGCATTTCTCTTTTTTGATAACAAAACTTGTTGATCTGGAGATGACTTTTACTTAGAAATTATGAAAAGGTCTGTTTTTGAAGAACCTGACAGAAAGCATTGTTCTGCTCAGAATGGAATTATTCACCGATACTGCTCAAGTTCTCATGAAAATATTGTAAGGTGTATTAGCTGTAATAAGCTATACAATTTCACAGTACATACAGCTTTGATTTACAAGAAAATAACTTCTTGAAAATTCTTTCTAATTACAAGTCAGAATATTGTTAGGCAAGGTAGTGTGCAGAGTGTGCAGAGTCAAGAGTTCTCTCTGCAGGTGTGCCTTTATCCTTTTTGTATTTGTACATACTTCTAGGCTGAATTTTTTTACACTGATGCTTATTTTCCTCCTTTCTACTGCACTGCTTATGAATATATCTTCTTTTTCTTCCTCAAAGTACATGTTCTATCATTTTCCTTGCTCCCACTGATGTCAGGGATAGATTTTCCTAACTCTCAAAAGTCAAAGATCAAATCCTCTGTCTGAATCTGAGAATCAAAATGCAGCTTCTGCAGACCTTGGAGGGAGAAAGAGCGGGAGAGCTCTGGAGGAGAAGCCAGTGGCTTTCAGAGGTCCCACTGGGATGCCCTGGTCACACCCAGAGCAACCCCTGCCCCAGGCAGGATCATGGGTACTCAAATCACCTTTCTGAGTGTGCCCAGTGCAGAAGCCAAACTGGAGCTGCAGTTTGCTGCCCTGCACAGGAGCCTCCCCATGCCTGGGCACATTCCCTGCCCCTGGGCACATTCCCACATTCTCTGGCCAACTGAGTGGTGCCCGATAGCTGCCACAGTCATCAGATATGTGGAGTCAACAACCTTCACACAGGGGCTTTATTCATTGTAGTAGAGATGTTACCTGCATTACCCTCTGTCTTATCATGCAACATTAGGCCCACAGTAAAGTGATTAAAGGAAGAAAAAAAAGAAAACCCACCTAGCAAAATTACTAGCAGCCCAGAGAACTATAGCTGCTATCTTCATCTACTTGCAAACCTCATAACCTAGTCAATTAAAAAGGCAAAGTACAGGCCATTAAATTCCTGCATTGCTGATGTAATTTGCTATGTTTCATTATGTGGTGTATTATTTTATGTCCCCTCCATTAAGCCAAATAGATGTGACTCAGACCACATCCCTGAAAAGTAATGTAATTCATCCTCAGTATGACCAAGAGTAGATTGCAATTACAATCAGATATTAAGGATTAGCTACATAAAACATAAGTTTTATTCAGCTCCATAAGTCCAGCAGAGAAAATGCACTCGTTGATTGCATACTTTAGGCTGGCTTCTCATACTTATACATTTTGTTTGAAATATTGACTGCAGATCCTCCATAGCATTGATGGCTGCATCAGGAATTTTAAAATGACAGAATCACCTGTTGACCTGGATAATCCAACTTCCAGTTTCCACGTTGGAAAATGCTTTGTCACTGCACAGAAGGGA
This sequence comes from Lanius collurio, assembly GCA_020086605.1. NCBI lineage: Eukaryota > Metazoa > Chordata > Aves > Passeriformes > Laniidae > Lanius > Lanius collurio. Next base: position 653,198 of record JACBWW010000002.1, read on the forward strand.
ACATACTTTGATGGAACAGGCTTTGCCAAAACAGGTAATGAACAACAATCCTGGTGATAGTCAAAAGAGAGAGAAAGAAGAGATTCTGCTTTCAAAAACCCCCAGTGTTACCTAACTCTGTTGGCTGGAGCCAAAGTGAGACCAATACGTGAAACTCTTGCTGATCATTTTTAGTTATCTCACCTAAGGAGATGCTAGATGACTTCTTAGCAAGGTCTTGCACTAAGCACAATTACCGTAAAAGTTATTTACATGGTTTCACCTGAAATGGAGTGCATTAACAATGAGTTAGTTACTTTGCCATACTCTCAGCACTATTTATGTGATGATTATTAGGAATAATGTCTTAGATGCTTATCTTCTTTTTATTGTTCTTCCCATTTTCTCTCCAAGTCGGTGCATACAGAGTGGGAACAGACCTGCTCGTGGAATTTGAATTCCGTACAACGCGAATGAATGGTGTTCTCCTAGGAGTCAGCAGCCAGAAAATGGATGGGCTTGGCATCGAATTAGTAGGTGGAAAAGTGAGTAGCAAAGCAGTTTTGTCTCTTCATAACAACTGGTTTTAGACAGCACAGGTAGTTTAAGTGCAAGGTTACTACCCCAATCTCAGGCTGTCTCAAACAATATCAGGGCTCTTGAAGGAGAGCAGCACTTCCAATTTTCCACGCATCTAGAGGCTCTTACACTTTTAGAAGATACTTCAAGAGATTCTGTAACACCTGAGTTTCTTAAAAGTGCAAAATCAAGTCTTAAATTAGTGACCATAGAAGAAGCTTTGAGGAAAGGCTGTGTCATTAATAATACTAATTTCTCCTGTGGATATCTTTTAAATCACAGTCTGGAAAACCAGTCATTATTCTGTCACTATAAAGATTTTGGAGGGGTGTAAAACACCCTAAAACTAAGACCAAAAAAAAAAGGGAAAATCGCAACTTAGAGAGCATTTTGCGTATTTCCACTTATGTTTAGCTCAGCAATACAGCCCAGATCCCAGAGGGACAGCAATCCACATAGTCTGGTACTAACTTAAAGCTTTGGTGTGTATAGTCAAACAAACCATGTTGACTTCAAACAAAACAAACAAACAGAAAGAACTGGACTGTTTTGAAAACTGGCTGACATCTATGCCATGCTTTTCAGGTGATGTTTCACGTTGACAATGGGGCAGGCCGATTCTCTGCTGTCTATGAGCCTGACTCGCCAGGCAGCCTGTGTGATGGACAGTGGCACAGGGTTCTTGCAAACAAGATCAAACACCGTTTGGAGCTGACTGTGGATGGCAGACAGGTGGAGACTGACAGCCCAAACAGGGCCTCAACCTCTGCAGACACAAACGACCCTCTCTTTGTCGGAGGTTATCCTGGTGAGTGTGCAATGTGTAAATTATGCTTTACTTACACTCCAATAACTCTGCCTTGGTAATGGCTTAATTGTAATTAGGACTAGTATGCTAAAGATGATGGATAAGACAGGCCAAGTTTGTATCAGTTGGTATGGATGCTCATTTCTGCATACAGCTGCATTTCAGAACAAGAAGTTCTGCAACAAGAGACTCTTACAGATACTTCTCCTGCCCCATTTCAAATGTAGTCACTGTCACAGGGGATCAGACAGACTTTCTGCCTTCTGCTGCTCCCACACACACACCCTCCCTCTTGAAACTTCCTGTTTAGTAACAGCATAATAGTTATGTTGCAGTAGTAGCAGCATTTGGCATATTTAAATTTAACTTAAGAACAGCAAATTTTAACCAAAAAATGTATATATGCCCTTGAAGGGGCAAGACACTGTGTTAATCAACCTGTAAAACCTGAGGAACTAAGAATAGCATGCACAGAGAGTTAAGAGGACACCATCTCATTCTAATTAATGCCTTTGCTAGTGATCTGCTGGGTCTTAAAGGAAAAAAAACCATAATCTGGAAGCCCTTAAGAGAACTTGCTTTATGCAGAGGTAATTGAACAGTATTGAGAATTGGGCTGAGCTCTGTAGCTGTCTCCACCTTCCACTAAGCTGATAATGAATGCTAGTTTTCTTCTCTTCATAGACAGTCAATAAATTTTCTAACAGCAGTTTACTCTCTGAAAATATAGTTAATATGTTGCAAAGTACCAATTTTGTTGCATTTATAATACATTTTCCCCCTGGCTTGCAAACCCAAAAGCAAAGTATGTTTGCAGAATGTGTCCACCCTAGTGCATACTGAGGTCAATGGCAAGACACCTATGAGTTAGTTAATTCCTAAATTATTTTCTGGAAGTTGCTTTTTTTCCCTAGTCTAATGTGTGATACAGTGCATCTAAAAAGCCTTCTCTCTCAAGCTTTGGAACATTTAAAAAATTGTCCTTGTTTCTGAGATAAGAAAGTTGTACATTAGTCCCAATGACTACCACTAAAGACCAACTTTGTGCCAGAAGGAAAACAGCTTTGTGGCAGCCTTTTTATAACAAAACAAGATTCTAGCATGGGAGCCAGCACAGAAGAAACACTGCAGATGGAGTTATTATCTCATTCTGGACTGGGTGTCAAGAGGAGAGACACAAATTGCAGTTACACTGCAATCTGTACAAAACAAGCCTACACTTAGATCATGTTGAAGGGACATTCATGAGTTCAGCCACTTGGCAATTTAAGAAACTATTTAATAAACCCACTGCACATGTAAACACTTCAGTCTTCTGTTGCTGTCTACTCTAGCTCATCCAGGATTTAACACTCCCAATACCTAGACAGCTGCATCACAAATTTTAACCACAGTATCAGAGGTTTTTTTTAAAATTAGTAAGTATTTGTATTTTCCAGTCCTCTTGAAGCTTCTCCTGGCTGCATAAATAGTGCAAAACAGTTGTAAACCAGCTAGAATTGGCCGATGGAGAATTTTCTGCATAGAGAAAACTTCACCATCATAGTGTAGATGAGAATGTAGATTCCTGGGTATCCATAAAAGCTAGCATTCATCTCCTGGTATCACTGTTCCCTGTGCAAGGAGAGACAGATGGATTCAGCCATCTTATCCTCTGTGAAACACAGTAATGCTATGGTCAGATAGTTTCTACAAGTGTAAAGTTACTTCTGCAACTCCTACTTTATTAATCACAGATTTGTATCAAAGTGCCTGCCTGTAGCCCCTTTTTCACTTGGAAGAACACTGAGGAACAATCCATGAATTTCAAGCAGTTGAGAGAAATATTTCCAGCTTCCAACTCAAACCACCCTCACTTCCATCCCCTCCTTCATTAGTGAAAGATGTACTCCAACCCCTGGCTTTACTATCAGCAAAGAAAAGAAAAGAATACTTGAAAACTGTCAAAACCAGTCTGTAAATGACAGCTGAAGTCCATCCTGAGGAACTGACTTTCTTGTGATGTTAGGACTGAGAATTGCATCCATTTTGGCCTTTTCTTCCCCCTCTATTATTCTGTGGATAAATAGCTCGAGAAGTTAAACATCTGCAGAGCAGCATGTGTGTATTGCCTACCATTTGTAGGTAGCAAGCTGCATGCGTGGGTTACAATGGCAATTTATATGTTTGGATTGTGCCCCTCATAGTAGGATGGAAAAAGAAGAGAGGTCTGGATTGTTATCTGACACAAGAGTTCTTGACATTTATGCAGAGTGTTTGTGATTTCTTAATGATAAATATATACAGCAAATAAAACATTTATATGTTGCTAGGGACATCTGTCCTCATGCAGGGCTGTCAAAGAACAAAATTAAGTATCAACTCAAACTAATTACTTTTAAATTTTTTTTTCCCTCCTTCAGATGGTGTGACCCAGTTTGGGCTGACGACTAATATCCGTTTTAAAGGATGTATTCGATTTCTGAAGCTCACCAAGGGTACTGCAAAACCTCAAGAGATTAACTTTAGCAAAGCTTTGGAGCTGAAGGGTGTACAGCCACTGTCGTGCCCTGCAGACTGACTGTCATTCAGCCACGTTGGGTCTGTTTATATAAGCACTTCAGATAAAAAAAAAAAAAAAAATCTATATCTACATTACATTCATAATAAAATGGGTTTTGTGCAACTATTTGTGTAGTGTTTGTGGTATATTCCAATGGCTATTTCAGTGTACCTCCCAGGAATGCATGCACTAATCCCTTCCCCCCATTCCCTTCCCTAAGGGAATAGAACAGTAATTTTTATACCTCTCTTTCCTTATAGCTCAAAATGAAAATGTTTCATCATTGTTGTGATGAGTGAGACCACATATTAGGCAGGTTGTTCCTTTTCTGTGGAACACAGAATCACAAAATATCTCAAGCTGGAAGGGAACTATAAGGATCATTAAGTCCAACTCTTTGAAATACCCTAAGTGCTTTTGGTGAGGTAGATCTCTAAACTCGTGTTCCTTTACAATTCTAAATACAATGCACTTGTGTCCATGCACAACTTTATCCTTCATTAGGATATTAATTTGCTTCAAAAATTATGCTTTGGTCACACCCAAGAGCTTTTAGAAAACTTTTCTGATCATAGTATTTCCCATGAAGTTTCACTGAGAAATTAAACATTTTATGTGGTCTATATGGCTGCTGGGGAACCAAATGTGGGAAGTAAAATGTTGGTACTTATTTTAATCAATAATCCCAAATAAATAAACTATGCTGCATCTAAAATCCCTTCTCTATCACTTGAACAGCACTGCATTTTAACAGTTTACATTATTTGGCATTGGGACATTGAGTCTCTAATGGAGGGAGTAGAACTGGTTCTATTACTTACCTCAAAATACAGATTTAAATGATCCTTAATAAATAAAATTTGACATTCCTGCTCTCTCCCACATGATATTGAAGTTACACATAGCAAAAATCACAAACTAGGTTCCCAAAGGAAGATGAAGTCTTGACACTTGGAGCAGAATAGAGGTGAAGCAGGAGCATTCAAGAGATTATTAGCACAACTCCTACTACTGATATCTGCTGTTATCTATTAATGAAATTCTTAACATAAAAGCAGCTCCCAAAGTTCAGCTCTACTACTTCTGCTTGATGTTGTCAGTTTGTGAGGAATACTGAATGTAGACACCACAACAAATCTTCCTTAAATAAAATTTATAGTGCTATATGGATAGCAGTTTAAATATAGATGGAGAGAGGAAAGTTGCTTCCTAGATTCTCATTAAATGCTAAATCCTAGTGATTTTCCTCGTGCTTTGTATATTTTAGAGGACTATTAAATTGCCACTGAAGTGTGGATTATGCTTTCTGTGGATTGTTTGAAGTTGTTAAACTGTAGTTTTGCAAAGGTTGTGACCGGACATGCAGAACAGCTGCTGCATGAGCATAAAAAACCTACCTACGCAAAAGAAAAAAATACAACATAAAAACCCCTGGCAGTAAGGTAGCACAACTGTGCAATTAAGTGAAAAAGGTTTTTTAAATTATTTTGTTCTGCCCACAAAGAGCCTTGAATACACATTTTCAGAATTTCTGACATTACTAAAAGAAAGGCAGCTGGAAAATTTGTGCATAGGCTAGCTGCAAAATATGTACTTGCCAGCCAGCACTCCTGCAGGAGTGCTTTGTATTTTACAAAAGGCCTTTTTGGCATACAATGTTTCTTTAAGCTGCCATGGGAGAAAAAAAAAAACAAAACAACCTTTACCCTGGGGAAGTGCATTAAAGAGATGGTAATAAATATGTATACTGGCACTCTAACAGTTTGGGGAGTCTGCATCAATCAGATACACCTGAAGAAAAACATCTAACTCCTGTGAAGTCTTGAAGTAATTGCCTTCAGCAAGGGTTCTAGTTTTAGTTGCAACTGGCCCTTAATGTTAAGAAACAGTTAATGGCTGCACAGTGTTACCCATGTTCAAAGTGCTAAGAATTAGTAAAGCATGCATTTGTCTCTGAAAAAGCCTAATTATTGGACATGTACTGTTTTTAACTTCTACATGGGTGTGTTTCTAACAAGCACACTCTAAAATATTCATGTGTTTCTGTGTTATTCTTTATGCCTCATGTATTTACCTATTCTCATGCCTATAAAATTTCAGGATAGTTTGAGCAACTCAAGCAGACCATAACACTTCAAATACAGTTGAGTATTTCCAAAAGTCTTAAAAAATATAAACAGATTAAGCCCCAAGACAATGTTATTGTTATGAACTTCTCACAACACACAACAGCCAATAGCTGGCCCACTACACTCCACAGGCATAGTTCCTAGCCTCTAGATTCTGTTCAACATGTTGGATTCTTTTTTAACCCAAACTTGCCTGCAAAGGTTTTGGGGTGTTTTTGCAGGGCGGGCTTGAAGACAAGGGGAGATGTGAACAACTGAACCTAGAGCTCTGTGAGTTAAACCATGCCCAGCTTCAGAGGCAGGAAATTGCCACTTCTCTGCTCAGTGCTGCATCAGCAATGGTCCTGCACATAAATATGTCTTTGCCTTTGAAACAATTACTGGTGTTTCTGAATAAAAGAAATGGTATGTGAAAAAACAAAAAGCGAGGCCTTTATATTCTTAGCTCTGTTGAATTATTTCTCTCATGCGTGACCTTCCAGGAGTGCGTGGGACACAGCAAAAACAATGAAACAATGCACATTATTACATTTCTTGAAAGATCAAGTGGGGAAAAAAATCAACCATCTGTTGTCCTCTGCTAAAGGAAATACAGTCAGGAGGCTGAAACAACAGCTACTTCAGCAAACAGACAAGCGAAAAGGAAACAGAAAAATCTGACTAATTTATTTTCATAGATCAGTGAGTGGATGAACCAAGTACTGCTAGTAAAGCTTTCTGCCTTTGAAGATTCAGCAGAACATGCTGGAATGATCCCAGCTCCCTGTTACTCCCTTTTGCCATACAGGAGATTAAAAGATTGTCAGATTCCAGATAAAAACTAAAATTGCCTGAAACCAGTAGGCTGGGAGCTTCAGAGCCATATACAACTGCTGGAGATTATGCCACTGCTGACTGCTGGGAACGATGCAATACCCTTCTAGTTCAAGACTGCACACACCTACAAAAGCACAAGTATTTAAGACCTTATTTTGGTGGATATTTTGCATACAGAAATTTTTACTTCCTTTATTTTTTTTTCCCCTCACATTTTAAATACTACACTGCTAAACTTCAAAACCCCTCACATCCAGGTGTTTTTGAAATTGTTCTGGTTGCATGATGCCACTTTTAAGCATTTACGATGAAGAGTCACTTTGTACGAGACAAATCCCTCATCATTTAGGCCAACTGCTACATTGAAAAAGGTTGTGTTTTCAATTTTAAATACAAGCAGTTCTCAAACTCTTTGCAAAGAATAACTTCCTTTTTCATTCTATTAAATCATACTTTCAACTCTTTATAGAGGCTTATAAAAAGAACATTTCTCTGGCTTAGTATTTTTCTTTAGAGTACATGAGAGAAACTTAAAATGCTAAAACCCAAAACCATTTCTCCCATCTCTTTTATCACAGAAACCTCCAGAAATGTCAGTTCTGGGCCTTTCCCTTGTTCAGCTTCTGGGCAGTCTCAGATGTCAGCTGAAGGGTTTCTCAGTACGTGCAAATTAAATTTTTCACTGACTTGTGTCTGACCAACAAGAACAGGGTACCCCATACCTTCCATAAGAACACATCTACTGAAGGACCACCAAAAGTTCCCAATCCCCACATACACATAAGGTTTTAAACTTTTAAGAAGACCTTGCAGTTTTCAGCTAAGATTTTATGAAAGCAAATAAAACTCTTCTAAAATATCCTCAATGGATTTTTAACCTTTTTTTTCTTTTTATCATCTGCATTTCCTAGTGACAGAAGTCTACCAGTTCTTCAGTCATCCATCAAGTCTTAGAGCTTACCCATAGGCTGAACTTCTACTGTAAATATATAGAAAGGATTATCACTTCCAGTTTCGTGCTTCATACATAGACACAAAACCATACAGACCTGTCTTCAAAATAATTTCTTGAATACACTGCTAATGTGTCATGTCATGAAACTGAAACAAGACGTCAGATTATTCAGGTTATGTATTTCCATGGTGTTACTTTTCATACTCAAGAGTACAAATAATTCCTTTGGGTACCTGAAGTCACAGATAATTCCCAATATGATCCATCTATTTCAACTCCAAAAAAAAACCAAAAAAACCCCTTTCCTGATAAAATTTAGTGGGCAACATAGCATAAAATGACAGCACTTCAGAAACTGAAATATCTAATTTAAGCAAAGAAAGAAAACCCTACAGAAAAATCTCCAGCAGTCAGTGCCCTCATACATTTTTAATGCTCCCCCAGGACCAACGTAATTCTTTACCCCAAATCTAACACCCATCTCACAGTTTTCACTTGACTATGGACTTGACTCTTCACTTATTTTGAAGAGAACTGCACAAAACTCTCCTAGTGCTTAAAGTCCCCTCCTTTTACCCCATCTTTTTAAAATGTTTGAATACAAAATTAAACTGATGCTTCCTGCCTGCCCAGCATTTATCCATCACTCTGTAATGAAGATAATGAAAGTAGGTGTCTAGAATTTCAAAGACTATTTTCTACAATATACAATATTACAAAAAAACTCTGCAAGGCTGAATAATCTGCTGTGACATCTCCCCTTTTAAATATAATTTATTTTGACAACTTTGGTCCTTCTAGTTGGCATGAGCAAGGAAGGATGACTGGCAGTTGAGGCCCTAGAGTAGCTACATTCCCTGTGGTTTTCTTCATTATGATTCTGTACTGCAATACAACATGAATTTGATTTAAACAGCCAAAGGCCTCACTCTTTCACTAAGTTTCATGTCAACAGAATGGCTCTCTGGGAGATGAAAAACTGCCCATCTCTCTGAATTGAGGGAACGAGGCACACAGAGTGACATGGACTCCTGTGACCCCAGGGGCAGAGGGTTACATGGAGTATACCAGGGCCCTTTTCTCCACAACTTTGAATTATATCAAGTTAGAGTCATCTTACACACCAAGGTGCCTGGTCTAAGCAGAGAATGCTGCCTCTACAGTTTGCATCAGTTTACACCACTTGAAGATCAAGGAAATATGCAAATATTGCAGGTTATTCTAGTATTTCTTATTTAGCACTTGTTCAACCAAGAGCTCTATTTCATCCCTTATTTAAAGACTCTGGGTTTATGTTATATTTGCTTAAGGGAAAGTCATTACTCCTCTTATTTTTTTCTTGGCTTGTTCTTTGTCTGCCTTGTGGACAATTATGTTGAGAGGGGAATAAACCTTCAGCTGGAAAAAATATTGCTGCATAGAAACAAATGATGCCAAACTGTTACTGATAGACCCATCAGACTAGAGTTTCTACTTCAAATGACCAGAGGAAACTACAGGCCGCCCTTCACTGTGGCAAATGCCACTTCCAGAGCTCTTCTGGCCCCTACTGCCCCAGAATCTAAATTATGAGCCTGATCCATCAGCTGGAACAGCAGGGCTGCGTGGGCTGACTCTGCCAGCAACCAATAAGCAGCAAACTTTGCTCACTGCAGAAGCTGGAGACAGGCCTGCTGCCACCCTGGGTGTTTTGTTTCACTTGGTGTTACTGCTATAACCTTTCTTCCTAATTAGACTTGGTAGCTCTGCTGCAATCCGCTACAGCACTCAGCATTAGGGTTACTTGTGATGGAACACAGCAGAACTCCAGCTTGGGGAAAAGCTTCCAGACCCAGGTAATATCAAACATTACTAGCTACTTTCATTTTCCACAAAAAAAAAAAAAAAAAAAAAACACCTCCAACACTGAAGACAGTAAACCTGAGCTTTAAGCACAACCTCTTACATATTTCTCACAAAGCTGCAGCATTAAGAAAGTGAAAAATAAACCTTTCACATGTATTCCCTCAAGCCCATTTCTTTCTGTTAATGGCTGCATTATTGCTACTATTCAGTCCATTTTGACAATCTGAACAAATCTCCCCATGAAGTAATAGAAGGTTTAAAAAAGGGGGTGAATTTGGCTTGAATAGCTGATTAATTTGTTGAGAATCCACTGATACTAAGGTAAGTAGGAAAATCTAAGTAACTTCTTGACTGCTCTTAATAAACCACTGCCTTAGGCAAAGTCTCAAGGTCAGAGGACCAGGGTATAGTTAATACTCTACTGCATCTCCTCCAGGCCATGGACAGCTGGGCAGAAGGCTGAACTCTCCAGACAGAATCTACTTGCAGCAGTGGGTTGCCCTAAATTATAAAACCCAGCTTTCACCCAATGCTGCATATAGCTGGTGCACACTGAAGGAAAAGGTTACAACACACAAAACACTGAAACCACATCTCCAAACGAGAGTAGCATTCACGCAGCCAAAGGGACAGCAGTGAAATAAGCAGGTCAGGAATGTCATTACATCAGGGCACAGAAAAAAGTTGCTACAGATAGGAGTAATTCATCTGCAAATCTGCACCAGGACCAGACACAAAACAGCTCACTGTGGCTTGCTTCTGGCTTTTCTCATGTAAATGAAAGAATGCAAAAAAAAAAAGTACAAAAAATCCCATTCGTTGTGTCTGTAAACTTTTGACTGTTTACTCTCCTGAAGATTACAACTATTGAACAAGCAGTTAATGGTTATGGGTCTAAGCAGGTTTTTAAACAGTGTTTCTAAATTGCTGTGGGCCAGAAAATTCAAGGCTGCTTCTTACGATATTGAGCTGCTTATTAGCCGTCCTACTAAGGGAAAACCCTTTATATCCAGACATTACACTGGAAAATAGAAAGTAAAGACAGCAGCATTTCTTTCTAGTTATATTCAAGAAGGATTAAGCAGTCATCACTGATCAAAATCCACCATACCCACCTTAAACCTGACAGGTAAGGTTTAAAGAGCTACAGTAACCTCGATGTTCATCCATACCATAGCTCTAACACCACGTTTTTAAGGTGCTAATACATTCACTGCAAGACTGAGGCACGCTTGGCCACAGTGCACAAGCACACCGTTGTATACATTGTGCATAAGGTATCTGCTATTTTAAGCCTCCAAGCAGTTTTATAAACTGAACTGCAGCAGGAGTGTGCTTTCAAACACCAGCTGGCAGTGGCATGTTGGGTTGTGAAGTCTCTAAAATGCAATTCCATAAAAGACATTGGATGTTGCTGCTGCTCAGAAACTGTTAAAAGTACAAGAGCAGATGGAGAATTAAGTTTACCATTTAGCTGCCTAGTTCGTGGATGGTCTTCTGTTCCTTGTTCTTGAAACTAAAAATTTTTATTGTTTAGCTGGCCTCTTTTACATGGTGTTCTTAATAAAGCATTTATCTTTGTAATATTCTGCTTTTTGATACATAAACTGACAGTTTTGTCTGGTATTATTTTGCACTGATAATCAGATATCAGTCACCATTAAAACTGTAACAGGTTTCTTTCTTTACAGATATGGTATATTTTCAAAATATAAAAAAGTATTAATTACAAATCAAAAACTCTTTGTCTACCTGATTTTTCTACCATTTCTTATGTGGCTGATTTAAGGCAATTAAGGAAGCAAAATATTTCTTTTCCTGTACTGTAGGGGATACTCTTGAAAGAGGTGTGGATGGCCCAAGCTCTAGGGTAAACAATCTCACAGCAAAAAAAAAAACCCCAAACCGTCAAAAGCCTCTACCTCTCAGTAGAAAGGGCTTGAAGAGGGTGCCTAGCTCACTCTCTCGTTTTTGCAGAGCATTGGCCTAGGCAATAATTCCCCATTTTTATTTGTGCACAAGGTTTCTCCTGTGATAATTTCTTTCCCTAATTGGCATCAGCACTCCATGCCTGCACTTGGCAGGTGTTCCAGTGAGTGAGAGACCAAGGAGCAGAGGAAGAAGAGCTGGGTAGCTTATATACATGCAAGGATTTTTTTTTGTCTTTTTTAAATTTAGTAATTCCAACTTTGGAGAGATTTCTCTCTCCTGAGCCAGTTCAAGACAGCAGACATAACAAGCCCTTGAGCTCTGTAGCTGGCTAAATGCAAGCACACTTCAAGATAAGGGCAATTTTACAGTCCTGCTTCATTTATCAAACCTGACGTGCACTGCACATTATGATTTCCATGTAATGGTTTGACTGTAAATTTACCCTCAGCAAGATCCTTTTATATGCATTCAAACTAATTTACCTCTTGCTGATCGAGTCCTAAGTTGTAATTTGCTTAAATGCAGAGCCTAAATTGACTAAATCAAATGCATTTGCGCAAACTCAATAAACAGAACCATTATCCACTGGAATAAGGAAGTCTCCTAAGAGCATCAAATGCATCCTTACAGTGGAAGAGTTGGCTCAGGAGCCAACCACCACTCCAGCTAATGACCATGCTTCTCTCTCTATTTCATTAGCCAGTCTGAGGGCTCTAATATTTTTTCCCCTCTAAATGGAAGGGCAAGAGGCATTCATAGCTTTATCGAGTATTGCAACCAAAGCAACTAAAGCTCATTTTCCAGTGTAATGAAAAGGAACCAGTGGAGAAAGATACATTTGAATATCCCTGTTAATGCATATGTTAGGTAGGCCAAAAATCTCAAAGATTTCAACCACTTAGCACATGGGATCCAGTTGCAGAAAAGGTCATAGAACTATTGTGTCACCACATGCTTCATACAGCAGTACAAATACAGTTGAGTCACACTGATCTGCCTCTGACTCGGTGCATAGAAAGGGACATTGACTTGCAATTGCAAAGCACCCATTTAAAATTTAACAGACTGGCATCAGGCAGGAGGGTATTCGACCTCTTTATGAAGGGCACCCAAACCAGGACTGAAGAGTCTGATCCACTGCACCAGAGCCTGCCTCCAGTATTTCACTACCATTTAAGTTTATTCAGTAGCTTTGCAACTTAAATGTAGTAGTAGTGAACACAATGGAAGCCAGCATCTAGTACATTACATCATCTTAAGAAAATCTGTGTTGGACTAAAAATATTTAAAGCTTCACGTACATTCAGAATAATAAGTGGATAGCAGGTAGTATACCTCACATACCAATGGCTGTTCTGATACGGAGAATTATTAGTGCAGGGCACAGTACTGCTACACTGAGTATTCTCACTAGAAGTTACTGCCATGATTACACATTCAAGTTATGATGCAAGGGAAGTTAAACATCCAAGTTCACTCTGAGCTAAAATTCAAACCTGGTGTATCTAGTTATCATGAAGAAAAAAAGTCTTACCAAAATTAGTAGCACAGTAAAACATTTTTTGCTGATACGTGTTGCGGGAACTCAGCACTTCTGCACAATGAATCACTATGATTATACAGAAGCTTTAAAACACTCTAAAATATGTATCACCTCTTTGGGCATCATGCAGGAACTCACACGTCTTCCAATTTTTACATACCTACTTTTCACCTCTTTTGTGTATTTACTTATTTATTCTACCAACCTAAACACAGTTACGCATAGCTTATACAGTTCACTTACAACTTATCCCCCTTCCTATCTTATACATGTTACTCTACTTACACATTTTATTTTTACCTAACACAGTGCATACACATTTTACTTACTTATACATTTCACTTACTTAACACAGTACTTATACATTTTACAACTTATCCATAATGCAGTACATATACATTTTGCAACTGCTGTGCATGAGATTACACATTACTTGATTAGCCCCTCTACTTTGTCCAAGAGCTCTGCACACACTTTTCAAATAATAAGATTGGTTCCTAATTCAGTGCAGCACAGTCCTCTTTATCTATTCTTTGCTGTCGTGGTATTTAGCCTTTCAGCTTCTTTCCCAACTCTTTTTCAATTTAGCACAGTTTATCTTTCAGTACCTTTCAGTCCTTGAAGCTCCAGATCCAGGCAAGCAGAGTCAAGATGATGGCAGCAACAAAACCCACCCAGTGATCAGCAGCCAAGTTAGTCCAGGAAATCCAAACAACCAGACAGCAAAGGACCAAGAGCAACAACAAACTCACACCACACCTCTCTTCTTCTACCCCTACTAAGCTTTCTGGCTGGGCTTAAAAACCCTCCAGGAACTGATCTGCTGCAGCTGAAGGTGGATGACCAGGTGAAGCTGGTGAGGGTAATTTCAGCCTGGTCTCTCTCTGAGGGCTCCAGTAGGAATAACTAAAGATGGTTTGGCTGGGGCACACAGTTGTGGTTCAAAACACCTCACAACAATGAGTAAAATAAATGTATAGCCAGAACTGAAAGTCTTAAACTTGCAGACTAATTTTAGTAACAACTGCCAAGTTTTTAATACAAAATAGTAACAAATCATAGTATTTATTAAGAACTTGTGTTTAAGATGTTTTCATAATATTAACTCATCTGTTTTTCTATTAATAACCATATATCATAATTTGGGCTTACTACAAAGAGCATATCTATGGCAAACCCAGAAAAACAGGAAATTAGGTTACCCAATGCAATAACACCACCATTTTATTTTATTTGTCCTTTGAAACTTCTGCCTTCTGTTCCCTGTCTGCTAATTTCCATCAAAAAAGCAAAATGCAAGACTCTTTTGGGGTTTCCAAGATAACATATCAAAGAATTATGTACAGATCTACCGAAGACAGATTTCCTCAGACGTGCCTGAGTAGCTCTGGTGCAGCTGCACATGGATTGGCCCTGAACAGAGACTGCAATAATAAAGAGAGAGTGTCCTGTGACAGAAATTATTCCATACTGCTTGGGGTCTCGACTCTCCCTTGTGCAGCTAACAAGAACATGAAGGGTCTAAGAATTACCAGTGCTTTGTAGCTACTATTACTTTTTTTAATATTTCTGGTAAGGATTAATGCACATCCTTCCTTGGTAGTAGAAAAAATTGCCAAAAGGCAACACTTCTTATAAAGATTTGTGTATGTGACCAATGTTTTGTATGACACGTCCTCATCCAACAACTGAGATTAAAAAAAGAGGCAAGGGACACTGCAAAGGCAGCCAGGTGAGGGAAGAGTAGCTAAGGGGGGAGGCAACTTTGAGTGACAGCAGAGAAAACCTTATGAAAGTATTTCTTCAAAGAGCAGCCACTGAGGGAATTCTGTCTGCAGGACTGAAATTTTAGATATCTAAGCACTAAAATTAGGAAGTTTGAACACATCTCCTCCTTTTTTTTTGTTTTCCTAAGTTTGCAGTTAATATTTGCAATGTTTACCCTGCCTAAAAAAGGCACATAAATCCCAATCAGGCTATTCAGGAAGGTTCTTCCCTGGTAAATGAGGGGGAACAGGATTTTTAAATAATGTGAATCGAAGTTCCTAGGTGTACGTCCTGGTATCTTTAGTCACTTAAGACTTCTTAGAAATGTACTACTTTTCTATACTGAGCTTTCCTTGTATTTTTCATTGTTTTTATATGGAAATCATAGTCCAGTAAATAGTAGACTAGAATATACCCACTGGAATAGATCCAGGATTAATCACATCTTGCACAAACCCCAGTCTCAAAGACTTTAAATTCTGGATATATGCCAGTTGCAATTAGGACAGCTTGGGCACTGGGGGAATTTCATGCATTAAGTTGCTGTATCCTAAGGAAATAAGTGATGTAAAGAACCAGCAAAACCATAAAGAAAACTACAGCAGTGTTATTGCTTTAATTCCAGTGCAGGCAGAGGTTTATCAAAATCCATCAGCTGTTGTTACATCCTTTATGGAAAACCAGTTACCACTCTCAGAAGTCCCCTGTCCAAAACCAACTCACCTGAAACACAAGGGGTGCTATAGATCTAAAAACAAAAATGAGCCATAGTGTTCTAAACACTTTCTTTTCTCTTCAAGAGTGTATGCCACCAGCATTACCTTGCCTATTAGAGGCTAAAGTGCTGTGTGATCTACAACTAAATCGTGAGCTGGAAATTGCTAAAGGAGCTTATGCTGTAGCCATGATGCATCTATCAGACAAGATGCTTGAGTACATCTTCAAAAATCACCATCTCATCAAAGAGATGATAAAGCTGCAGATTTTCAGGAGGTTAAAATCAGGGAGGGGTGGGTGGGAGTGAGGGGGAAATTGTGTGAGTTGGAATGTGTGTATGTGTACACTGTTTCTTCCTTCTGGACTGCTGCCAACACTGCAATTACCATGCTGTCATCAGCCACACAGGCTCTTCAAGCACATGGACATCTCATAAAAATGTAACCTCATATGACACAAAAATTAAATATAACCTCAGGTTCCCCTCTCCAGTTGTGGGAAGACAGCTGCCAGCCACATGACACTGAAGAAGGCTTACATACACTGCGAACCCTCTTACACTTGTACAGTACATAGTGATGTCAGCTTAAAAAACAAAATTAATTAAATCCAGTTCAACTCCTCTCTTTTCCCATGTGCCTTCCCTCAAAACCAGACATCCGTGTCTACAGCAACGAACAAGAACAAACTTATTTAGCCATGGTGCATGTTCTTCATTTTTCACAGCAGTTAGACATATACACACTGTCAGTCTGTCTCTTGCTGATCTGCTTATGGTTAGCACAGCTTCAAAGTAATAAACAGAATAAATATTCATCACTCACTCCCTTGCCTTGAAGCCCATTTAGTGTGACTGGAGAGGCAAGTGCATGGAGGAGTCAGCCACTGTAGCACTACAGCTACAATCATTCTCTTCATGGCTAATGAGCAACAGCATTAAGGAACTGGTGTTTTTTTTCTAGTTGGCTTCTTTCACTGTAAAGGAGACAACATTTTTTCACATTGTCTCCAGACTCAATTTGAACGAGCTGATGAAGAACTACTGTCCCTCCAAGGCAATGATGCAATTAGAGGAAACATTGTGGAATCAAATAAAGAGGAAAATATATCAGAATTAATTCACTGTGAGCAAGACTCCAGTCAGTAGAAACCATTGTGTTACTGCCATTGCAAACTGTCCTCTTGCAGTTCACTATCACACTCTATTCAATCTCCCTATTTTGTTCTAAGAGCTTGTTTAAAGTAATGCCAGCTGACTAAGGCACAATTAGTGTATGTACAGCACATGTTAAACTTGTCACAGTGCTTCTTTCTCTGGAAGGATCAGAGGCTTGACTGGGATGGAACTGTGCAGCCGGGCACTGCACAGCTCAGGACTTGCCCACCTGCAAGAAGCACAGTCTGCTCTCTCCCTCCCCTGCCAAGGGAGATTACTAGACCATTCCCTCCTTCTTAGTTCCAAATAAAAAGTCAAACGCTGTTTAGCCCCTTCATTCAGAAGGAGAAGGTAATTTATCTTGTGTCTGAAGCACAGAATGCAAGCTTTGTGTATCCGTCTCTCTGAGCTTGCTCAGACTTGGAGCAAGGGAGTAGGAAAAATTCTGACACTTCCAAATGCACTGCATCAAAGCTGAAGCCACAACAAACAAGATGAAACTGAAACTTCATTTCCTCCCTTCAACAGATGCTCAGGACCAGGCATTTTCTTCTAGTTTATAACTGGATGGTACCACTGTGAGGAGAAGAAGGGCAGGGGCTCCTTCCATTGACCTTACTCCTGGAGAGCCTTTACTGGTGCCACCACTGGCACACTTCTGCCTTTTCCCAAAGCCTGGGACTCCAGGTAAGTCTCCTGGGCTGATCACCTGGAAAGCTATCCTAGTTGGTTAGAACTGGAGGGAGATAAAAGTGATATGGGAGTGGTTCAGTGTTCTGGGTACATTAAACTTCTTTATTCCAGCATATTATGGAGAAGAGTCATCTTTCATTATCAAAACGATTGACATTTCTGCTGTTTCCACCTTCTCTGTCACCAAAGAAATACAATTCAGCATATCTACAGTGCTTTCATTCCCACATCTGAGACTGGGTGAGGCTTTTCATGAACAACTAATGACAGTGACTGCCTCTAGATGCTCAGCTTGGGACACAGCAAGAGGTGTCAATTAAAAAACAGTGAAAAAACACACTCATCTGAGCCCTGCTCTACTGAAAATCCAAGTCCTTCTGAGGTGCCCTGCTTTGGGAACCAAGTCAGCCAACTCTAATTACCACTCACACTTTGCAAATTCAGCCACAGTTTGAAAGATGGATTTGCTTGCCATATAACCCTACAGCAAGGTCCCCTGCTTCATTTTTCTGACATAAATTTCTGTGCATGTCAGTTTGCATTAATATCATCATATTAGGTATATTTCTCCAATATTTCTGCAGACTGCAAAATATACTCACAAGCCCAGTGGAAGTGGTACTTAGAACCAAGAAAATAATAGTGGAAGAGAACAAACTATTTTCTGGGTTATATATGTGCAGGAGTGAAAGTTTCGAACAATTCATTAGTCCTCACATTCAGTTATTTCAGGTAAAAGAGAATTAAATTATTTCTTAACGAGAAAGAAAGTTGTTCTGCTTGACAAGGTAGTAATGAGTAGTGGCTCTTTTATTACTGCTGCTGCTGCTAAAAGCAATATAAATGCATTTTTAAAAAACAAGTAAGATCCATCTCTTTCACCAGCAGAAAACAAACTACCAAGTAGTCTGTAAGCAGTATCTTCTCAATGCTTCTTTTATATATTTTAATACTTTTTGTTCTAGAAGTGACTTTGAGCAAGTGAAAATAATTTTGTTTTTAATACATTGCAAACTTCATTTGAATGGTGGCCAGAAAACAAAAACTTCTTGCCATCTTACCATGAAAGCATGAAAAACACTGTGGAGAGAGTTGCATTACAAGCACATGAAAAATCAGTGGTAAAGATACTGAAATAAAACTCACTTCAGTATACTTTATATTTCTAATTATAGAAATAACTATGTGACAGGATAAGAAGGACAGGAACATTTTTGTGGAGTAAAAAAAGATTAAATGCTCCAGATGTACAAACAATTTGATTATACTCTTTTCCAACTGTCTTCCTACCCAATTTTTGGAAACTGCCAGATGCTACTAGAAATCTTTATATATTTGTACACTGCATATTTCATTGCTAAAATAGAATTAACATATAGAGCAGCAAATAGGGTTATCTGTCTCTCTTCAGTGTTTTACCATAAACATACCAGATTGTCAGCTGGAAAGTAAGAATTACAAAGTTCTCTATGGATCCACACCCACAGAGACTGACAGGATAGCATTGACTACATCGAGAAGAAAAGGAAAACAATTTGAATGCTGTAGAGCCTCCTCAAAGGCTTTGTCTTACAGTATACTTTTAAATCTAAGTAATTCCACTTAATATCATCTCAGAAATACCTTTTACTGACACTCCTTCTATAAGATGTTCTGTGGCTGATTTTCAGTCTGGTGTTCAGTGGTATCAGGTGAGAACCTCCATATTAACAAAAAAAATGGAACGATACAGTCTCTGTTCCCTGCTGCAAGTCAGGCCATCTCAGATGCAGAACTAAAGGCTAGTACAGCTTTCATCTCTTTAAAGCAATGGCAAATCCTGGAGTGAATGAGTTCCAAATACTTGAATAGATTTTTTTTTTCTTACTTTCCTAAGAAAACCGTTTTTTCCTAAGGGTCTGAAGGGCCGTGAAGGGTGCAGAGTTGGCAGACATTGGCAAATATTGTATTCATGAGAGAAATGTTAAAAGCCTGAATAAATGTAGTTCTCTAATTCTTTTGCATTCATTTTTAAGAAAGCTGATGTCTGGGAATCTTTGCAGAAAGAGGTTTTGGGTCTCAATCTGTATTTCAACTCTTTCATGATGAGAAATCCGTAATTCAACCCACCCTGAACTACAATTGCAGCAAGACTATGTGTCACTGGTAGAAAGGACGTTATTGATGGCCTCATCTATGTTTTTGCTCTTGATGCAGCCTAATGATGAAGATGTGGAAGTGTTAACTAATATGCAACATAGCTCTATGCAGTGTGCATTTCATAAATCTCCCTCCTTTTGTGCATATTGCTGCTACCGTCTGCAGAAGTAAGAACTGACTGATCATGTTGTTACAAGATACTTTTATTATTGGAAGGTTTGATTGATTTTCCCTTCTGAGATATTCTGATAGATGGCACTGCTCCACCATTGGCAGAAAGGGGCATGAGGAGCAGAATATTTCCCCTTAAACTGCAAGTCCTACAATGTGCCGAGTAGTGGATGCTGACTCCATCTCTACCATAACTTTGAGAGTTTGGCAGTTCATGCCTTCACCAGCCCTCTGCAAGTCCTCCAAGACCAACAGCTCCAGAGCCCTACAAAGACTGCACCCAGGTCACGTTACTCCAAAAGATCTAACCTATCCCCTGTCACCACTGCCAATACAGTTTAGAATTTCTTTCAGCTTCTTGGGCTGTGGGACATCAGCAGCTCATTAGGACACAGGAATTGTCACTTTCAGTCAGGCTCCAGTACAGACAGACATAGAAGGCAGCCACTGACATATCCATGTTAGGTTTAAGGACACTGCAAAAAGCTGACAAGGACTCATGGGTCCCCATGGATGACCCAAATCAGCCATGCCTCTGGCCACTGCAGAATAGCTCATACCAACTGAGCAAGGAGAAGGAGCTCTCTTCTGAAGCTTCAACACACCACACTTTCAACACAGCAGAATTTCTCACAGACTGGCCTTGCTCCCATTTTTTCCTAAGATACTGAAACTATGTAAAAAAATTCTTCATCTTTCCAGAAAAGGGTTATTCCCATCGGGACACACATATAACACAAGATAGTTTATAAAAACCGATGAAAACCTATATGCATCTTTCCCAGCTGTTTTCATTATGCCCAAAGCTTTTGTCCAAAACCACTTCCTTCTTAGTTGTTTCTGCCAGCCTGGTGCATCTTACATGTCTATGGGGCCCAGAGGGAGCGGGAGGAGCCCCTTCTCAACAGAACAAACTACACCAAACCTCTGTCTCTTCAGAGATGTATAGAGAAGCTGATCTTGCTCAGCTCAAAGAAAACAAGGACCAATGTCAGCCTGCTGTCACTTCCAGCTGAACAAACTAACATTCAGTCCCAGCTACGTAATGAGCAGGTTCAAATTTTCCTTCCTTTGCTACATTATCGGAGCCTTGTTATTTATATAGATGTTCAAACTCTCATTTTGATTGATATTGATTTCACAGTGTTCAGTTTCACTGAATGTTCCCTTCTGCCCATGTAAGGGCAAGGACTGGGGTTACTTCATTTTGGATTACATTTCACAGCATAAACCTTTGTTTAAATCTATTTCAGACCTACAGAACTGAGACATAATCTCATTTTCTACAATGCTGAGCAAAGAAAACAAGTAGCCTGCTATGCAGGCCACTCAAACTGCACACTTCTGGACTGCAGGGTACTGTTGATATTTGTTCAATACAGGTGGTTTCATTTTGATGTGCTTTTAATAGATTCGGCTGGAATGTGAAATCCAAACAAGGGCACAGAAATTTTGAAAAAAGTAACCATTTAAAAATGTGTTCAACTGCCTATGTTTGGAAATTTCTCTACCAGTTAGTTGCCTCCAGCTCCCAAAGACACTCCAACACAATACAAAAAGGAAGTATTTTCCACATGAAAACTATAAAAGCAAATGAATAAAAAGTTTAAACTTTTTTTCGTGAAAACTTTATAGCAAATTATGCCAAATAATTTGCTACATACAAGGAGAAAAAAAGAAAAGGTGCTATTTACTATATGTTGATTGCTACAAAGAATAATTAATTGACTGCTTACCAACTGGTCTCTCACTGTTTAGGTGTCACTCTTTAATGAGTGTGTGGGATCACAGTTTTGGGGAAAACAGGGACAAACCACACACTCAGAACCAAATTTCCAGTGTGACACATTCAGTACTGAGAAAACAGTTCATAATATACTAAATTCTTAAGAAAATTTGGCCCATAGAAGTTAGAACTGGCCCTTCTGTTCCTTAATAAACTTCAGTGAGGCCAGAGAGACAACTAGGTTGAAAAATTCTGCTTACTTCCTGTTTTCTGCTCTTTTGATATAAGATTAGTCAACTTTTCTAGGGTGTTTTTCTGTTTTTTCTTTCNTTTTCTTTTCTTTTCTTTTCTTTTCTTTTCTTTTCTTTTCTTTTCTTTTTTCTCACAGGCAGCTGGCTACACTCTGAAGGGGAGTAACAGCAATCTATTCCTGGGAGAAGGGACACAAATAATTTCTCTATTAGGGCAAACTTGCAGAGCTCTCTACTTTAGAAATAGTGTTTTAAATAGAATTAATAGTACTCTTTGGACTTCATATCAAATTGCCCTCAGTCTTCTGGAACTGCTGCACATCTCCCAGTTAAACCAGATTTCTACACTAAAGGGTAAAACTAGGGCTCTGTACTGAAGATCTGGACATTATTATAACTTCTGAGCTTAGTATCTGTATCCAACACTAAAAACTACCTTTTCCTTGTTCTCACACACCCTTGCCAGAGGCGCATTGATAGGGGAGCAATTAAACTAAATGAAGCTAAAAGCAGATAAAAGCCATGCTGAAACCAGTGAGCCAAGGCAATCCTGACACAGTAAATACTTAAAAGTAGTACAGAAGGTCAGGGGAGAAATAAATTAGTAGCATGAGAACAGATAATTTATGCCTATGCTGTTTCATTGAGAAACGAATGGCAATGGCATCTGTGAGAAGTGTGACACGGATGAAAAAGGATTTAAGAAAGACTGGGTAATAACAGCAGTTGTTTAACATTTCTAAGCAGCTCTTTGGATGATCATTTAGGAGAATGAAGAGACAAAGCTTAAAGGCAAAGGACTGCTGATGGTTTGCTGCCCCTGAATATACTGAATTCGTGTAGCAGCTTAACTGAGGAATTACAGCAGCTGCCCTTCCTCCTTTCACATGGTGTAGCTACCTTCAAGGTCACTGGGATGCTGAAACAGCATGGATGGACTGGAACACAACAAAGGGGGTGGAAGGAGAAGATAGAATCAGCTGGAGAAGAAAATACACTCTTCTACACAAAGAAATACTACACCAGGTTTCAAACAGTTCAAGAAGAGTGTTGCATTCCATCAAGACAGTTTTTTTGAAAGTAGTAATTAATAATTAAATTGTGAAGAAGCAGAGGACCAGTGTCAGAGCAAAGCCTTTACAAGAAAGCCAACAGTCCAATGAGACTCAGTTTCTGAAATGCTGCTCTAAGGTACCCCATCAAAACACACACCCTGGAGGGACACAGTACTGACCCTCCTGGGCATATCACTGACCCTCTAGAGACACTTGCTCTTCTTAAAAAACAGTCAGAAAGCAGGCATTTACTTCACTCTTGTTCATTTGGATCTTAAGCAAGAGCCTCTTGGTAGGGGAAGGGATGGTGGGAAGCTTTTCTGCAGTTTCAAATGTGACCTGGGGCCCTGAATACGAACTGGAGTGAGAGGAGTGAGTGCTTCAAAACTCTCCCTGGCACTTCCAATATAGCCTTAAAGCCAGAAAAACCTCCACCTCCAGAGTCACCATGACTGTGCAACTTGGAGGGGAGGGAAGAAAACCAAAAAAAAAAGTACTTTGTTAACCATGATAAACGGTTATAAAATGCTTAGAGAGCACAAACATTCCTGCCTTGGTTTATCGAAGCATCCTGCAACACTAAACTGTTAGGCTGCAACAGTGTCAGAGCCCCAGATCCTTTCTCTTCAGGAGAGAATTGATGTGCTTTTGTGAAGTGGGAGCTACTCCATCAAGGAGCCCAACAGAGATTGGCAGAAAAGCTTAAAAGCAAAATAGTTAAAAGGCAAAGAAAAGCAGAGCTGCCCACATGTGGCAATCAGATCCTTTGAGCAGTGCAGTACAGGGAAGGTATTAGAAGAGAATAGAAGGGTCCTAAAGCTGCACTGATACAGCTGAAGCAAAATTTATGTATATATGTTTTTAGTAGCAGTAGAGGCATTTGCATTCAAAGGCAAACTTGACAGGGATCTAGACACTCTTTAACTCCCCTCACTGTGTGCTATGTACTATAACAGTGCAAAGGAGCAGGCCAGCACAGCTGAGCCTACAAACAATATCCAAAATGCCAATCATGGCATCAGCCTCAAAGCAAATACCCTGTATACTGCAAAAGAGAGAAAAGCAGCTGAGGCACAGCTCAGAGGCCAGAAGTAACAGCGATTCCTCAAGGGCCTCAGGAGTCTGTTGAGGCAGGGCAAGGCATGAAGCTTGTCTCCAGGGCAATCCAGCAGTCTCAGCAGCAGCAACTTCTCTGGCTCAACTTGCCCAAGACAAAAAAAAATACAGATAAGCAGTAGCAGCCTGTGTGTCACAACAGCTTTATTTCTATCCAGGTGCTAGAAAATGAGAATCCACCTGACATGTTCAGAGAAATCTTCAGCTGAATGCTAATAATACACAGTTACCACATTTGCAGCCCCTCCCATCATGAACAAGCCACAGACACAATGCAGTGAAGGAGAGGAAGAAGCTGAATAAATCTGCTGGACATCACATAAAGTAAAAGGATGATGGAAGTCGACCCAGAGGTAAAAGGTTTCCCATGCAGACATCTGCATGACTGTTACTCACATAATTTTCTGCCCTGTGGCCAAGTGAGACATGCACACAGACCAAAAAGCCAATCTCTCTGACCAGGCTGAGAGGAGCACAGGGTCAGAGATGCACTCTATAAAGATGACTAGAAGTCTTAACATATACACATGCACACACACATATGGATTTGATGAAGGATGCTACAGGCATATTGAACACCTGGAAGTAGGACCAATAGGTGGAAGAACAATAACAGATAAAAATTCCATAGACAAGGGAGCGAGACATGCATGCACTGAGGAACAAGAGATTCCACATGAAAACCACAGATGGCATTGGACTCAAGCTCTAGGCAGAGAGGAGAAAAGTGTGGTACATGGGACCAGCCGTGAGCACAACAGTGAGAGTCATGTCTTGAAAGAGGCTTGTAGGTCAGAGAGGCTGCAAGCTGAACAATCAGGGTGCCAACTATCCCTACACTTAGGCACTGTATAAGACATGAAGCTACACATTGAAACACATAAATAATTGCCTTGCAGAGCAATTACTCAGAAAACGCACAAGAGACAAAGCAATTCCTGACTTGTTCTGAGGAATGTGCAGGATGTGGTTCCAAATGCTGCAGAGATTCATTCTGCTATTTCCCAGATATGCCAAACTGCAGGAGCAGCAACAGTATCTTCCCACATATCATACACTTGCATTTTCTGTAAGTGAGACTAAATGCAAAGGGAAAAAAACCCAGCTATTTAAAAAAATAAACTCCTAAGGTATAAGTCAACTGTTAAAGTGTTTGCAAGAGGCAAAAACACTATAATGAAGGCTAAATGAATTAATATATTTAAGCCTTTTGTTATTCAATCATTCTAACAAAAGAATGAATTCCTTGACAATTTAAAGACATGTCCACCTAGGAAACACATTTAAAAAAAAATTAAAAATGAAACCAAACCCAGACACTCACGGCAATATTTGATGTAAGATTACAGTGAGCACACAGAAGCCAAAGAAGGGCTTTTAAGGAACAACTTGTTAATCTGGCATAAAACCAGTTAAGTTTTTCTCAGTAGTAGGAGGTCTGACAGAAATTCATAGTACCAATAATTAATGTGTAAACAGAGTGACCAAAGAAGAGGCCACAACAGAAAAATGAAATTAATTTTCTGCATCTGTCTTTCACACTGTTGCATCATCTACAACAGTGTGCACTTGCAGCCCAGACAGTCGGTGGTGTCCTGGGCTGCATCTAAAGCAGTGTGGCCAGCAGGGCCAGGGACGGGATTCTGCCCCTCTGCTCTGGTGAGAGCCCACCTGCAGTGCTGCATCCAGCTCTGGGGTCCCAGGCACAGGAAGGACATGGACCTGTTGGAGCAAGACCAGAGGAGTGACACAAATGACCAGAGAGCTGAAGCGTGTCTTCAATGAAGACAGGCTGAGAGAGCTGGGGCTGTTCTGCCCAAAGAAGAGGGGGCTCCAGGGAGACCTTACTGAGGCTTTCCAATACCTAAGGGGGCTTATAAAAAGGAGGTAGAGGAACTTTTTATATGTACAGACAGCGATAGGGCAAAGGGAAATGGCTTTAAATGGAAAGAAGGCAAGTTTAGATTAGATGTTAGGAAGAAATTCTTTACTGTGAGGCTGGTGATGCACTGGAACAGCTTGACCAGAGAAGTTAAGAGATGCCTCATCCCTGGAAATGTTCAAGATCAGGTTGGATGGGGCTCAGAGCAACCTGATCTAATGAATGACATCTCTGCCCTTGACAGGATGGTTGGAACTAGATGATGTTTAAGGTCCCTTCTGACCCAAGCCATTCTGTGATTATATATTACCTCTTTAGGATTTACAGGAGTGACTGTAGAGGAGTTATATCACACTGAATTTCAGTAAAACATTGTAACACAAATTGAGAAAAATAACACTGGCTAATTACCAGCACCAGATGGTCTTCACCCACAAATTAAACAGAGCTCAAGTATGACACAGCTGAATTGTTAACTGTAATAACCCCTTACTGAAGATAACACAATTCTTTTATAAAGTCATGACTCATGAACCTATTGGAAAGTTTTTGAGGGATTTTATAAGCATGTGCATAATGAAGCCACAAAAAATAAAAATAAAGTTTCTTAATTAAGTTGCCATGGGAAGGAGAAAAAGAAAGAAAAAAAAGGTGTTCACACAGATATACAAGTTTAAAAGACAAGAAAGAAAAGGAAAGAATGCACAGTCTCATTGTAGGCAGGTCACCAGTGTAGCCCTTAGGGCCCATGCTGTTCAACACCTGATCTCAAGTGATCTCAATGAACTGATAAGGTAAGTTACTGACACTGAATTATTGAAGACTTTAAAGAAAAAAACTGCAGAGAGCTTCAGACAGACCTCATGATACTGGTGACCTCATGGCAAGAAAAAAAACAGCAGACAAAATTCAGTGTTGAGTACACAGCAACTGAGAAAATGAGAAAAATTCTCATACTGACTTCACAGCGATTGAATCTGAACTACCACTGGACATGAAAGATGACTGCTTTAATAACTATGAAAATGTTATCTCAGTGATTAAAATAGCAAAAAAAACCCCAAAACCTCAAATCAAACAAGTATCAGAATTCATCAAGGTAAAGAGAAAAGCAAAATTACTGTCTCACCTCCTGGTAAGATGTGAGTGCAAGGCATGTTTCTGATTTCCCCTTACCTAGAAGACAGAACAGAGTAAAAAAAAAAAAGTTTAAGAGGGGCAACAAAAATGACCAAAGTTCAGCAGTGGCTTCCAAACACAGGACAATAAAAAGAGCTGTTACTCTTTGACCAGAGGAGAGATCAAGAAGACCTGTGAAACCATAAAGTAACATGGCAAACCTGTAGGGCTGTTCCTTGAGCAAAGAAATCCCTGCCAAAGGGACAATTCAGTTACACTGTGCAATCTACTTCCATAGGATATAGTGAATGCCATGAGTTTATCGGGAACCAAAAGCAATTATGGAAATTAGTGGAAGTAAACCTCATTAAACTTCATTACCTCCGCAAACCTCAGGCACATGATGTGATTCTTGGGGCTGTCCTGTGCAGTGACAGGAGTTGGACTTTGATCATCCTAGTGGATCCCCTCCAAGTCAGGATATTCTGTGATTCTGTAATGGCTCTTGAACATAGGAAAATGACAAGCTAACCAAGAAAGTACACTAGGGAATCATGTTCTTGTTCTGTGCTTCAGTCCTTCCTCAAACACCCACTGTTGACCACCATCACAGAGAGGCAGGTAACAAACCAAATCAGACCTTCAATCTGGCCAGATGCAGTTGTTCATACAGCTTACAGGCTTTGCTGGAAAACTCCAACTTTGATTCAGAGACAAGAAGTTGAGATGGCAAGTCAAAGTGCATGCCTACACACAAGTTGAAACTTCAAGAAAGCTTTCCAAGTCCAATGACATCATGCTGAAGCAGCCAGCGCTAATCACTCTGCCAATTCTGCTTATGGCATGGATGAGGTAATTTCTCTCCAAAAATGAGCAGTCACTTCACACTCAACAATGCTGGAGAAGCAGTGGGTCATCCTTCAGCACAGCACACAGACACAGTTTCCAGCATCAAACACTCCTTCACACAGACCGAAAGACTCCCTGTGCTCAGGAACATCTTTTGGACCATCCGTCAAGAAACCAGCTCCTCTTTAAAACATATTTGTTTTAAATAGCTCTGGAATAGCTCTGCCTTCTGGAGTTACATAGATGAATATTATTTCTAGCCTTTTCCTCTGTCCACAATGTAGGTGCAGCACACTGGCATAGATGGAAACACCATAAGGGCGGATTTTTTTACTGACTGCTCAAATAATGCTAAAGGGCTTTGTAAAACAATAGGAGGGCTAAAATTACCTAAAAGTAAGGGTATAGGCAAGTTAAGAATAGCTACTCTAAAGAAGACTGCTCACACTTTGCAAGGAATATTCAGGAAGTTATTTTGCAAGCTTAAGGACATTTCACCACCATGCTGATTTGTAAGACAGTGTCTAACAGACTGACCTGGGATTCCAGTCCTGTCATCATCAGCATATCTAATTATGTAGTTTAGTTGTACACTAAATTACACTGTAATTATTTTTTCCCAGAACCAAGTGTTTTTAGACTTTACTGTGCCACAGCCACAGGTGTATTGGCAGGGAAAAAAAAAAAAAAGTTTGTTCCTAGCTTTACCAATGGTTTAGCAAGTATTTCTGTACTAGCTCAATTCCTTTTTATAATGATCCAAGAGGATTTGATATAAGCAACTTAAAAATTCTTTGGAAAAAATTCAGAGCAGAGTATTGCAATCCTGTTTATTCCATTCATAAACCCTGAACACCCACATTGTGGTTGTACGGAAAAAACCTATTTATGCTGAGCTTTCACAATAATTTTCATTATTCCCAACAACAGCAGCATTCAAAGAGAAAAATTAGCCAATTTAAAAAGAAAAAAAAGAAAAGGAAAAAACCCTGCTCAACCTCACGCTGTTCTCATGCCTGCCTTTGAGTGCCGGCAACACCACCTACAGGAGATCATCTCCTCATTCCAGGGTGGGGAATGTGGCTATTTTCTTCTAATACTTCCAAGACCTGTGGTGAACAGTTCTGCATGGAATGACAGGCATATTTGGCCTACAAACTTGGCTGTCACATTTTCTCAACTTGGAGGGAACTGGAATAAACAAAAATCCTAGTCTGAAGTACTCCCACTTCATGTTCACATACCGACCCATCATTATCTTACAATACTTTAACAATAAAACTTTTAGTCAGTAAAAACCCCAAACTATCAACAGGGTAATTCTCTCACATTCCATTCTAACATCTAGCAAAAATGTAAGGAAAATCAGGATAACCTCTCAGCACAGATCTATGAAAAATAAAAACATCCTCTTTGTGGAAAAAAATTGAACTATTCAAAAGGTATCTGAACAGTATGTTTTCTGATCTACTTTTTTCATAACCATAACTGAACTCCTAACTGTGTCAGAATTGTCTGTTCTCTCATTGCTAAACACAATGAGAAGAAAAACCTCTTTTTTTTTTTTTTTTCCAGTTCACAACAGCACTTTAAAAGCACCAGCAGATATTTTTGCCAGTACTCCAAGTTTGCACAATAAGGTTTCAGCTTTATCATAACCCAGAAAAACCTGCTTCTTTCAAGATCAACAGTATTCCAAATGGATATCACTGGGCTGCATCCTAAGATTTTTCTGTTATGGAAGCAAAATGCTGCACTGAATGAGGCTGATGCACAGCAGGCTGACAGGAATACTGCAATGGACGCTTCTCTGCTCTTTCACAGCCATGCAGAGCCCCAGGACAGCCTCAGCACTACTTCACCTACACAGGTTCCTGCTGGAAGAAACTCTCTTTGCACAAGCTGAAGGAGAGTTATGAATAAAGACAGCTTCTGGCAGACTGTAGCAGAGGAGGAACATCCAGAGTAAGGCCTCAGAAGCTCATTTGCTTTACAATTAACAGAGCCAACATGGGAACATATTAGAATCTAATCAAGACAACTAAATTAGGTAAGACACACTATAAATTTCAACTAAGCCAAAAATCAGAAGGCAGCAAGATTTAAAACAAAAATTCTTCTGAGACTAGGGGGAAAAGTGAATAAGCAAGAAACCAGTTTCCAATTGCTACTCCAACACAGCTCAGAGTTTGGAACTTCTGATGTAACCAAGCAATTATGTGTTCCTTCATTTATTCTGGATCATTTGGATTGTGTTGTACATCTGCATCTTGATAAAGAGCAAGGAATGCCCAGTAACACACTCAAGTCTGTGATTTTCTGCTGTGCAAAGCTTTCTATGTTCACAGTTGCACCATGTCCAGACCACTGGATATCGAAGTTGACCTTGCCTGCTGCACCATCTCAGATACCTGAGTTACGTACTGCATCACCAGCCAAAGGCATGAGAAAAATGCATTAAATTAAATACATGACTTGGTACAGATGCCAGGATGGACAGCATGAAAGCAGACAGGAACACACGGTGACCACTTCTCCAAACGAGCCTCCAGACACCCTGACACCAAATCCCGCCGGGCTGGCTTTGAGCTCCAAGCCTTCCTCCACCATCAGAGCATGTTTTCGCTTCTCCCATGCTTCTGTCCCGGTGCCTAGAGAAAAGCGAAGCTTACGCCGTCAGCTCCCCACAGAAGGAGCGGAGCGGGGCGGAGCGCAGCCCCGCACCGCCACCTGCCGCCGCCCCCGCCCCGGCAGTGGAAACACAGGTAAAGCGCGGGGGGGCCGACCAAGACTCCGAGCTGCAGCCTCCCGCGGCAGCTTCCTGGGATTTCTGACCCCGAGGCGCCCCTTGGACACGGAACAGAAAAGCGAGTGCTGTAGGACTGACCCTCTGCTTGTCCCGGGCAGGCGGTGAATGACGGCGGACGGCAAAGGCACATCCCCGTGTGAGGATAACCAGGTGGCGGTGTCACCGCTTGGAAGGCACAGGGAATCCCGCTGGAAAGAAGCACAGAACTGGCTGCCCTGCAGGACCTGATCTAGCGACACATCATGTGAGCAAACTGCTCACGGGAACCCAGACAATTTGTTTGCAGGAGTAGCCGCATCACAGAGAGCAAAGCTCATTCGATAGGTAAAATACAGAGACTGTGGCTCTCAATGCAAATGAGCATTAGTTATTGGCTTTACCGTGCCATAGGGAGAAGAAAGGATCCTTTCAGTCATCCCAAAATGCACTGTCAAGGAGTAATAATACCTGTGGGGCTTCTGAGCCACCACCACTTCCATATGATTCTTGAATGGCAAGTTGTATTCCCTCGATGTTTAAAAGCTGCAAATGAAGGCAGTCCTTTGATACCGCACAGTTTTAGATCTAGTTATGAAGGTAATTTCCAACAGCCCTACAAGCAGAGTGAGGAGAGATACGCCTTCAGCTGTGGGTACAGCTCAGGCTGGAAAGGTGCTCAGTCCATGGGGAGGGTATGGGCATGAGTTGTACTAACCAGAAGCTGCAGAGAGGCTGCACCCCAAAAGCCAGCCCAGGAGAACAACTGCAGCTTCAGCAACAATCACCCACATCACATCAACAAAGAAGATTCAGAAAGCAGGTGGCAACATAAGCAAATGCTTTCTCAGGCCTCCAAAGGCCGGATGCCAAATCCCACTGGCTGGCTGTGAGCTCCAAGCACAGCCTTCCTCCATGGCCACAGCATGTGTATGGTTTCTCTCACACTTCTGTTCTGGTGCCTAAATGAAAGAGGAGTTTATGCTGTCATCTCCCCATTGAACCAATGACTCCTACTACCTAGTTTTATGAAGCCCATAGAAGCTTAATTATTTTTTGACACATGCCTTCCCTCCTGTGGGGGTACCTCTCCCCTGAAATCCCGTGGGAGGGACCCTGCAGGGTATGGGTCTGCCTCTGTCCCTGCTCCCATGTCACATGTGCCCCATACCTGTTCCTGATTAGTTAGGTTGGGTGCCTGGGCCCAGGAAGAGAGCAGGGTCCCATGACTGGAGTCTGCCTGGGAACTGCATCCATGCAGATGAAGGAATAAATCATCTCTGAACATCTAAAAAAATATTGCTTCATCTTTCCTTTCAAGTTCATTGCTGTCTTATACATGTTGTAAGGATTCCCCATTACAACAAATGGTGGAGAAATGCTGGCAAATGATTCCTGGAGAAGGTAATTTGGTGATTCGTGAGTAAACTCTGGATATCTCTTCTTCCTTTCGTTTTCCTGTCCCATCTCTGAACGATGGAGGACTCATGGAAAGACTCATGGCTGTCTGCACCACAAAGAGACATTTACCTTAAACTTAAAAAGATTCTTGATTTTAAAAATCTTAAAAAGATTTTAGCTTAATTCAAGCTCAGAAAGAACTAAGACACTTGCTGGCATGGTTATTTAAAAACTTCTTCTGTGTTTCTTGGGATTTGATTCTTACCAAGGACTTTCAAAAAATATGCCGATGCAAGACTATTTCTGTGAATATTACCTGATTTCAGAGACTGTTGAGCAATATCAGCTGTGTCCCGCTGCTGTTTCAGCAGCAAACACATGGTTGAGCAGCGCACGTTGCAGCGAGCTCCTCCATTGCCCTGGAGACCGCGCAGCCCCAGCCGTGAGTGCCCAGTGCACTGCGGGCGGCAGCGAGGGAGCTCCCACGTGTGGGAGAGCCAGCGAAGCCAGGCACGGCGGGAGCGAAGCCAGGCATGGCAGGAGCGAAGCCAGGCATGGCAGGAGCGAAGCCAGGCATGGCAGGAGCGAAGCCAGGCACAGCAGGAGTGGGGCCGGCGGTGAGAGCGGCGGCGTTAGGAGTGGAGCCAGAAGCAGCGCGGCAGCGCGGGCCCGGCGGTGTTCGCCCTGAGACACGTGGGCGGTGCAGCAGCACCGGCGAGGGGAAGCCGTGTGTGGCTGCCGGGACAGCCCGGTTAACGGGACGGCGCAGCGCGGGTCCGTGCAGAGCCCGGGCAGCCACGTGGGAGCCCGGCAGAGGCGGCAGCGTGCGGGCTGTGGCCAAAGGCAGCAGAGGAGCCAGCAGAGCAAAGCAGCCCGGCCCGGCCCACGCAGCCCTGAAGGCAGCCCCAGGAAGCCAGGACCACGTGGTGGGAATGCTCAGACTCGTACAGAGGCAGCTCTGGCATGAGAGCGAGCAAAGCCAAAAGTGAAAGCAAGAACAAAGCAACGCAGAAAAAGAAAAAAATTATCGCAGCTAAGATTTTTGGAAATGTAAAATGGTATAATGTAAAGAAAAATTACGGTTTCTTATTGAGAATTGATACAGGAGAAAGTATTTTTGTCCATAAATCTGCTATTGTGAAAAATAACCCCAAAAATAATGTTCCAAGCTTTGAAGAAGGAGAAAGTAGAATTTAAAATTGTGCAAGGAAGAAAGGGCCCACAGGCCACATGTGTTACAGGCCCTGGGGGTGTTCCTGTGAAAGGTAGTAGATATGCTAGCCAATATCCCCCTAATTCCTATCCTTTCCCCTATTCCACCTTCCCCTTTTATCCCCTATATATGCCCAAATTCCCCTTTCTGGTTCCTCTCACAAAACCAGGCTTTTCCATTTGCCATGAACACTTTTGCAATGCCAATGGGGGGATGAAAAGGAGGGAGGGAAGAAATTAACTGTCATTTTCTAAGATTCCAACAGGTACAGAAACAAAAAAACCCCTCCTGACTCAGTTTCCATCTGAAGCATGCTCAAGTCCTGTCTCCCTTCTAATATTCCGAAGAAAATCTCTTTGGACATTTGGGGACTCAAGACAGTGGTTTCTTTTATTTTAAAATTATTTTGTTATGTTTATCCAACTGTTTCCAATGTTCTTTATGTTATAGATAGGTCAAAATTCATAAGAAATCAAAATGCTATAAATGCAATAAGTTATTAATGTGAAATCCAAAATGTGAAATATATCTTGTAAATTGTATATATGTTTAAATAAGTTGTGTTCAAAGTATACCTTGGCAAGTCTCATGACATCTTGCCCAAGGAAGGTACTAATTAACATAAGAAGTGCAGGCAAGCTCAGAGGAGATGACCTCAGACCCATCAACCTCCTATGATTTCATCTTACCCAACAAGAATCTTTTCCATCTGAAAGAAGTAAGAGATAGGATCTGCTGCTCCTTGGACATTGCTGATGAGTGGACCTATTGCTTAAGACACTTCATTTTAATCATATAAGGATTTCTCGGAAAAATCATCATCTGAACAGGACCCCTACCAGAAACGCTGAGATGAGTTACTGGAAACCATCAACCAGAGCACAAAGAGAATCCTTGGACAAATCAACATCTAAATGGACCACTGAGCACTGGGCCAGAGGATCATCAGAAGTGAAAAGAACAAAAGATTTCCTAGCCAGGAGCAAGAAAAACAGTATAAAAACTGGACTCAAACACCTCAAAGGTGTGCACTTACCTCTCTGAACTGCTGGTGGTCAGAGCTGTGTATGTGTCACCCAGAGTCAAGAGCCTAGGCTTGGCCCTGTTTTTCCTTTATAGTGGCTTATTAAGATTGTCAATTTGATTAAAATAAATTTCATTTGTTTTTATATTAATAATTTGGCTTGCGCAAATTATTAATTCGATGAAATTGACTTTTCATTTATAACATTTATTTAAAAAGAAAGGGTGAATTGTGGGGGTACCTCTCCCTCCGAGGTCCCGTGGGGAGGGACCTTGCAGTGTATGGGTCTGTCCCTGTCCCTGTCCCCATGTCACCTGTGCCCCCGGGAAGAGAGCAGGGTCCCGTGACTGAGGGTCCACCTGGCAACTCCAGCCATGTGGCTGGAGGAATAAATCACCTCTGAACATCTAAAAAAAAATCACTTTATCTTTCCTTCCAAGTTCATCGCTGTCTTATACTTGTTGTAAGGATTCCCCATTACAACACCCTCCCACTGCATTTGCCAAAAATTACTAAAGTCTGCCAACAGACTCAAAAGTACTTAGGGGAAGACACACACAAGGTAGCAAGATTACCTCAGATAAATTTCCTTTGAAAACCAGGCTAAAAATTACAGCATTGTATTTATTAAAAGAATCCCCTGAAGCCATATTTGTGATTGCTATACTGCTGTTACTGGCAATATAGCAGATTTTTAAAGCAATTTTTGGAGGATCATATTTGGTTTCTACAAATCAGATTGATTTCACCCCTTCTAGCCACAAGCCAGCCATTTATGAACACTTTTCCCATCTGTTAAATAGGGATGATAGGTACTTACCTCCCTCAGATGTGGTCTGTGTACAAACACAAACAGTGATATGAATTTATTTAAAAAGAAAGGGTGAATTGTGGGGGTACCTCTCCCTCCGAGGTCCCGTGGGGAGGGACCTTGCAGTCCCTCCCCTTAAAGCTCTACATGAAAAATATTATTATAAATATTGTGGTAAGATTAGCACACACATATTTTATACTTTTTGGATGGCTGCAACCTTTTAAAGATAGAAGTACAACAGAGAACTAGTCCTAAGATACATTTAAGTGTGATGCTGAGGAAATCTCTTTAGCAATCTTCCACCAAGTTAGCTTGCTGCTGCAATTTAACTCAATACTTAGGAAAAGAGTGTGTTTTATTGGACAGTTACATTGCTTTTAAGAATGTCTCACAAAGAAATAATGCGCTGGGAAAAGTTTCAAGCAGGCCTTTCTCAAACGTTTCCGTCTTTGTTGGTTGGCTCACTGCCAAAAAGTGCATCTTCTTATCCTTGAATTCATCTCAGTCACTGCTTAGTGAAAGGCCTGACAGAAATTCAGCCAATATTTCCAACACATCCAGACCCATTCATCTTCTTGCTCTCTAATGTCTTCTTGAAACCTCAGTGGAATGCTCACAGATGCTGCTTGTTGACTTGCAACGTGAGATAAACCTGCCTCGCTGCTGCTCACACAGCGGGCAGGTGGTTGGGATGACACCTTTCCTCCCGACACCCATGGATACCCAGGGATGGGGCATGTGCTTCACACAAGGTGGGGAAAACCAGGAGGCTGTGGAAAATGAGTGCAAACTCTGCAGTCTTTGAAGAACAGCCAGTGTGAGAAGGTGCATGCACCCCATTGTGGACCTTTCCCCTCCCTCCCCCAATACACACCAGAGGATTTTTGAACACAGAACCATCCTTTCATGCTCTGCAACATCCAGGCAGTGGTAAGAGGGACCATCACCTTCTACCCCATGCCTTCCTCTCCCCAGACACCGCTGCTCTGCCTGCACAGGGTTGCACACTTAGCATGCAAATCATTAATCTGTCAGCTGGGTGAAAGAACCCTTGCATACGTGTTTCCCAAGTCATCAGTCAAATAATGGTGGCCTGCCATATTACCCCAAATAATCAACTAATGCAGCATTGTCTTTTTAATTATAAAAGATTCTTATCAGCTTACCTGAATTAATTTTGGACTTCCCATTTGTGCCCTAATTTAATTACTTAATTATGGGGAATTAAGAGCCAGTATTTTCAATGAGCGCTGAGAAGTCTCCTGTTCCTTTGCATGTACCCAGTAATTCCTATATTACAGATTTAGCAAAGGTTTATTGTAATTGCAGCAAAGTTCTATCTTCAAACTTCTAGCCAGTTTCCTTTTCCAGCAGGCATTCATTTTGCAAGACTTTAACTTATCAATGTCTCTTGTCATACACATAAACTACAAACTCTCTACAAAGATGTAAAATGTTAAGTTACGGAATAATCATAGCTTACTGTCATTTTTATGCACAAACATAAGAATTCAAATGAGAAAAGAAGTCAGAAAAAACAACATTTAATTACAAAAGAACTTTTTTAAATTAAAAAAAAATGATGGCACTAAACCAAAAACAAAGTTATTTAAGAGATCATAACCACAGGTTGGTTGCAATTTTATACCGAAACTGTTAGGAACAGCTGTTCCTATCATCTGCACTTTGCTCCTGATTAAAATAATGCCTAGAGTTCCAGTAACAAGTAATTTTTACAGAACTATAATGTATTATGAAAACACACATCATTTTCATATTACATGTCAAAAAAAACCCCTTATATTTATTACATTAGGTTCACAAATGTTTACCTAAGCATTATACCGTTTTGCTACTCTATTCCTTACATTTGAAGAAAAAAGGAGTGTGGTTTGTTCTACAGACAAAAGTGATTTGTCTTAGAGGATTTGCCCACAGTGGCACAGTGGTATACCACATGGGGATACCCAACTAGATGGAGCATTGAGGGCAATACAGTCACATTAAAAAGTTTACTCTTTTACTCATCCTGCTTTTCAGAACCATCCAGTGCAGTGCTTCCTTTTCATATGAAGACAACCTTCAACTTTAAGAAACAATAAATACGCATGGTCCCAAAGTTGTTCATATGCTGTGGATAACTAACCAGCAGATGTCTAATCTTTCTACGACCTTTCAGGGTTCTATTTCACTGCTTGTATATAAAAGGGAGCATTCCAGTGGTTACTTTGTCAACAGAGTCAGAGCCCATATCCAAAGATCAGCAGAAAGGTCCTTCATTCCTTTAATCAGCTTTGATCATATAAAAAAAATGTCATTCAGTCCTTGATTTTATGTAGAATATTCCCTATGAGGTCAATATAATTCTTTGTGTGCATTGAAAGAAAGTATTTCATTCCAAGAACTCAATTTCACAGCAGTTAAGTCAGGTAGTCAGCACGCAGGTGTAAGCACTTGAGCACAGCTGAGCTAGTTTACAAACAAATTGTAAAGTGGTACACAAGCTAGGGAGCCCAAAGTGTTGCTGTGGGACTGGGGCTCTGGAGCTCCAGGCCACAGGTCTTTGTGTTGCAATAAGCCTCATCACTCTGTAATTCATTATCAGTGAATTCCACAGGGAGCTTTCAGTCTGTCCCTGCAAAGGAATGTATTTGCAATAGTTCTCTGTTGGACTATTAATTTCTGAAGTGTTTTAGACAGCATCTATCAGCATCAGGGAAATCAGAACTTGATTTCTATCCTTGTCCAGGACAGACCAAGATATAAAGCTGATGGTAGGTAATATCCACAGTAGACCCTTAACTGGTTTTGAGTCAAAGGTTTAGTGGTTTGCTACCTATGAAATTTAGACTACAGTTTCCTTCCACAGCAATTTTATTTCTCCTGAAGTTTTTATTGCGCTAGTAATTAAAAAGTTTTGGCAGTTCAGAAAACTCAGTACATCAGATGTCCAAAAAACCTGAAATCGGTGTATGTAACATGGCTGCATACCACTGCTGAAAAAGCTAAAAGGTTTTTCTAGTGCAGGACAATATGCCAGAAACTACAATGCCAAGAGTAGTGAGCTTAAAAAGACTCACCTTGTCACATGGTCCTTTCTTCCTTTCTTTGCTTTTTCTTTTTTTTTTTTTTTTTTTTTAATAATCTCAAGAGTACAATCAATTGGAGTAAGAAAAAAAAATACTTAAAAGATCTAGCAAAAAAGCTGCATAGAAAGCATTTTCACAGTTGTTTTTAAATAGTTTTCACCAAACTTTAAATTAGGACTTCCAAAGACAAAACACATTGCATTGCAGTTTTTTTCCTGTGAAATTCACACTTATTTGGGAAATTCATATGACTAGTTTAGGTATTTTTAATACTGTACCATTCAGAAGTGCTGATCGGGATTTGGTTTTCTATTGTACTAGCATTGAAAAGATCTACATGAACACAAAATATTACACATACAGATTGTAGATCTCTAATATAAAAAGGTTAAACGCCTGTTTGAAAAATAAATTCTTCTTAAACAAGACCTACCAGATGGGAGGTAGATTAGTGCCATTAAAACATTTAAGGTACTTATATATAAAATATATAAGGTATTTATGCTCGTTTCAAACATGAGTGGGAAAACTGTGCTATCTCCAAAGTTTTGCTGCAAGTAAAACTGAAAGTTTACTGGTTATAACTGTTGGGTCACCATCAACTTTTTTTTTTTTTTTAACTGAATAAATTTCTAATAATATACATAATGGTTGAATGTTGAAAGGACACACTGTCCCTTTGAAACATTCAGCCTTACGATATAAGTCCACAGGTTGGAGGTTTTGCCATTATTTGTGAGCTTAGCTCTGCTTAGGTTTTATAACCCACTCAGCATTTGGGTTGAGCTGGTATAGGTCCTTCATGTAGGTATCATCATCAAGGCAGCGCTCTCCTAAGAACAGAAAAAACATGTGGTTACACCAATAACAAAAGAGAAAGGAAACAACTTTCAAAGTTCCTGTTACTGTTTTACTCCATTTACATTTTCAAGGTCTCTCTGTGGTGTTTAACAAAGGACATCACACATAAAAGTTGGAGGTGCTCTTACCCTTCCCATCTGCTTTAAGGAGGAAGGGGACAAGAGGAAGAAGGAAGGAGGGGCTGTTCTACCTCTGTGACACATTCTAGGTCAGATTCTTCACACAGACCATGCAGATGGGAATTCTCTTCTGCGAGAATTTAGTAAAAAAGGAGCAATGTCCTGGTCTTCTCATTATTATATCCAAAAACTATGTCCATATTTGCATAGGAACCTATTAAAATTTCGGGTTATTTCCCCATTTTTAAATGCTAAGTTTGTTTAAGGTTTTTGTTTGCTAAGTAAGTGTTACTCCCTATCCTGCTCCTCTTAAGTCAGCTGTTCTGCAGAGCACTTGTAACAGTTGCTGTCCTAGGAGGAGAGAGTAGTACACTGTTCTTGGTGCACTACAGGCAATTAATTTATGTCTAGTGGCTGTAATGAGAATAGCATATGCTGATCTATAAAGGTCTGCACATTCTTCCCATTCCCCTGCAGGCAAAGCATTATCTCATGCATTTGCAGCTCTAACCACAGCCCCTCTTCTACTCCGCTGCGCAAGTGGTTGGGGTGGACGGCTCGTGCCAGACAGACGCTTTCAGTACTTGCACTACTGACACAGGAAGCAAGCACAGGTTGGAGTGCTGCAGCTGAGTTTGTCTGCCAGTTCTTTGGAGTCCCTGTGCAGAGCAGGCAAGAAGGCCAGACTGTGCTCAAGCGGGCGCTGTCTGCATCTGCTCTCTCTGTTAATCCCAACCCCTGTGACCAGAACTGCCTATGTTGCTGAACCCCTCTCCTCCACACAGGGCAGCATGTTCAGGCAGTGACAGCATGGGGACAGTGCTTTGCCATGTCTCTATCCAGCCAGTCCTAGTGACAAAGCAGTGGCAGAAGTCCCATTCAGTGACCTGAAGTCCCACGGTGTACTCACTACTGAAGAAACGTTTGGAGACATTCAGCAGCTGCATCTGCTATGGGACAGGATCACAGCATTGTGCTTGTTACAATTATGAGCATAAGTGTAAGGATATGAGTCCTCTTGTACCAACTCGAGCCCCTCGAGTCTTCTTGTTTTGGGCTCCCTCTACATGACTCAAGCCCATTGGGCAGAAAGATGGATGGCAAAGGGTCAGGCCACTTGGTTTAAACCTGTGCAGCAGGTTAAAGGTAAGTTTCTCTTACCTTAACTGAGAATACTAATAAGGACTACTAAGGACTGATTAAAGTTGAAATTCTCTAAAAGTAAACCATTCTGACAGAGAAAACATCTAAGCTTTCTAACCTATGTCATAACAAAACAAAACAAATCTGAAACTACCCATACACTTTCTCCAAGGGAAATAAAATTTCTGTCACATGCTTAAAGTAACAGTAGGTTGTTCCAGTTTCACTGGAATTTTGTTACAAAACCATTTTTCCTGCATGATTTCACCTCTGTAGAATAAACAAGATATTCCTCTCCTTTAAAAAAGTCTTACTTCTGGAATTGCAACCTGCTTTAACAGGCATAGGAAATGTATGTACATACTGGATTTGCAAGAGAATATATAATACATTCATCTGGCATCCAGCTATCTTGGTAACTTTTTTTTTTTGCCATCAGATACAGTAACAACACTAAAACATATCTGTTGCAGGCAACACAGGGAAGTGCTATTTTTAATTAAGTCTTTTGGTTTAGACACACATGCAAAAAAATGGATTTATAATAGTGATTAGGTGAAAAAGAAAAATGCTAGAAGTAGCAATTTACATACAGAATTTAAACTTGCAGAGGACAGAATTACTGCATTTAATTTTGTAACTCCAAATAAGTTTAACAAGTCACACAGTTGAGAAAAAAAATAAATTTAAGTCCAATCTACTGCTGCTTTCTATTTCTCTTTTTGTTTTCCTCAGCATATGAAAAATACTGTGATTAGAAACTGATTCCTAATGCAAAAATACTCCTGCATTCATGAAACAAAATTTTAGAACTGTGTTCAAAATTATCCTTGGCATTAACTTTGCTGATCTGCTATTATTTACTTTAATCAAAAGGGTCTGGAATAGGCAGAGCAGGAAAGACTAACTGTTGGGAAAATTTATCACATGGTCATTTTCTGGCTGAGCATTTTCTTCCTCCCAAAGAAACCTGCAAGTGACACTCAAATGCAGAACGTGAAGGACTGTAAGTTCACTTATTATGCCTCAATACAAAGAGATGAAAAAGATGAACTTCAAGCACCTTTGTATCCAACCTTTCTGTGCTTATTCACGGTACATATGTATCAGGAACATCTGTTACAGCTGCCAACTTCCTCTGGGACAGATAATAAGATACAACTAATGTAATGATCACACCAACATCTCTGCTGCCTTCTCCACAAGGTTAACTGTCTGCCTTAGGGAGAACTAGGGACATGAATAGAAATGCAACAACAGTGAAGCCCATGGACAGTGTGCCAAGGAAACCTATTCTGACAAAAGAAGTTGTTCAGAAGCCATTCTTACCAATATTTCCTCCTATTTCATAAAGAAAGACCTCTTCTTTCTTGAGTGTTTGGACATTTCCACTGTAGGGAACAGAACATAATGAATGATGGTATTACAAAGCAGCTTGTGGATCAGCCACCTAGACATGTCTGGAAGAAGTTATGCTATTTAAGATCAGAACTGAACCCATCACAAGTCCTTTGCGTGTGTGATTGCTGGTGCAATCAGTGAACAAGAATACCCTTGCATGCTAGTGCAAATGAACAGTCCTGCACGTGAGCAATACACTATGGAAAAGGTAAAATAAGAGACATGTGAGGAAACTGCAGGTTTTAGAAAAGAATTTCATTGTTATTAGCAAGTAGCTTGATATTTACCCTCTGATTTTTCTTTTACTGCTGCTGCAAAAGTAAGTATTTCCCTCAAATATTCCGTATTTCAGAAAAAGCCTTATGGTTGGGTGGTAGAAACCACATTCTTGCTGGATTTAATTGTACTGCAGCTAAAAGAAGTAAAAAAAACAGACAGTGGAAGAATAAAGTCCCTGTATTACAAAGGGATTCTATTATTCTCACTGCTTAATTGTAATAATGTATGCTAAAGTCCAGCCAGAAAATAACTTTCTGACAATGGTGTAAACCTCTAAAAACAGCATTTAGGAAAAAGCGTCTTCCTAACATCAACTAATATACCATATTACTGCTCTAGCTGAATAGTTATGTATGATGAACAGGTGTGTTAATTTTAATTCTTTTTTCAAAGGACTGATTAAAAAATCTCCCTTTCTAAATGGATTTGAATGATTAAAATGTAGCTTTCCTTTAAAATCATTTCACGTGCATGACATTTGCACATCATTGTATTCCAACACCTATTATGCTGTTATATATAAATGCATTATTTTAAACAAGATTTTCTTTCTTCTTTCCTCATTCCTCTGTTTTCTTGGAGATCCCTTCTGACTTGTCCCCAGAAAATGACAAAAGTGTTCCTGACCCATCAGATTAAATAGCAATTAATTTTTTACTAACGGCACTCATGTATTCCTGAAGGCTTCCTGAACTTTAATGACATTTGAAAGCATTAATTTCTCAAGTGAGTATTTTGATGGCTAAATTCAGCCCAAAAGATCATGAACTGACCTGAACTTTGAGTATTTTAAAACTTTTTTCTTGATATAATAAATGAGACAAAACAAAAGATAACAAAACAAAGACGTGTTTATACCTTTTCTGGCTGAGAAACCTGGCTACTATATCACCAGCTTTCAGTTCTTCTGTCAGCTGTATTGCCATGGAAACTTTGGAAAGATGAGGCGCTTGCACCCGTATCACTCCCTGAGGAACATCAGTCTGCAAAGCAATAAGAGTGTTGGAACAAAGCTGCTAGCAGCTGGCTTTGATGAGCTTCTCAAAATACAGTATGGAATAAGTAAGTAAGTACAGTGCTCTGTACTTCACTATCTACTACACTTCACTACAAACACATGGTAACTACACAGCAGTTCAGTCAATTACATCCGACCTTCAAAGCTCTTTATAGCAACAGGGAGAACTTCAGAACAAAAGAACAGTAGTGTTTAATTATTTTTCAAAGATGTTAAGAATAACAATAACAATTATGCTATATTAAGAACACGCTTTGGTATTATGAGAAGCATGTGACACTGATATGGAAAAGTCTTGCTGCAGGCGTGAAAATCAGGCAATGCCCCTGCACCGACCCTCTACTAAAACTTCTGGAAGAAATCTGTCCAGTTCCATTTAATATGAATTTCCTGCCAAAAAAAAAAAAAAAAGAAAACATGGAAGTACTCATGGATCATTCTACTTTAAAGGATTCTTCTTTCCTCTTTATAAATTTCATTTTTTTAAAAACAGATATTCGCTACTGCAGGTTTTTCTCTATTTCTTGTTGTCCAGAATATATTCAGCTAGCCAACATGCAGGTCTGACTATGTAATGGACTTGTATTTTATTTCAACCCAAAAGTCCTTGATGATGAATATTAATCATATTAGCACTACTGACTAGGAGGACTCCAAGACCAACTTGCAGGTACATGACATTTGAAGTTACAAAAGGCATACTTTATTTGTGAATAAGGTCCTAATTTCTGTTCCTGGAGGTTTTCCTATTCATTTAACATTATCCTTTACCCAAATTTTGATAGGAAACTAAGAGTCTCTGTACTCAAGTTTTATTATGACAGTTCATTCTCTTCTTTCTCACCCCACATCCCTCCATTTACCCAACTGCAAGGCTGAACATTTTTTCTTTCATAATCAATGAATAAATCTTGGCACCTGTGAATCTAGAATAGCTTCTCTGAAACCATCAGAGTTAAATGAGTACAG
This sequence comes from Lanius collurio, assembly GCA_020086605.1. Taxonomy (NCBI): domain Eukaryota; kingdom Metazoa; phylum Chordata; class Aves; order Passeriformes; family Laniidae; genus Lanius; species Lanius collurio. Next base: position 697,083 of record JACBWW010000002.1, read on the forward strand.
AACAAGAAGAAACATGAGCAGAATCAGAACAGCTTCCTGAGAAAGCTGAAGGCTCATTACTATACAAATGACAAGTTATGGTGAGCAATTTCAACCAAACAATTCTTTTGTGCCCAGTCTTATTATTTATCAATTTAAAAATACTAGGTGTCATACTACTTCTGTCCAAAGCAGTAAGAACTGTCATATTGAGAATTTGCTATGTAGTAATTGTGGAATCAAAGATTCGTAAGATTGCAAGAGATCTCTATGAGATTTCCCCTAGATTTATCTCTAAATTTGTCAGATCTGTTCCACATACAGAAACAGTGTCTGTTGCCATCTGCTAGGTAGTAAATCCTGCTTAAAATTTTTTTGCCTCTTTCCAAACTTTTGGGATCCTGGCAAAAAGAAATGAAATTTTTACAGACAAAATGATTATTTACAGATGTCCCTAACTGGTCTTCCATCAAATTCAGCATGGTAAATTTAAACTAGCTTTCATTTTTGTATACTGTTCTTTATTATTTTTTCTCAGTTGATTTTAGTGGAGTTTCTCCAACTTACAACTTTTTTTTTTTTTTTTTTTGCTACACAGCAGGCATATGATAAATTATTTAAAATGCAATATGCTTTGAGTATCTGAGAGAAAGAACAAGAAATGTCCATAGAAATCTAACATTACGGTCACAGATCAAACAGAATAATTACTTTGTTTATTCACTGAGAATCATTATTAGCTGAGCTAATTAATGCATTTTGCTACTTCCACCACCTGCATTTCCAGGAAAAATCATGTTCAGCTGCACAATAGGTTCATGCTGCCAAACTACAGAGAGAACAGAACCTGAGCATCCCCTAGCCCATACACTGTGCAAGTTGGTGGGCAAGAAAATGTGGCCTAAAGCCTCTAAGAGCTGAATGACAGAGGGACCAACACTGACATTCTCCACACAACACAGTTCAAAACTCCCAAATTAGGGGCTCCATATCCCAACATATTAAGCCATGAACCTATGAGAGAACTGACATTGCACTGAAGAGTGAATCACCTATGCTACTCTGTGAGTTCCCTCTCCTGCCTCACAGGCCCTCTCAGGTCAGATTTAGAGCACTGCAACCCTTGGCTGAATTAGGTACTTGCACTCTTAGAAAAACCGACTACAGAACATCCTTGATGGAAAATACACTGGCCTACAACATTTAGTCTGCAGCAGGCACAGCAGTCACCTGTGACATACTAATCTTCTTTCAAACCCTTCCTTTTCAGAGAGACTTGCATCTACATATCACAAAGAAGAGCAGCAGCCTGGCTATAGGATCTGCAGTGGTTCTCTCCCCATGTCTTTTATTCCATTTTTCATGATACACCTAAATATTTTTCACTCCAGGTGCAGAGATAAATGTAAGTGACTATGCAATATTTTCACTACTGATGGAATATTATATATACTTATTAAAGGTGCAAAACATACCAAGCAGGTATGGGGAATGGACATTATGAAGAACAAAACTGATTTTCAAAAGGTTCTTGCTACATGGAAGGCAAAATCTGAAAGAAATGCTAAGCAGTTTTTCTTTTTGGGCTGCAAAATACTGCATCTAGTTTAGGACAAAAAAGTGGGAAACCATACACAGAGAAACGATTTAGCAGGTAGCAATTTTTTTTAGTAAATAATCTGGCACTGCATTGAGTGAGAGATTCATCAGGAGTCAGAAAGGTTACTCTGTGTAAATCCAAACAGATCATAGAAACAGAAAGGGCCATGGCACACAGTGGTTTTTCTAACCTGGAGTAGCTCAGCCCAGTGCACTGCGTTGTGCTGCTCATGTGACTGCTCCCCTTTTTTGGAGCAACTGCACCATACAGAGGAGTACAACGACAGATGGTATACATCTGGCTAAAGGCAGTAGGTAAATTTCCAGTCCTGAGAGCATCTTTCTTTGCCTGACTAGAGCATTATTCAGCCCAACACCAACATAAAGACTTAATCCCTAACACTGACTTGGGGCCATAGGTATGCATAGGTATCTCAAAAAGCAATTAACCCTCACAAGCTCTCTGATATTAACCACTCTCAGCACGGTACAGAGATCTCACCTGAAGTTTGCAGTAAATGCTTTTTAACCTCTGTCTCAAAAGGGTAAATGTGATTGATAGTGAGGCTTCATCAGAGCTAAGATGAAATTTTATCCAAATGAGCTGCTATTAAGAATGCAGATACTGAGTTATTTCTGGAGAGTATGGAAGTGACTCAGGCTCTGTCCATCTATGTTTAATCATGTGGGGTGCCACAGCAAGTGTTAGAAAACAGAAACTTTTCCTTAGCTTTTATTCAGCAGCCCACAAGATAATCAAATATCCAAAGTTTCAAACAGGTTTCATGGGAGTGGGAATTCACCACAAATCTGGATGCCTCACTTGCAATCTAATAGTGAAATGTAGATCAACAAACACACAGAAAAAGTCACTTCATTTTTAAATTAAAGCAGTATAAATTGGAGAGAAAAAAACCCCAAACCAATACATTTTCCAGAAAGAATTAGACTTTTTTTACTTGAAAAATGTATAAAATTGCTGTTCACAATGAAGCCTTATCAATTTGTGAATATGATTTTAAGAGTAATATGTTCTCAAGCACCCAAAATTACTGAATGCTTGAAATAAGCATAAAAGATTTGTAAAAAATTATACCATTTAATTTTGACTAAAATCTGCACAGAATTCTAGGGCTTAAAGAAAATTATTGAATAGTAACTTTACATTTACATTCGAGTAAGAATATTACATAAGGCTTCAGTTCTAGCTTCCCGGTGGATTAGAAAGGCATAATTTACTCTAAAAGACCTCAGCCCTAACTCCCCAGTGGATTCAAAAAACATATCTTTGCACTGAGTTATAAAAAAAATCCAATACCTGAACTTGAAACAGCATTTACTTTTTTCAATGTATTTGCTGTTATTTCTATGTTGAACACAGGATGGCAGCATTAAGTGTCATCTCATCAAAACTCAACTGAATTGAATTCAAAGAATTATTTTCTTATTAGACCAAGAAAAACAAATTACAGTGTTTCATTAGCTTTATTTTAAAATCATATGCAAGTCATTCTGTGTCAAGATTCCTTCATATACATAGATATGAATGTAAAGCCCGGGGAATTAATTTTGGACACTAAGATATGTGTCAAATACTACATAGAAAATGAGGTACGAATACTGAAATATAAGTCTCCAGCAGATTCTGGATTTAGAGCATATTCATTTGCCACATTCTATTTGTTTTGGCTTAAAAGCTTTAAAATGCCTTTCTAAGAATATGACAACCCTTTTTTTGGTAACAGTCTGCCATACACACACTTTATAGGAAAACCAGACTGCTCAGAACACTGCATTTCTACGAGCGACCACAAGATGTCTCTGCCTCACCAGAATCTTCACTGTGACTCCAACCCTCAATGGGAGCATTTTCATAACACCCAAACACGAGATTCTCATACCACCCAAATCTGATACGTTTTCATTATGGTATCAGAACACACGTATTTGGTATTATCTGTTTGTGTGTTTAAACTAACTTTGGAATAATGTACTTCAAATGTTTTATAATTAAAATACTATATTGTTTAGGCTAAAAAGTCTCAAAAATTGTAATTATAAAAATTATAAACTATTTCAACATTCACGAAATGCATTTTTAAAGTTTACATGTCAGTGGGAACAACTCAACTAAAATCTTTCTGAACACAGGAAAAATTAACATTATAATTGCCACAGGATTTTCGTATTTCAAAGAATGTGTGAAGAGTGTTATTCTGAAACTTATGCCTCGACATCACTGATGGGTCTTGCAGAAGTCAATTACCTAAAGGAGAGATACTGAACTGTGGATTATATACACTGGGGTAAGCTGGCAGTAGCCACTTGGACAACAGCAGCACAAAAAGCAGTTTATCAGTTTTTCACATTTGTTTCATACTTTGGGGTTTCTTGGGTTGGGCAGGTTGTGGATGTTCTAGTTAAAGACTGGGATAAAGAGTTCAGAGGTTTGGAACTCCTGTAGATGGAAGAAGAATTAAAGGCCAGATTTCTTTTTAAACACTTTTAAATATGAAGCAGTGAAATCTAACTATTTAGTTTTTAAATAAACACATTGTCTGCTGTGACTTCCACTGGGCAACAACACATCTAAATGTGAGATCAGTAATACTGAGTCTTGTCACAACATTTGCTCTCTCTACAGATACTGACCTAATGTATATTTATTTCAAATGCCCAGGTTGAAACCATCTGTGGGATATAATTTTTCAGAATAGAAATATTCCGAAAAATCTGTGAAAACAAACAAAGGACCAGTACAGCCCTCTGAATGTGTCATGCTGGTAACCCATAAACTGTGAAATCCCCATTGATTTGCTATCTATTGAAATTCTCAGTTAAGTAAATAAGTAAGTAAATAAATAAATATCCCTCCCCTGCTAATCCACTTTTTCACTAAAAATTACGCTCCTATTAATAAAGCATTTCAGATGGATGTTTCCTTACATCATTAGGAGTCTTCTCCTGTTTCTCATGCTTTTCCCGGTCATATGCCATCTTTTTCAGAAGTTTCTTCATAGCTTTGTCCTTTTTCTCCTTCTTCTGGCTTTCAGTGTTTTGTTTTCTCACTTGGTTAACAATGAACTTTGGAATCTAGATAAATATAGAGTAAGCATAAATAACTACATAATTTTCTTACCAAAACTTTGTAAATGGCCAGATTATCAGGCAGAACTAAAAAAACAGTATTTCTTTCCAGTAATAACTATAAAGATTCAAATAATAGAAAACTGTGAAACAATTTTAAAACCACTCCATTTGTAATACAATATTCCATTCAGTAAGCTCTCAGGGGAAGAGAAGTGGAATCATTCAGTGTTTTTACTTTTCTCAGCCAAAAAAATTCACTTGACAGTGCGTAAAATGGTGATAATTACTTCTCCCATGCAGCAAAGGTCAAAATTGTTTCAAGTAGCAACTTGTACAACAAACCTCCAACTTGTGCAGTTTGTCTAAGCTAGAGCTTTGCTTCAGACCATGATACAATTTCATGTTTTACCAAAACATGTTTTATAGAATACTACGTTTGGCCCCAAAGCACAAGAAGTTCAAACACTGTGTTTCCTGCTAATCTAAGTCAAAAAGAACTACCCATAGCAATGTATACTGATAGACCAAACACAAATAACCCCAAAGACTTATTTTTGAGTTCACTTGTAGTACATACAATATTAAAACCCTAACCACCAGAGCTTAACATCAGACACAATATTTTTGTTTTGCTTCCATAAGAGTTACCTATGAGCATGAACCCAGCTGGATTGGTCTGATCTTTCTCTAAGTCATGAATGTGACATCACATGACTTCTCTATTCTGATACCTTGTTGTGAAATTTATCATCCTCTCCCCCTTGCCCTTAAAAACACACTTACTGTCCAGAGAAGTTTTTGGTACTGAATCATAAAGCGCATGACATTTGCTGTCCCAGCTGCCATAACAAACTCGCTCTGTTCGATAGCCTTTGAGCCAAACCCATGAAACGTGAAAAGGTTTGGGGCCATCACCATCGCAACATTCTTTAACGTCATCTTATTTTTGTCTCGGTGATCAATTACCCTTTGGAGGAATTCAAGCAGTACCTGAAATAAGAGCAGAATGAACAGCTCAACTCTGCATGTGAAAAGCGAGGCATGTGCAGAGTTGAAAATGAACATACAAGTGGAAACATGATGTTGTGTATTTTTTGGAGAATGCTCTTAATTCCTAATAAAACCACATTAAAAGCAATCAGTAATAGAAGTGTGAATATATTTATTCACAGAATGGCAATTCAAGTTTTGTTTCCTTCAAGTAATGAAGTAAAACAAACTTGTTGTTTTTTTGGTTATATTTTCAAAAGCATTCATGTGACTTTGAGGCCCTGCACAGTGAGACTTTTTTCAAAACCTTTGTTATGCAGGCGCATAAGTAGCATCCCACAGACACTTGTGAGGACATTACTGTTGGCATTTGTTAAATTGAAAGTGAACACAAGAGTGCCAGCTGTCATGCTTATGGGAACATGGAGTGGCTAATTCTGTAAGGTAAGCAATTTACGAGTAAAGCACTGCATCGTGAATGACAGGTAGCCAGTTAGAAACCGGCAATTTTCAATTAGTTCAGTTCCAGATATTTGTAGCTCAACTCAGGAGCCTTCTTGACTGCCTTCACACAATAAACAAACTCAAAGTCTTGTTTGAACAATAAGGCCTAGTAGGATTTTTTGCCTGTAATAGATGATATTCTGCATCCTACACAAACCCTAGATTTATTTTTGATTGCAACAATTTTAACAGTAAGCATATTCTGAAAAAAACATTAATAGCTTTGCTACAAAAGGACAAGCACAAATTGGAAGAATCCATGTAACATGCTACAAATAGCAACAGGAAGTGTAAATTTCAAGTTTACTGGGAGTAGAAACAAACAGCACTGAGAAAAACGAGGAATAAAAATTAAGAGCTAAACCCACTTCACAAAATCAAAGTCATATCCATTGTATTCAAACACTGTTTACTTTTTGCACTGGAAATAATGACTGCTGCTGAAAAAAAAAGGAGCAAAACTTCTAAGAGAAAAGGTTGCTCACTGGAAGATTACTATTGCAATCTCCTGGAAAAATTTCAAGTCACATTCTTAAATGTCATTTGGGAGGAATTAGGGCCTTAAGTTTCTTTTTTTCTCTCCCAAAGTTATGTGAAATATGGGGGGCAGGGGAAAAAAGAATCACTAGTTTCAGCATTAACTTTGAACTGAAAAAGAAAAGAAAGTTGAAAAGACAACAGCATTCATTACAGTGGATTCATAGAAACAGAAAGTCACCTAAAATCCTTATGCAGGAAAATAGTATTAACAGTTCTAACCTTCAGGGTGTCTCTGTTTGCTTCAGGTAGAAGGATAATCAAAAGATTCAAAGCTTGCAGTTGCTGTTTCCTTGTTGGGAGATCTGCCAGTAAAGCATAGGGACCTCAGTATTTTGAAATTGTTATTTCTACTTTTCAAAAAGCATGATTTCTAAGTTGAAACCTCTTGCAAAACGCTGAATGCATACACATGGCTAATTACGATAGTATGACAAAGGACTGGCACATCCCAGTTTTCTGATATTCATTTCCAAATGTTCTTTTGGGATTCAGTTGGTGTGTGACTCAGCAGTCTCCTGGCAATGTCTTCTAGATGCCTTGTGACTTCTTCTTTATTTTGCAATGCTACAAGAAGGAATAGCTAACGGTTCTTCCCTTTCTGAGCCTGTGCCCCAACATAAGAAAGGGTATATTAACACTGCTTTCACAGTTTCTCTGGTTGCCTTCACAGTTGCACGATCTCCCAAGTCACCCACACAGAATAAATACCACATGTCACTGAGTAAGGCAGGTCTCCAGCGACATAACCAACAGCAGCTGCAACGGCAAACCAGCAGGGATAAAACCAAGGGCAGAGGAGTTTAACATGCATCTACAGCAGAGAGTGCTGTACCAAACGAGGCAAGCTATAATTAAAGAAAAGTAATGTTGGTTCTGCCTTTTACCAACTGCTCAGTGGTGCATCATTCACCCGAGCCGCACCACGAGTGCATCCCTACACTCCTCCACCTCCTAGAAGAGCTCCTACATTCTGGCAATGCAGAAAGCCCCAGCTCTCTTGCATTTGTCACTTGTGATAAACTTCCTCCTGGCATGGTTTAGAGGACATGCTCTGGCAAGTCTTCTCAGAAGTTTCCTAATGAAACAGGCCATACATAAAACAAGCAAGGAAGGAGGTACCTGCACAACATAGTTTTATCCACAACATAGTTTTATCACAGTATTTCAGAATTCAACAGGGCTATTCTCATGCTGGCAATCCTGCTGGGATTACAGCTGAATTGCTATTTTAAATGCATTTCATCCAAATCAACTTGGCAGACACCACCACATAAAACTTAATCGATAAAATAAAAAAATCCCACCCTGCTGGCTACTTTCTGACTAGGTACTTGCTGACTACTTTCTACCATACTAAAAATTAAAGATCTGAAAAAATGTGTGGCAAATTGCATAGCCATTTCAAACATCAAGTAGTGAGAGCAGTGTACCTATGTGCTTTAGAAAGACAGACATTAAAAGTAAGGCTTAAATTCAAAACATCATATGTCACAATGTTCAAAAAGCTATGAGAATCAATCTTTCCCTAGGAAAATAAGCAAAAATACAATTTCAAAACAATTAAAATTCATTACTTAAATCCGGAGTTTCTGTCTGCTCACTTAAGTAACAACTGAATTTTAGTTGCTTACATTACTTAAATTAACAAGTTAAATTGTTTAAATTATGTTGTTTAAATATGTAATTCTAACCACACTACTTAGTCACAGTATCATGAAAAACACTGATTACTGTCACAGAGATGGTCCTTTTTCTCTACCACCTAATCTTATTACACGCAACCAACAAGACAGACAATTTAAACAAAGCGAGACCATGAAGTGCTATGTCTGTTCTGAAGCAAATCCATTGGTTCAATACAGAAAGTGGTTTGGATCCTGCCACCTGAGTTTTTCTAGGTAAGTAAAACCCTGTAAGCCTTCAGACAGCTCAGGAGCACAAGCAGAAATCCTCCTGGCTCTGATCACTATCCAGTAAATGGAACAAGCCTGTGGAGCTGTTTGCTGCCAGCACCATCTGAAAGCGTTCTGGCCAGTTTTAACTTGACACACAGTATTGCAAAATCAACAACACTGTGCAGCAGGCCAAAGCACCAGCCCCCTACTCCAGCCAACCTAATGGCATTGAAAGGCAGCTCACAGCTGGGAGACCTAACACAGCCTGCCCTTTTAAAGAATATTTATCAGTCTGCCTGTCCATGGGAACTCTCTGACCGTGAGTTTAGCTCAGCTGGTTGGAGCATGGTGCTAACAATGCCAAGGTTGGTGGTTTGATCCCCATATGGACCATTCAAAAAGCTGGACTTGATGATCCTTGTGGGTTCCTTCCAAACCAGAATATTCCGAGATTCTTTGAAAGCCCCTCTTAGAAAGGAGCCATTGCTCTGCCTGCACACAAGGGGAATAGAACTTGCAGTCCCATGTTGACTGGGGAGTTAAGGTATGTAGGCTCTCACTCCAGATTCATTACCACCAAGCTCTTCCGATTACAGCTGTAAGTTTGCTGTCTTGGTGGCCAGTTGGCAAGGAGGACATTTTCACAGGAACTTGCCGATCTCAAGGGACCACGGATGATCAGCAGTTCTGACTATTCTGCTCTAACTTCTCTTATAAACAGATAGAAGACCCTAGACAGTATAAATTATCATTTGTTGTATTTCCTGAACAACTGCTTTTTTGTGGTTTTCTTTTGAAGCAAACACTATTTATAAACTGAATACTGTCATATACATTTTCCATATAACCCTTGTACACATCCTAACTACTATCAGAAACATAAGGAAGCAAAAAATGTGCTTTTATTGTATGTGTAAACTATTAAAATAGTTGTTACATGAAAGATGCTATTTGTACATTAGCAAAATTATGCCCATCTCTTCTCAGAAGAATTCATACTGTTGTTATTCAATTTGTTTCTCAGCAAAGAGGCACTTCTCTGCACAGGTATCAATTCTTTCAGCAGAGACAGAAAGGACACTACTCACTCTGCACATCTTGGAAAGCTTTGAGATACTCTACAGTGAGGAGTGGCTGAGGCAGTTCACGGATGAAGAGTTTTAAAAGACTTGCTGCATCATGTTGCTTTACATTTTCCCAGTTGAAAGTCCCTTCATAAAATTTTGCTTCCAGTTCTTGGCAAAGACCCTGAAAGGCAATGGATACAGAGAGCACCAGTAATACTTGGCTGCTGGAAGTCACACATTATACACACAGCAATACTTTCCACACTTTGAAAGGGGGAGAAGGCTATCTGAAATATCACTTAACTCCAGCTGCTGCTCATCTTTTGCTACAAAAAAGATAAATTTAGGATCAGAAGTACTTCAAGCAAGCATACAGTAATAGGGAGAAGTCAAACCATATGGGAAGAAATCCCATAGGCCTGAGTCATATGGAATATACAATAAGAAATAGATATCATACTCAAGCACATAAGGGTCATGACTTCCCCTTTGCTCAAATATTAAGACTTGCCTGATATACAGAGCAATTCTGAAACTGCACCCAAGGGTGTTGCTGTAATGCATACAAGGCCATTTTCATAAACAAATAAGGCAATTATGTGTATTGACACACAGCTTCTAATCAAAATATACACTAAGGTGAGGCTGGTTCTCTTTTTAAAACACAGGGAATGTAACTGAATAGCTGAATGTCTACAGGGAATTCCATGTTGCTGGGCACATGCAGCTTTGCCTAGCACTGGGTGTCAAACATGTCCTGTGTGGAAGTGGACTCCAGCAAATCATGAGGTTATGCAGCAGAGTAAAGAGCTCTGAAAGTCTCCGTGGAAGGTCATAACTCTGGGGTTGGGAAAGGCTGGGATGCTGTTGGCAGCAGACATTACCATATCCCTGCCCTGCTCCCATGGCACTGCTACTACCGGGCTTTCACAGATGCACAAATGAGAATGTGCTGCAAAGACCAAGTCCTTCTTAGTCTACTGCTAACCATCAGTCCTGATCTCACACCCACTTCATTTATCTCCTAGTCTGGCAGAGTGAGAAGTAACCTCAGGGGCTCTGAGGCACCTCTCACAGGTCCCTCCCTTCTTCTAGCTCAGTTATTCGGGACAGAACCAGGAGGAGAGAGACACCAGCTTGTTTTGTAAAGTACGTGCTGTGGAAAAATACGGCTGTAATTATCTGGACAAGAACAGCACACTGAAGAGAGGACATTAGATACATTTTTAAGTTACCCTTCTCATTATATTTAACTTTGTCTAAATGAAAAACTGATCTATTTCCAAAGAAAATGTGGACACTTAGTTTGATATTAAGTTGGGTGTTCTCAACTGCACTCCAGAGAGATCTGTCTCCAGTGACTGTACTGGAGGTTCAAAGGTGCAGTGGTCATAACTCAGATGTTTAAAGTCAAGTGGGTGTGATTTCCTGATCATCAAAAATAGTAAGCTTTAGAAACAAAGATAAAAATTCTCCCCCTGAGGCTCATCGGCTTCTCCATCCACATTCAGACCAAATCACTGCAGCAAATGAAGTATTAAACATATAGATACAATTATTTTATATGAAATGCAAAGGCAGAAATTTCAACTACGTATACTACTGCTCCAATGCTTAAATTTTAAAGTAAATGTATTTCATTATGGGGTATATCCAATGCATTTTGAATAATGACTCTAAAATCAACAGAATATGATAGCAAAGTATTTTTCTGTGTCTTTCTATAAAACTATATAATGAACTATATAATGAGGAAAAGTCTTTTTTTCCCTGTTTAAGAAAATTAAGGGAAAACTTCAGTCTTTTAGTATGATAAATTTCTTGCTTCCTAAATTTTTTTCAATTTCAATAAATGAAAGAACTTAACATATTTGCTAACAAAATTGTTGCTTAATTTAAAGAAGTAGTTCTTGCAAATAGAGAGGTTAAAAATAAATGAAAGCCAAACAGTGAATGATCCACTGCCTGGGAAATTGTATTAAGCTAACAAAATCAAAGAACAAACAAACAAAATCACTAAGAAATCACTCCAGTTTGCAGAACTGATGTGAAGTGGAAAATAAAGAATGGAGAAAAACTGAAAAAAAAAATAGTGTCTTAGTTACTGGTAAATAAACAAACCCAATTTCCATAATATTCCCTTCTTTTAGTTGTTTCTAATGAGCTGGCAGCTGGACCAAGTTCTACACAACAGAGGCTGGCAGACATCTTTGGACAGCTGAATCCACTTAAATGGTCCTTTCTGTTTAGAATTTAAGACCAGTTCAGACCGTCTTTTTAACACATTGAGTCTTGGCATGAATCATACTGTGTATTTAGCTCCCTGCATTAAGGCAAATACTGGGGAAGAGTCTGCATGTAATTGGCACTCACCCTGCGAAGTGTTGGTGTGCACAGACATGCCTAACAAGATTGAGCTCAGTGAGCCGAGCAGTTATATTGCTGTTCATAAAAATAAATGTGAGAGGTTCTTCAGAGCATGCTGCCTGCCTTGCCCTGTAACACAGGTTAAGTCTAGCTATTAAAAAAGGCTCACAATGCCAGAGAAAAGCTTCCTCCTGGGGTGGAAAGACCGTGTATGAACTGTTCAGATGATTAAGCTGGTTCAGGAATAAAGCAAAAGGCTGGAAAGCTCATGCCAAGAATTAATGAGATTTTGGCACAACTGAATTTGAAATGTAGATTTGACTCTCCTTCAAACTTGAACTCCAGCCTTCCCCCCCAAAACTACACTGGGTGAAACCATCACTTCTCTGGCTAATATAATTCAGTTTTCCTTGTAAAGAGATTTTGCTTTCTGTTTTTGAAGATTTTCCTAACAATGGGATGCTAAAATATATTTGTATGACAAAATAAAATCAGCTACCACAGATATTTTGGGGGATATTAATAACCTGTGCAATGTTTTACCTTTACTCTTGTCGCGACTCCTGGTATTCTAAGAAGTCCTTCTGTTTCCAGAGTTGTCTCTTCTATCTGGGCAATCAGCTGTCAAACACAAACAAAATTGGCATGAACAAAGATTCCAATTAAAAATTACTGGCAGACAGTTCTGATATATTGGAGCCTTTAAGCTTGTGTCTCTCTCTGTGCATATGCATCTGCGCACACAGATATGTAACAAGCAGAGGCTCAAACACAGTTTGCAAATGGATTACAGCTGTTGTAGAAGAAAACTTTAATATGGTTCTTACCCTTTTTTATGAATATTATTAAAGGAGAGTTTGTCTAGTTTATTAAAAAAGAAAACTGTATGTTTTTTCTTCTTCTGAAGACCAAAGAATTCTTTTCAAAAATTACTGTAGCTTCAAAATTGTATCCCAATTACTACCCTTGTTAAAATGTCCAAATCGAAATAATTAAGGTAACATTCTCGTAAATACTCTAGGACTTTACTAGAGGAGAACTAAGAACTTCTAGGCTTTAAAGAAGTTTCTGATTTGCAAATTCTGACATTCTCCCAACAAACTGAAAAGTCTGCAACCCTTCACATAGATAAATTTGCAGAAATTCCATAAAAATACTTAAAACCCATATCATAATTTTTTTCTCTAAACAATATGCCTACAGGCAATTCACTGAAGGATGGATTTAAGAATATTCAAAACAAATCTGTAAATGTCAAAAGCTGATGACATAATTTTAGCACAAATTGTTCCCACGATGTTTAACTAGGGCAGTGCCTTTGTTACATGCCTTCCTGCACCAGTTCTTGATTGAAAAAAATTATGCAACACAGTTGTGTTTTTTCCAGTTACAGAAATTAAAGGGAGTTTACCTACCACTGTATTTATGTAACAGATAAATGCCTTAAAAAAGATTGTACAGAAAACAAAGTCAGAAAACAGCACTAGAAGCGCCACCCTAGTGCATTTTCAATGGTTAAAAAAAACAAAAAAAAAAGTGCTCCATTCAACTCACTCTGTAGCAGATCAGTGGCTGCCACTCACATCTGCTGGGCACAAAGATGCTGAGGGCAGTGTGTGACCTGCCATCATCACCACTTCTGGAGAAGGCAAGGGCTGGTGGCATGACCGGCAGCCACAACTCCTTCACAAACGCTCACTCACAAGTGACCCCTTGGCCCACACAAGAGGTGGCCACCGGTCACCACCAACCTTCTGCTGTGGGAAATCTCCTCTTCATCCCCATCAGGGCTGCTCTGCATGGCCTTCTTTGCAGGCCAGAAATTGGAATTACTGTCAGCAGAAACTTCTGATGATACATGAATTGGTATTACCATCAGATTTTCTAGTTGGAAAAGTCATGATGAAATTATGTCATTATTTTTAAATTAAATTCCTCAATGGAATAAAAACTAGGTGTATTTTTATTTTTAATTAAGCAGCCCTCCTGTTACCTTGCTTTTGTTTCGTTTCAGTGATAAACAAGGTACATTTAAAAAAACAGAATGAACAAAATTGCTCTCTTGCACTTTATATAAATCCCCTATTCCTGGGAAGCACACGCTGCAGACAATAGGCCGAAGAAATAGGAAACTTTTTATTTTCATATGCTCATTTGAATTAAAACTGTATTCCAAATGGTACCTACACCTTGCAAAACAAATCACATCTATAAGCCATTAATGTTTGTGTAGAATTTTCCATGTTGCTAGGATAGCAGAGTGATCAATCACTGTTTGCAATTTGATTCCTCAGTTTATAGAAAGCAACTTTTCCAGGAATGCATTTTTATGATTCTGAGGAAGTAATTTCTGGCATGGACGACACAGAAGTAGTTTTCAGACCATGATGCAAAACTACTTTGAGATTTCTGTTTCTCAAAAAATAACAAGCACATTCACAAACAGACTGAAATGGTGATGACAGAGCACTGAGTTTCTGTCAGTTTTAGGACAGGTCCACACACAGTAGTTTATTTTCTTCTCAAGAAATGAGACATACTATGGGTGGGCAGTAAATCCAGGGTCTCCATCATCTTTCCAAATATCTCCCCCATTACCATGACATGATATGGGCCAAAGCATACCCCTGTGTTTTAAAGCAACAAGTCTTCTGGAAAAGCACCTACCTTGTGAGTTTATTTCTTTAATTCAAAATATGTCTGATACAATGCAAAGTACCATATTTCCTGAATTAGTAAGTAAAGTTGAAAATAAAAGTTACAATAACTTGGATGGATTACAGTATTATACCAAAAACTGCTACAGGAAGCAAATAAATCCAGGGCAAAATGTTATGTATTTGTCATTTGCATGTATGTAAAAACTTGACTTCCTCATGTCCATGTACCTTTTGAAAAATCAGTGGGATCTTGGTTCCTGGGACCTTCTTCTGATCCTGTTCCAGTAGAAGTGACAGTGGGACACCAAACAAGCCAGAGTCTGAAGAATAAAGAAAAAGAAACTGAGATATTATCCCCATCTTTTCCAGTACGTGTGATACTGGCATAAACCCACATTTCTGAAGCAGTAAGTCTATTTGATGTGTTCAGAGCTATTGACCTTTTGTTTAAAGTGTTTTAATGCCTTTGTCAATCAAGTTGTTACCAAAAACATTCTGGCTAAAAGAATTTGTCATCTCTTCCTCAGGAGTCTTCTGTTTGACTTCAAATTGCCATCCACATATTCTGCAGCACAGTAAAACAAACTGCATAAACATACCATCTGTGTAGTTCTGGTTTGCAGAATGGGTGTAATGATGACCCTGCCATGCAGATCCTCATCACTCAATGCAAGTTATTATAGTGAAGATGGAAATGGCATGGGTAAAATATGCAGAATTTGGTCACTAAAATGAGACAAATACAATTATCGCCCAGAATTACTCTGAACAGTTCTCTCTTTGAACGTTTGGAAATAACAGCTTTTCAACTCCTGTGCTTTGGAACTATATAGCACTGGCAGAACAGCAAGATAACCAACTCACTAAAGGTTTGTTTTTAAAAAAAAAGCAAAAGTACAGTTAATTCTTGGTTAGAAAATAAGTTTTACTATAGGGCTAAGGTAATTAATATTTTTAAAGGAATTCAGTTGCAGTTAATTTAGCCCTGATGAAAAACTAACCTTAGTCTTCTTGTAAACAGGACTTTCATGTGTTATGGCCCAGTTGAATGGAAGTGAATGACCATTTAAAGAAAGCTATGCTAGTCATGACTAACCCAAAGTTTGCTGACACAGAACTTCTCTGTCACGAGTATGGATAATTGCTGTATGTGCAACTTTTCTGGAACAGCATATAACAATACATGTAGTTAAAAACTGCTGCTTGGTATGATGCCATGCCAATACTGAACACAGAACAGATGAAATTACTAAAAAAACAACTGCCAGCCCTTGAGGAAATATGATATACGTCAAAGAAAGATCAATTTCAGTACCAAACCAGAAGCTCTTGTATCTCTCTCAGCATAAAAAGTACACCTATAAAATATAAGGGACTCATACATACAGGCAATATCCATACCCCATAGTTTTATTACCTTGAAGTTCTTGTCAATAATAAAAGTTTCCATTGATATGTAGTTGAAAAAACAAACTCCAGGAGGTCAATAAAAAGGCAGGGCTGAACACAACACAGCATTCTCCAGAAGAATGATGTTTTCATCATCTTCACATACTCAAGCACAAAGGGGAAAGCAAATAGACCCACCACTGTATGAATCAATTGGCCTAACAACACTTCAGGGGTGAAGAGGTAAAGGTCAGACAGAGCAACAAGGCACTGAAGGCAGTACACTGCAAAAGCAGATTAGCTTGGCAGAAAAGCTGACATCATTGTCCATTTCCTACACATTGCCATGAGTCTAGACTATCTTTTTTACCTTTTAATAAAGTTTTTAATCAATTCATGTTTTATAAATGCCTGCCATTTAGATAATAATGCTAAGAGTGAAAGTCAATTAAGAATTCATTTTGTAAGAAGAAGCAGTTAAAACTAAGACCCAAAATACATGAGAAGAAAATGCTTTGTCTCTGTTTATTAGTGACAGCACAAATACTTCTGCAAGAAGAAAATGCATTCAAGCAATCAGGGTCTTCTTGATGTTTCTGTGTATGCCTTTTGGATGAAAAAAGCTGTTCACTGTGTTACTATAAAGTGAGGAGCATATTTTGAAGAATCTATTGTACCTTGCTGTGTAACTCTCTATGCTCTCTATTGCTTTCAATTATATAAAGTGAGCTACTGCACTGTCACATTTAGTGATACTTGACAACAGAGTTTGGCCAAAGCAGGCTTGTGATTAATTGGTAACACATTTCAAGCTCTTGTAAAGCATTTAGCAGAAGCCAAAAATACAAAAACCAAACAAAGCACTGAAAACCTCTAGCATCATGAAATTGGTTTCCATGTTTTCTATACTCCCAAGAAAAGCACTGTGATTACACATATTCACCAATGGCTTGCAGAGGAAAGTGGTGTGTTGCAGCTGTCTCTGCCTCCTCTGCAACAGTTTGTATCTTCCACTTTATATGATGCCATTCAGCATAACAACTGCATTATAGCCTAAGTAAATACTGGATGGGCAAGGCCTATATGACACAGGAAAGTTTGTGCCAGACAGAATAGAAAACAGGTGGCAACAGCTCCCAGCATCTCCCACCTACAGCAACAAAAGCACAAAAATCAGGTAGACTCACCTGAATGACATAATTATTTAGGCTGAAAAAGACCTTTGAGATCACTGAGTCCAATTGTGAAAGTAGACCAGTACCTACCTTCAGGAATATCCACAAAGAGCACATGCACATGCTCTCTGGGAATAAATCAGTGCAGACAAACTTCTGTGGAGCAATTCTTGCTGCACAGCATACTACTAAGATAGTTACCCTTCACTCCTTAGTTTATCTGCTCAGTGACTGTCTTGAGTTTTAACTACAGAAAAAGATCTGGATACGTAATGTCACTGAACTTGTTAAAAGCATTCCTGGAGTAAGGTGTAAAAATTAAATGCTGCTTGGGACCTATGTTCCTGTTTATATATTAAATATAAATTTTCTGCTGAAAAATCATAAAGAACCGGATACATTTGTTTTGTTGGATTAAACATATGCAATTGGTTCAGAATACAAAACACCAACTTACCTTTGGTTTTGATTTTTACAGCTTTTTGCTGCTTGAATTCTGTCCCGAGTATGTCATATAGAGCAGTTAATTCAATCAGTGCTAAAGAATAGACTTTCTTCATGTCCTGAGGGGCTAGGTCACCAATCTTTGTGGTACCTGTTTTGTCCTTCGGCAGTCTGAAATTCTAAAAGCAGAAATTTGCAGCAGGGTGAATAATCCAAGTCATGACAAATTACTTATCTCAAAGGCTGTGCTTCCTTCAGGGTACAACCTTTCAACATGAAGCCTGCTGCAAATCAGGCTAAATCATGGGAGAATCCCCCAAATAGGTTAAAAAGTTCTCAAAACGATAGCAAGATTTAGGTTCTCAGTGACTTCTGGAAGTAATCTAATTTAATTGCTGCTCAAAGCAAGGCTAAATTCAAAGTCTGATTGTGTTGCTTGTTGTTGCTGTTCAAATGAATTTTGAAAATTCCCAATAACCCCTGCGGGAGCCTGATTCAGTGTGGAATGCTCTCATGGAGACTTTCTTTACTTTACAAAACAAAATTTCTGCCTTAGTCACTTGTGTCCATTAACTCTTGCCCTTTTACTTGGCATCTCCAAGAAGAGTCTGGATTTGTCTTGCTTGCAATCATCTACTCATCCTTCCACCTTCTGCACCCTTTTCTAGTTTATAGTGGTGGAAATGGCTATCCGTGAAAAATCCTAAGCATGTGCAATTGGGACAGAAATCCCTTTGTACTTGTGCACACAAAATAAAATATCTGGCTGCCATATAAATACTAATAAAGGGGTTCTCTTTTTAGGGAAGGAGGATACTTAATCATGGCTCCTTTCTACCGCACTAGATACTCAAGAGACTACAGTCAGAGATCAATATAAGGAATTTAGTTGAAAGGGTGAGGGAGAGGGACTTCCCAACTCATTGAGCTTTCTAACTCCATCTCACACTAGCAGGCTTTTAAGTATGCATGACTCAAAGCAGGAAGGCTGATCAGACTTTCTTCCAGTTGGAAAGACATATTATACTCATGAATTATTTTCTTATCCTGTACAAACCTAGCAATAGCAGAGATGAATTGCTTGTTATGGTACATGACAACATGGGCACATACCAAAACATAAACAGAATTTACAAATGGTACATACATAGCCAGTTCCCCACCTTGAGCTTTCACTGACTTGCACAAACATGTCTGTTTGTGCATCATCATTTGATGATGAAGGTGCAATCAATAAATTGTATATTTAAATAGATAACTTCCTTCCTTTTCCTATCATTTTGCAGCTCCTGTTGTAACTGAAGAAGAAATCCCATAGCCATCCTTTGAGCAATCCTTCACAAGCCTAGCCAGAAGTAGAGCTAATGTATGTATTATGCATATATGTATGCATATTTACAGAAGTTAGAGCATAGCTTTTATCTCCTTGTTATAGGCTGCATTAGAGAAGCATGACTCAAACACTTCAGAATCCATCTCTAAATATCCATTAATGTCTGGTTTATAATGTTTAAACTAGGATACATAGGGTAATTACTGCTTGAAGAACTGCACATGTCCTTATCTAAATTAAGTGTTTGAAGAACTGGGAAACATTACTTCAGAAACGGTGTTTACTCAGACATGTTTGCATACAGTGTTAGGAAAAAAAACCCCAAGACTATTTTCACACCAGTCATTAGTTTACAGGTTATATGTAGCTGCATGTTCATGAACTGTTAGGCAGAGAGAGATCCTCAAAGAGATTTCTGAGGATTGACAACAAAATCCTTTGGAGTATTTTCTTTTGTATTTACATGGATTCATTCAGAAAGAGCCTTTTTTTTTATGAGACGGAAAGAAAAACTGAGTTGAAATTAGTCCTTAATTTCCTGTCATTTGACTTCAGACCTCTAACTTCTACAGACAATTCTTTCTTCATTCTCATCCTTCACCTACCTGCACTGGACAACTGAATAAGGTTTCTACTGGCATCCACCAGCCTTTTTTATATTACATAGAGTCTTTTATTAGAGGTAAAGCATCTCACCTCAGATAACAACAAAAGGAGCTGTAAACAAATGAATCAAGGACACAGCTTATGTACAATTACCACTATGCCACTATTCCAGCTTAATACTGGTAGGTCATTATTGCTTACATACAGAGTGCATTTTGTCAGACAGAAAAGTATATAAATAGGCTAGTTATTTTCATGTTACTGAGCATACTATTCCCAACTATCTCTACAAAGCTGAATTTGGCAATGTTCTTCTAAATCTAATTCACTCAGCATCAGATAAATGTCACCCAAACAGTACTTCTAGTGAAAAAAAAAAAAAAAAAAAGAAATACTTACCGGGAGAAGAGTGTCACCCCCTCCACCTTTGTACATTTTGCCTACTGAGCTGTCTTTGAGATTAGCTGCCTGTTCTGCAAATGATATCTCCAAATTGATGTCAGTGTCTGAAGATGGCATGTCTTCAAGCAGGCTCTTCTGCTCATCTGTTCCAAGACTGAACTTTGGACCTGAAAACACCATAAAAAAAGCTAAAAATCAACAGCAGCACAATCAAGCACCACTCAGTGTATGAGAGTAAGTTTTAAACCAAGTAGAAGTTAATTCTGTGCAAGCAATGGACTTTCTGGTTGCAAAATCACTGTTCCTGTTTTCTTTATGTCAGTTGAAAATTTAGATATTGGCAATAGTTCAGCTTTTGTAGGTCTTCAATAATTTTGTCACGACATGGGGTTTTCTTTCCTATTTATATATTATGAAAAGATAGAGTAATCCACCTCAAACAAACAGCAGACTCCCAGAACCCTGCAGAGCCAACGAGCTTTGGCATCAGAAGTTTCTTGTCATCAAACACTTTCCAGCCTCCAAGACTGTGACATTCTGCAAACAAATCAGCAAACTTTTCTGCTGTTAAGATTTCAAAAGCAATAGAGAATGTGTCTTCTATGATCCAAAGAACTAACATCTGGGAATAACAGGGAATACACCTGTACACTTCGTTCCATCATTCCTGTTCTCACCTCAGTCTGAGGAGTCTAGATTCCTCAAAACTGTTTGGGCATGTTTCCATGATATAGGGAAGGACTAAGTACATAACAATGGCCTTACTTCTCTTTCTTTGTTCCTTAAAGAACTACACAAATTTAGAACATTTTTTGTTAAAGGACTAAAGAATCAAAAAAGGGAGAAGCAGTTCTGTTTTTAGTAAAAGAAGTTTCCCAATTTCACAGTAAATCTGCCACTGCTTTTAGTCTGAAGTTAAAATATATTGTGAAAAAAGCAAGAGGAAAATTACATTGTAAAAAACACTTTAATACAAAGTATCAAAGTCTAAGGAAGTTTTCAGTCTCTCCACCATCCCTCTCATAATGTGTATCCAAAAGAATACATCAAGAACTAGGTTCCTTTTAGAAGACATTACAGAATCACAGAAGGTCTCCAGGTACTGCACAGAATAAATTAGGTTAGAAAAGACCTTTGAGATCATGGAGTCCAACCTATGACCAAACACCACCATCGTAAACTACACCATGACACTAAGTGCCATGTCCAGTCTTTCCTTAAACACCTCCTGGGACTCTCACAACCTCCCTGTGCAGTCCACTCCAGTATCTAACCAGCCTTTCTGTGAAGAACTTCTCCGTAATGTCCAACTTAAACCTTTCCTGGTGCAACTTTAGCATGTGTCCCCTTGTCCTGTTGCTGGCTGCCAGGAAGAAAAGACTAACCCCAATCTGGCTGCACCCTCCTTTCAGGCAGTTGTAAAGACAGATAAGATTCCTAAGCCTCCTTTTCTCCTGGGTAAACAACCCCAGCTCCCTCAGCCACTCCTTGTAAGATTTACTCTGCAGACCCTTCACCAGATTTATTACCCAGCTCTGGACATGCTCCAGCCCCTCATTGTCCTTCCTGAATTGAGGGACTCAGAACTGGACACAGAATTTGACTTGTAGCCTCTCCAGTGCTGAGTACAGAGGAAGAATAACTTCCCCTAGTCCTGAAGCCATGATTCTGCCACTGGCTGCTACTCCCACGAGACTGCAGCCAGTTCAAGGCTAATGTACCACAAGTGTAGGAAAAGAGGATGCAAATGGGCATGAGCTGAGAAGGAGAAACACGAGAAGTGAGTATGTTTTGGTGTAAGAATGTTGTATAATACAATAAACTAATTTTTTTACAGTGCAGTGGGAAATTTTTCTATGGCCTGGAATAACTACCCTAAGACAAGAGAGAAAAACGTTCCCATAAAATAGTTACAGCTACAGCAAAAGCTGATTCTGAAGCAGGGGAAAGCCTGCAGATAGGCTGATTAAGAGGAGGAGTCAGGGAAGTGCTGCTCTACACTGACGGTATCAGGTCTTTAAAAGAACTGAGCTGAAAACATGCAATCCAAACAACATACGAAGTAGGACATTTAAGAAAAAACTACAGCAACTCAAATTTTTTTCTAAATTATATCTGTATCTTATTGAATGATACAAAACTATTCTCTGACATTCTTTAGAGCGACTCCTGAAAATAATCTCAGTCATCCAGGGCCAAACTCAGGGGACTTGATGGACAGGCAAATGGCTGAAGCCACCACAGCCACTTTCTGGTTAGGCACAGTGCTTTACACAACCACTCCCCCATCAAAGTACTCACCTAAGCTGAGACACTTTCAGAGAGAGGAGATGGATTTGAGTTAATACTTTGAATCTACTTATGACCAAGCAATGCTGTGAGAAGTAGAACAGAACATTTTCCAATTCTGCTTGTTGAGTGTGTTACTCATCCTTTGTTTTTTCCAGAGTGGCTTCTGCTCACTTTCCACAGATCCCAAAATGCCTAGGGCATATGCTAAAGATTAAGCTGATCTTGAAACTAGAGCTGCTCCTTTTGGTAAAGAGATATGTGAGTCCTCAGTAAGCAAACATACCCAAGGTCAAATTCATCCCTGACTCTGATCCTTGGCCTCCCTGTGCATACATCCCCATATATCAAGCAAACTGTCTAATGCATCTGAACTGAATGAAAACAGTTTCCCGTCCCCCCCAAAACTTTTGTCATGCTAATGTGGCCTATACCTGACCTACATACTCCCTCCACCAGTCTAGGAGGGATCTGATGTTAACAAACAAAAAAGCAGTAGCTCCAATTTCAGTCCTCTGGTCATACAAAGGTGTCATGTAAAGCAGATGTCTCCGTAATGCTTTGCATATTTTAAAGATCTGGAAATGCTGCTGTTATGGGGAGTTTCTTCCTGGTTATGAAGCCTTGAAGCCTTGCTCCCATTGTTGTACATTCCTGAACTAGGCAGCAGCTGTAAGAGGAAGTAGCCTTGGTGTTCTGCCAACCTGCCAACCACATGCAATATGTAATGAGAGAAATGCAAGTGTGATACAGAAAAATGTAAATATTGTCTATGAGGATGTGAAAACCATATTTTACATGAGTTCTGTACTCTTTCTCTAGTTCACAGAGCTATTTAAAGATTACATAAAATGATGGGATTTCTTCAGGAATAAAACAAGGAAACATTGCAAGTGTCAATCATGCTATCTCCTAGCTTTGCTAGAGAATCTCAAGTATAGACAAATGGAGCTAAGCTGACACATCTTAATTTACAACTGAAAAGGTAGAATGATTTTTCTTTGACAAAGCACTTCTCAAAAATGCTAATTCACAGATGGTTATAAATTGAAAATAAAAAGCTTCGTAATCATTTCCCTGACACTGTTACTTTGGCTATAGGAGCCTCATTCATAATGTAAAATAGAAAGCAAAAACCAAACTCTTTAATTAAAAACCACCAGATTTCAGTTTTTTCCCCTATCAATAAGAAAATATAACTACTCTTTACCCTCATATTCCACATGGTACACACAATTCCTTCATCCACTTTCTAGATTGTTATGCTTTGAAGCTGTCCTTATACAGAGCTTTTATCTATTATTCTTCTCATGTAGCTAACCCTATGTTCAGAAAAACAACTGCAGTCACAGTAAACTGAATTTTGCTAGTCCCCTATTTAAGCTAGTAAGTATTTATCCTTTCATGTTTTATTATTTCCATTTTATTTCTTGAGAGGTCTCAACCAATAAAGTTATTTACTCCTTTTCACAGGATTCCAAAGAAAATTACTTCTTTTCTTTTGCATCTATTGAACATATTTCCAGCTTTGCAGGCCTTTATTGAGTGTCATGGATTGTTAAAACGATAATACCTTTTGAGAGCTTAATACATGATTCTGAATTTTCTTTTTGTTTCCTGTAGACACACTCCATACCTACATGAAACAAAGGCACTTATTATCTGTGAGTTTGCATATATTATTTAGTCAAGAAACAAGGTGTGTTGAACTGGTAAGAAAGAAGTGAGCATGGGTTCACACAGCCCAGGTGTACTCTAAGGGCCAACCACTAACATCTTCAGCCTGGCAAAGGCACTTGGGAATGCAACATTCAAATAGTCCATTAGGAACTGAGTCATCACCTTTGGAGTACAGCCAAGAAGTTTTTTACCATAACAATTCTAAGACATCTCAATTTAAGCTTTTTTAAATAATGTCTGAGATTATGCTCATATTTTTTCAGGTAAAACAGATAATTTCTCTGTCAAAGAGGGTTTCCATTTTAAAATAGTGTCCGCGGATTTGGATTTTATAAATATTTAGTACCTCTGAAATATCATGCACTGTTTACTTTTTGCCTTAAATTCATTCATTGTATAACACTAATTTGCTCATCATTCTGGAGAAAAGACCACAGCACAGCACTGAAACAGGTGCGGTGCTTTTAAAACCACCAAACTTCCATGCCTTGACTGCAAATTGAACTGATTCTTCCTTCCTGCTCCAAACTTGGGAGCAGAGCCCACTGCAGCATGTTGACTAGAAGCAGGAGTTTATCAGGATGTAAGCAGGCTGCATTTGCCATACCCATCACAATCTGTGCTGAGGAGAGCTAGCATATGGGATTTGCCTTTCAGAACTTCCCATTTCAGAAGGGTTCATCTGGGCCACGGGGAAAAAAAAGAACCAGATGTGATAAAAACTCTGTAATAATTGCTTGGTAATTTTCCAGCTCTGAATCCTACAGTGAAGTTTACTGACACAAGCACCAGGCATCTCTTCCTTCCCTTGTGCTGAAGCAGCAGTCTGGCAGTCCTCCCAATTTTTTTAACTGTTCCTATTGGAGTGAGGTTTGCTGAGAGGACAGGAGGGAAATATTTTTTGAAACACACAGATTTGGTGTTATTCAGGGCTGGTTTACATTCATGTCTCCCACTTCACCTGCCAGGCACATTCTGTATTGTCCATTGCTGTTTTCCAAGCCTAATTCTAAAGTAACAATTTTTCCAAAATGCTACTGATCAGTATTCTAGAACTGGAGCAGAACTTTATTTGGTGGCTTAATTACAGCTAACTAACTTGGAATAGGTAACTTGATATGCCTGCTTAATGCAGGTCTAGGGTTCAGTGTAACATCTATGTGCTATCCGGTCTTCCAGAAGAATTAAAAAACCCAACATATAAACAAAGCAAAATATCAACACAGCATCTTAAAGCTTAAATGGTTGCCAGTAAATAACCTGATCCCTACAGCAGTGGATATAATGCTATCATGGACAGAGTGCAACCTTTACTTTGAAGAAATCTAACATGATGCAGGACAGCCACCCTATTATTATTGGACATGAAGAAAAGCAAAAAGCTCTGTCAAAGTCTTTCACTGGAATTCACACTCTCGAAACAGAAACTATGGAATCAGCTAAGGACTTCTGTGATGTACTATCCTGGCAGTGAGAGGAAAGGGTCTTCCATGGGTATTGCACCTCTCTTGTGTGATCACATGCCACTGAACACAACCTACGTGCACAAAATGCTATTTCATTTCCATTTTCCTTGAAAAGGTAAACAACCATTTTCTTTCATCCCTGTTTTTCTTTTAATTTGAGCTACAGATACATAGCTAGTTGTCTCTCTTTTTTTGATGCTTATAGTCCAGCCAGTTTATGGTTCTGTTTTTTTTTTTCTTTTTCTTATAGCCCATTTGGTTTTATTCTTTTGTATGCACTAATGAGTTTATGCATGGGCCTTCATTTCCTGTAATGTACAGCAGAGATAGACCAGAAGGGATAAATTAAGGATCAGAAATGGCTTGAGCATAAGCTACAAGAGGAGACTTCTCCCAGATAGCTTGATTATAAGATGATCCCTGATAATAAACAGGGTTTCTCAGGTGACTTGAAGGACACTACCTACAGGCACACTTAAAATTTTACACACCAACAATGCAGTCCAAAACAGGTTTCTCATTATAATTTAATTTTGTTGAAAAGTTACTTAAAATATGGACCCATGTAGTAGTTTGTGTAGTTGAACATCTACAAACCAAAAGAAAAATAAAAAAAGAAGAGAGTAATTTGGCACTACCTTTTGTTCCATCTTCTGTTTCATTTTTGTTTTCACTTGTTCTCACAGTTGAAGGTTCACTTCCATCACAGACCTACAAAAGAAATCATAAATATGCATGCCTATAAAAACCTAGTGCATGGTCGTAGAAACCCATTTGACTCTGTGCAGAAATAAAACAGACACCTGCAATTCAGGGGTATGCAAAAGCATATCTCTGTGTTTCAGCAAAAAACCCCTTGCCAAAGTCTAAGGGGATCTGAAACCTAGGTAATTAAAAAAGAAGTCATTAAGTCAATTCCTCTTCTTCCTAGAAGGCTAAGTGGGTGAAAGACTTCATATTCCAGAAGGACAAAGAATAAGAAAATGCATTCTGACCTGAAGCCGTAGTTTGCACTGGAAAGGACAGGGAAAGGGAATCTGGAGGAGACATTTTGACTGACTCAGACCAAATTCCTTTCTCTTTAAAAAGCTGACATGGTTGCCTCCTCTAGAGAGCAATCCCATCCCTTCCGCAGGGCAGCCTGACATTAACATCTGTGCTTACAGCTCAGATTTCCAACAGCAAAACCAGGAGACTTTGAAGAGATGAAAAATGGGAAAGGATTTGAACCATCCTCTCCTTTCTACAATGCTGCCCTACCCAGGCTAAAGATGTGACACATTTTGTGAACTGGATGACACCTACTATAGACAAAAATATTTCGAAATGTAAAGAAAATCTATGCTCATATATATGGGTATACACAGACCTATATACATTTTTACCAACATACCATTTTTATTTTTTGGTAACTCAAACTAACAATGAATGTTTAGCACTCTGTATTTCTAATTGTATTTTACTCAAGCAATTTATAACTCCATACTTACCGACAAATACAAGTTTTAAAGACTTCTCTCATTAGCACAATCTGTATATTCACTTCCTTTTTTTTTTTTTGAAACAAGTATCTTGAGAGGATGAAGAATTTAATAGGACTGCCCAGAAAATGATCTCTCTTTCCCAAAGCAGCAGAAGCAGACTGGGATGCTGTCAAGGTACCAAAAGTCTAGCTTCTCTTTGGGAATATGGCAGGAAATTTAGGAGAAACATTAACACAATTGTTGTGTTGATGTTTTACATCAACACTATTGTTTCACCTTTCCTCCAGATGAAGGGAGGTTACAGGATTTTCAGAGGCTATTATTAAACTGGAATGACTTCATACAGCTGCAGGTGGCTTCAGTCCTTTTTTGTTACATAAAAAGCTTTCTAATGATGGGTGAGTAACAAAGCACTGAGACATTACCTAGGGAAGTAGTGCAAGCTACTGCACTACAGGCTTTCAGTGACAGATTAGGTGGATAATCACAAGCAATGATTTCTGAACAATTATCTTGCTTTGGAGAGAGGAATAAAGTACAAGTTTGAGGACCTATACTTGTATTACTTGATTTCTGTCAAGGAGACAAGTTTAGAAGGATTTGTTTCCCCAAGATCTCTATATTTAATAAATAGCCATTTGTTTCATATGTCTTAAATCCCTACAATCATTTTCTGTTTGCATTACTTCTCAGTGGTGTCTTCAATATTAAAATATGGAGTTTAAGAGGAAAAAAATCTACCTAACACTGTGACACAGGATTTTCAGACATTACAGCGTGTAGCTTACATACCAGAACATGAATATTTCTTGTGCTTTACTGAAATAACATACTTGAAAGAGAAATTATAATGCTTTAAGCTATATTATATTTTACCTAAATTGCTCTGCTGTTAGATCTTGTTACTTTTAGGTAGAGTCAATTACAAATCAGATCCCAGAGAGCTTTTATGGAGTTAATATCTCTTGTACAACCACAGGCAAAGCAGAACAGTGAAAGGGAAGTTGTGACCCCAGAACAAACCACTTCTCCCACTACATTTAACTTCAGCTGAGTTTAGGAGTTGCTGAAGGAGAGGAAGCAGTTAAGGGAATGAGGAAATTAAATCCCCCTCAAAATTCACTGTGCTTTCCACCACCACCACCATTGCACTGAATGGCAGGGTCAGCAGCAAGAATGAGGGACAGAGTTGAGGCCGAGTAAACTTCCAGTCATGCACTTCCATCAGATTTCATCCTTAGGACTGAAGACCTCAGTGCTCTGAGGGAGCAGACAGGACACATACCCTCCTCCATGGAAAAGGAATTCTCATCATAGCCTCCTTTACCCTCCTTCCCCTTTCTTGTCTATGGGAGAGGAATTCTCTTCAGTATCCCATGACAGGAAATTGGGACTCTTTGAGGCCTGTCAGAGCAACTTCCTATACACAGTTTAACACACACACAGGCCCTGAGAGCTAGTATGGGGCTTGCATCCCCAGGTGATAGGCATGAAGACCCAGCGAGAACCAAGGAGGTTAGGTTGATGTCCCTTTTATTCCCGTTTCTTAAAAAACAAACAAAGAAAACCCAAACAAACAAATGCACCAGTAAGTAAGAGGTAACCGCTTAAAGATAAAAGTGTGCTTTTGGTAGCTCTTTGGGTGATTGCTGTCATAAATTTTGCATCTGTCTGAAAATTAATTCAGATTAATATGTTGACCATGGAGTGGTTGTTTTTTTCATCATCTTTAAGATGAGACCAATATACATATGTTTTTAAACATACTAAACATGCCTAATGCAATGTCAAATATGGAAAAACACCATTCCTGAAAATTTAGTGAAAAATTCCCTTGGAAATCAGTGAAGTTAGACACAAATCTTTCTGGAAATAACCCTTCCATGTGCCACTCTGCTCTCCCCCAATCCATACACATCCCTCTCTTCTCTCTGCCAGAATCAAACAAAACAACTGACAGGAACTCACTTTTCCCTTTGAGTCATTTTGTAGCCTGAAGATATCTCTAACATCAGGAATCTGGTGCTGTTTGTTTTTTTTCCTCATGGTTTGTGTGACAGTCTCTATTCGCTTTTCCACCGCAGCTTTCTGGGTTCGGGTCAGTGTGGATAAAAACACCACGCTTTCCAGGGAGTCGCCAGAGCTCTCTCCAAACAGATTTGACAGACCTGCCTCCTTCAGCCATTCTTCTTCCAGTTCTCCCTCTGAGCAAGTTGAAGAGAAAAAGGCATAAACACTGGCTTTCAATTACTGCCAAGCACACTGGATGTTAATGACATGATACAGTTAATACAACTCACAGAAAGGTACTAAGGGCATACACAATTAAGAATTACTTACACTGTCATGACTTGGAGAAAAGTTATTGTTTCTGAAGAGCCTCAAAAGCTTTAATATATTATATCAGAGCTTTAAAAGTAGTTAATCCCACACAGATTGTTACGTGGCAATCTTTATAATAATCTATAGCACTTCCATTAAAATCATATACCATTTTATAAATATACCTAAATAAAAACGTGTATGGGGAAGTCTAAAAGCCAGATCATTGCTGCTTCACTGATTTTTAGTTCAATACTCAATCTTTTTAGCTCCTGTACTGA
Organism: Lanius collurio; assembly: GCA_020086605.1. NCBI lineage: Eukaryota > Metazoa > Chordata > Aves > Passeriformes > Laniidae > Lanius > Lanius collurio. The sequence goes on from JACBWW010000002.1 coordinate 726,645, forward strand.
CATGGTTCTGCCCACTTTTCTTGATACATTAATCCTACAGCCTTCCACTAGCTCAATTTAATGAAGGACAAACCAGCCTACTCGAGTCACCTTAATGCTATTTTTTCATCAGTTCTCATGACATGGTCTCCAGCCAGCTGACAGCCCACAAAACAATTTTTGCTTTAGTCTTAGAGCTGATAAGGTATCCTTTATTGACAGATCACTGCACATGAAAGAAGAGAAAGCTATTAAATATTGTCACTGATGGCAAAACCTGCTTCTGAAATCTGTATCTCCCTAATGATATTTTCTATAAAACACTAAGTTCTGTGTGTAGCATTTGAGGTTGTGCTGAATGCCAAATACTCTCCCAAATGTTTAAGCAATATTTCCATTTATCAGATATTTAAAAAAACTCCAAAGTTGGTATGTCAACTTCACTATTGAGTGCATTTTACCACTGTACTCCGTGCACATCCAAGTGGGCACCTTAACAGTAACAGCATCCAGAAAACAGACACCAAAATTTTGCTATGGCTGCGCAGCCAAATCCTGAGCCTCTCGGGTTTTGTTATCAGGGCTGGAAAGAGGGGCTACACCCATTCACCAGGGCAGCTGTGAGCAAGGTCCATCTCCTCTCTCCCCTGCCTTGCCCTCGAGGGCCTGGCCGAGTTTCAGGTCAGAGCCCACCCAGGCAGGCCCATCAGCCAGGTGCAGCACCCCACACGCTCAGGAGCACTCATGCCCAAGAGAGGAGCTGCACATGAGGCAAGGTGAGGAGCGCAGCAGCAATTGCTCGAGCTGATAACTCAGCTGTGCTGACTCACTCAGCTTCACCCCAGCCAGCTGCAGTAACCAGAGGGAAGAAGGCTATATATAAATCTAATGGAAACGATGAGGCTGGGGATGCAGAGCCTCAATGCACAGCTCCCATCAGTGAGCTGCAGTAAGAGAAGAGGTTCATGCACTGCAGAACAATAGGCTCTGCTGCTCTGGAGAAAGCCCCATGGCTCCATCAAAAAGCCCCATAGCTCCCTGGTCACAAGGATTGGGAAAGTTGCTGCTTTCTCCAGGGGCCACGTTGTTATGCTCCTCAGAGCAGTGACTTTTCAGAGTGCTTAGGGAGGCAAAAGCGCAAATCCCTTTGAAAGCCCATGGAGCACATTCTTCTCATTTACGTGGAGGCCATACCAAAATGCCAAATTCACTATTTTAATTTACTGAGACTGTGGGTCTCTTGTACGAAGGGGAGAGATGCAACCACTGCATTGTTAAAAAATATTTTTTGAGAGAAAACTGCAATTAAGGACATTTCTCCTGTTTTATCTAAGACAAAAAAAGAAAAAAAAAAAAATTGCCCAACCTCTAAGTCCATGCCCCAAGGAGTGGCCCATAACTTATGCTTCTGAGAAATAAAAACAGTACAGCTGAACAATCACAATAGTTACAAGCATAGAAAGTTACTCACTAAACTTAAACCGGTTAATCATTGGCTTGTCTTCTAAAGCGTGAAGTTTCTATCCACAATAGCTACAATAACGAACAACATACACAAAGAGCGAAAGGGTAAGTTAAGTTAGTTCAATAGCAAACTGCAAATAAAGTTTCAGTTGTTGTGATTTGCAAGTACAGGCACCTTTCTGATATTCTGCAAATACCATTCAAAGGAAAACCAGCCTTTTACTTGTCTCTGATAAAACTCTATTTCAGAGCACTGCCTGTTTCTGGTGATATGCATCAGAGGCAACAGAATTTTCAAAGCAGCTGTTCAGGAGTGACCTCCTTTTTTGATCTGTGTTAGGTGAGTGCCATCTCTTGAAATAAGACTTGAAGAAAAATCCCTAAATCAGCAAACTGATGAACACTGACAGAACAGATTTCATTACCATCTGGCTCTTTCACTACAAGTGCTACTCGTTCCTCGTGATTATTTCCTCTGGTTTCATGGATGTTTTCAAGTTCTTTCCAGTAGTCATCCATAGACAGTTCATCCAAGGAGTCCTGGGATCCTGAGCGGTCAAACGATGCTCCATCAGGGATCTTCCTGGAATGGTCATGGTTCATTGTATACTGTCCAGAGCGACGGCTAGAAGCATAAATCAAAATGAAATTCTTGGTTAACATCCTAAGACACAGGATGTATTAATACCTGTGAAGGCAGCATGAATTGTGTCAAAGTATCAAAATAAACCACTGTCAACAAGCAAACCAAGATATTAAAAATTACTTTTAGTATCTGGAATGTATTTTCAATTTAACATTTCTGCCGTATATATCGTCCAATCCGGAATAGCACAGGAGTCAGTCCTATAATGAAATAATGACTCCAAGTTCTAGTAATCCTTGTCACACAAATCTTTAATTCAACTCTGAACAGACAGGTCCACAAAATTCATGGCATGTGTCTCCCTAGAATGACCACTTAAAGAATTTTGCAAAAGGGCCTTTCTTCCTGAGTAAATTCTTGCAGCTGAATTGACAGTACAATTACTGCTTCCCTTTGTTATTCTGCTTTTATTTTTTATTAATATTTACTCTGATATCTATGACCTTAATTACAGCTGGGAAAGGACAATGTAGAATTACTGCAGTTACAGTCTGTGAAATAAACTGGTAAGTCCAAATGTTTAATAAAGACCATAGAAACTATCTATCTTGCCACCTCTTTGACTGAAAGCTTACATTTTTTATAGTTTGACATTACTGGTTTTTGGTTCACCCTGCCAAATGTATATTTGCTAAGGCTTCCAAAATGATCTTTCATCTTAAATATAGCTGTGGCTAGGAAAAAAAAAAAAAAAAAAAAAAAACAATCAACAAGCTGAAACCTCTAGGTCTCATTTTGACCTCATTAAGTCACTGGCAAAAATGACCACTGACCTAGTAAAGAATTCAACTTAAAAAGGACAGAGATCATGATGATGTCACTGAAGTTATACGTCACACTTAGGGTCAAATATACCAAATCAAAAGCCACAAACTGAGTCAGAGTACCAGTTGATTAAATAAGTAGTGTCTGATATAGCTTCAGACTCATGCCTACTTTTTCTTGAGGTAAGATTGGACATGATGATCTTCAGGGATCTTTTTCTAAACTAAGTTACTCTACTACTGTAACAGTATATCAAAATTCTTCCTTGTATTAAAAAATAGCACTTCTTTGTATTTCAGGATGATACAGAGTTCTATATGTCTGAATTTGTCTCTATATTCTAAAAAAGAAGACATGGTTTGGGGTTAAGTAATAAATACCACTTATTCCTAGAGAAAAAACATATCAAAGACCAAGCAATGTGGATTTATCACTATGTAAACACAGTAAATTAAATCCTACCTTCCTATCTAGCTGACTTGGCAAGTTTATATAGTATTAAAACGAAAGTCTCTTGTCCTTAAATTTTATCTCAGGACGACTGACACTTGTTAGCTGCCCCTAGGTAAAAAAGCCATGCCTTTCTCTCTGAAGATAAGCTCCTTGCGTGTCCAAGTCACAAATCCTTTCACACCAGACATGCCTGACTCTGATAAGAAACACTAACCATTCGGACTTTGCCTTTAAAAGTAAGGAGCCTTATGGAAGGACTATGAGTTCCTACCCATCCTGTCTCTCTGCTCCAAGTGCAAGTTAATAAATGACAATTAATCACCAAGCTAATATGCCCCTCAACACCATTGCTTAACCTGCCCTCCCTTGAAAGCCCAGGGAAAAAAACCCCAACATTAATGACTGTTTAGGTTTTGCATCAACAGCAATAACAGCACCACGCTAGTAGTGTATGTTACCCATGAAATACAATTTCTCTGTGTAGCTAACTCAGTTCTTAAACTTCTCCTGACAGGTGTGTCCCATGTGTGACCTGTGCTGCTTGTGAATTCAACACTGATCATTGCAGAAAGATGTTCATGGGGTCACAGCAGTGTCCCCAGCAGGCAATCTGGGTGCTGAGTGTGGTCAAAGCAGGTCAGACTTCGCAGCCCTTGATCAGCCTTGCCTCCTCCATCAGCTGGAGGTGCTCAGGGCAGACTGGGACTCTCTCACAAATACACTCTGGACATTTGGACTGCTGCCTGAAGGAGGTCAGATTTCAGCTTATCATCACTCAGTTTAACCCTGTGGAGCTGCTCAGCAGCTCTTGGGTGGCCTTTTACCTTTGGAACAACCTGCTCTCACTGATCCACCTCAGCTGAAATTTAACCACCACCACACACCATGAAAAAAATGAAACTGACAGACTGAATACATTCCAAGCATGCACTCTGAGGGGCTCTGGCAGGCTGAGGTGGGATAGGCTCCAACATGCTGTGGCTCTGTGCCACACTGACAGGGCAGAGCTACTCCAATCCTTCTATAAAAGCTAGGCTTGTCACCTTCCCAGACTAAATTCTGTCTCTGAGAAGAGAAGCCTGTGTCCTGAAACAGAGAGCTGACACTCTGCACAGAGCACTAAAGGCCATTTTCAGGGTCCTATGAGCATTTGCTGTACATCACAAACACTCCACTAACTCTCGAAGACAGAGCCCTGCTCTTCAGTCTCTGGTCACAGGGCTGCTCTGCTCAACCAAAAGTAAGCAGCTTTTCTTGTAACGCTCCTCCTGGCCTGACCTTTCCACCCCTCATTAACAAACCAATACAGCAACTCCTAATTTTGAGCAGGCAGCTCTGTCACATCTTATTGTGAAAGCCCTCCAAACAGACGGACATCAATGATCAGGGGACTCTGATGAGAAATATTCATGCAAAAACCTCACCACTCTGCTGTGAATCTCTGAATCTCTCCATCAGACTCAATCAACTCCCTATGCCCAGTTTCTGTTCAGACTGCCAACCCTTTCAAAGCCATCTGCATTTGGTCATAGCCACAATTCATACTTCTGTGGGCTAGGACAGTGAGAGGCTCAGGCTTGGAGAGAACAACTGGTAAAACTCCATCTGACAGAGCAGATCAAATCTTGTTTTCACTTCACTTGGTTCAAGGTTTCTTGCCTTGCATACTCCACCAGAGAAAGACACTGATGAAGCAGTATTTGGCGCATAATCTGCACAGCAGTGGCTCCAGGCATCTTCATCTCTGTCTTTCCTATGAACCTCTCCCTGTGTACAAAAAGGCACAAACAAGAACTTCTGAGGATAATGAGGACAGTCTCGGTATCATAGACTTGGTGTAGATGAGAAGGGAAAAAGAATTTTAAAATTTCATAGCATATGGAAAAATAGACTGTCAATTAAGATTTTATTTTTAGATGTCTGTTGACAAGAGCGAAAAACATGTGTTTTCTGCTGTGACCTTCTACTATATTCAATCCTTCTCCAAACTTATCCTTAGTAAGCACTCGTTGTATATTACACAATAGAAATGCAGAGGTGGAAACATGTTAAGGCCAAGAACAACAGAGAGAAGAAGGGGGAAAGCAATCAGTAATAATATTATAAGGAATCTGAAAGAGAGAAATCTTTTTAAAAACAATTAGTCTCATATTTATAGACTCATTAAAAATAATTTTAAAAGTATTTCAAAAGCCCCGTTACAAACTTTGAAATTTTGTAGAAAACTCCTTTCCAAAAAGCTATCAGTAGGAAATAAATATAGCTCATTTAAAAAAAAAAGCTATTACTGCAGTTGCAGAAAACAGGTTACTTCTCCAGTACATTGTTTTCAGGTGTCCAGTTTATCTATTTAAAGTTTGAAAAATGCAGCTGCTTTTCAGAAGTATCTTAAAGGAGATCTTTTTCTTTCCCCTAGAAAATGTAAGGTACTGCTAACACACAAAGTCACTTGAAGCAATTTTCAAGCATTTCAGACTACTAAATAGCAAGCTTATTCACCAGCAGTTTCTTTATCCCCAGAAAACTCATATTTCCATTAAAGTCTTCACTAACAACACACTCAAACCTCATTAAAATCTTATTAACATCTATTTTCACTTACTTGTAAATAGTTTACTCTTCAAATAGCTTTACAGGGAGCAGTGCAATACTTCCATTTCCAAATGGCACAGTCAGTTCTGACCTCTGATACTCAGACACTGCCCTTTGCAGCTGATGAGATTTTTGCCTGTTTATCTCAGTACAAAACAGAACCCCCAGGTACAAAACTGATTCTTCAATATAGTTATTGCAGTGTCTTGCCAGATTTAACTTCTTGTCCCACCCACTAGAGAGGCATTTTTTTATTGGAAACATCAAGGATGCAAGATAAAGCATTCCAGGTCTTCCAGAGGGGAGCCATTAAAAACAATTCTTTTAATGAACACCATTCATTATATTTACAAGGAAAAAAAACAGATCTGGGTTATTTTACTAAGTACTGATGTGCTTCGTGTTGTGGCAAGTACTTATGGGAGAAGAACTGTGTGCAAATATTTTCTTCACAGCCTTTCTTTTTGTGATCAACTCTGTTCTTTCTCAGCCTTTAAGAAAATTTGAATCTTTATATTAATCACTGATTTATGCCATAATAAAAATGTGGGGTTTTTTCCAGTTCTGTCAACCTGATTTTGATTTCACCAAAAGACATTTAGAATAGTGCAGTTGTCTTTAAATCTTCTTCCCTGTGAAAACTAAATCTCCTGTCTGTTCCACAGCCTTTTTAGCAATTTATTACTGATATTTGTCGTGTAAAATACAACAGCTAGAGATGAATCACTTAGAAAGGTGCACTTCCACTGGAATTTCAGATAAATTAACTCCGCAGAAAGCTAATTTTGTCCTTAATCGCCTTTTTCTCACTTGAGAATGAAGGACTATGTTGTGTTCTGGAACAGTGAGTGATGAGAAAAAGTATAATCTTTGTAATTTTTGTAGAGCTAACTACTAATTTTGGATCTGAATATAACCTTTCAACATCACAAAAACGTAACTATATAGGCACCATAACCGTATGGTATTCTTATATACTATACATATGTGTATGCATGTATTAGATGTGTAAATATACTGAAAGGCAGAAATACTAAATGTAAGGATACTCATGGTCACAAAAACTAGGGAATACAAATGTACAGTTGAACGAAACATAAAAGATTAACACTGCTAAAAGAGATGGCCAGTTTCTCTAACAGGATTATTGCAGGAATGCTCACTGACTCTAGGAAAGGACAAAGTCCAGCTACTAAATAACGTACAAGTATGAAGCAAAAAGACACCAGTTTCTATAATCTGTTATTTTCTTCTTGGAAAGAAATGCAACAGTGGATGAAATACAAGTGAAAGGGAGGAGAGGGAAACACCTTTTCAGCCTACAATTCAGTAATTTCTGTACGGGGTCTTTTATCTACCTGCTTTTGCCAAATTTTGGAATTCAAAATTCAGGCCTGGATCTTTCCTGAATAACAACTTTCATACCTGTAAAGAATGTCATGAGGGCAACAAGAGAAAAGGCCATCAACTTAATTACTGTGTCTAATCTCAATTTGGATTCAACTCTTTGGGGTTAAACAGATCTGGTCCTTTTCCACAGCTGCCAAACAAAATAAATGAGAGTTTTAAACATTGTATTTCATTCAATGTTCTACAAGACTAAGAATTTCCCAAACATTTGTTTTTATCAGCCAATTTCCAATACCAGTAAAAGTGCAGACACTTGCATTAAGTGTGTTGGGTTTAGGGTAGTTAATTTTATTCATGGTGGCTAGGACGGGGCTGCATTTTGAACTTGCGCTGAACACAGGGCTGATAATACAGAGGAGTTTATCACTACTATTTTGTCATTGGTTTTGTGTTATGGCCTTTTCTGCTTTTTGTACTGCCACACTGGCAGGGATGCTGGGAAGAGACACAGCCAGGACAGCTGACTCAAACTACCCACAGGGATATTCCAGACCATATGACATCATGCTCAGTATATAATGTGGGGAGAAGAAGGGGAGGATATTTGCAGTGATGGAGTTTGTCTTCCAGGTAACCATTACACGTGATGGGGCCCTACTCTCCTGGAGAAGGTTGAACACCTACCTGCCCACGGGAAACAGGGAATTAGTGCCTTGTTTTGCTTTGCTTGTGTGCACACCTTTTGGTTTCCATATTCAACTGTCTCTGTCTCAAAAGCATGAGTTTTCCAGCTTTTACCCTTCTGATTCTCTCCCCAGCCCTCTTGATGGAAGAGTGAATGAGTGGTGCTTGACTGCTGGCTGGGCTTAAACCACAATAACAAGTGATGTAATTATTTGTCAAACTGAACTATTACATATCCTTAAACTGTACACTGAAAATACAATGTCTGGCCTTAAAAGTGTCTTTAAATCCTAGCCATTAACCACTGCTATTGGAATTCTTGTACAGGCAATGTCTTGAGCACTGCTGCCCTTCAGACACATTTTCTGGCACTGCAATAAACTAGCACTTTACTTGGAGTTATACAACACAACAGAAACGTATCTGGCTACAGCTACATTACAGCAGCAACTTCTGCAATGTCCATGCAAAGAGTCATAAAAGCAATTAGCAGTATTACAGCAGCCATACATTGAGCTGATACTGAGGCTCACTGATTCTGGACATCCCATCAACACATGCTTAGATGTGTTAATCTGATAAACAAGACACACAAAGAGAGGGGGAGAAAAAAGGGGTGGGTATCTGGCTCGGAGAGGTGAAGCCTGCTGTTCAAACTCATGGTGTAAATCAGTGACTGAAACAAGAATAATTCTCAGATCACTGGAGTCTTTCATCACTGGACCACTGAGTGTTAAAGATTGAGATCTGACCCTATGGCATGCTGCAAAACAGATAAAAGGAAGCTTTGCTGTTGTGGGTTTGTGATTGACTCCAGCACTGTGGCTATAAATAAAATTGCACTCTCAAAGAACAATTATCTTCTTGACATAGGAGTTACAAAGTACAGTAATCTGTGTAAGTCATTTTAAGTTTGTACAAAGGCTAGCTAGATTGAAACAACCAAAAAAATGCCTATGAGTACTGTGTTTCATTTTGAAAACTATTTTTGGAGCAAACACATCCATGAGATCCTGTTCCCTTAAACATGAACAGAAGACTTCTTAAGTTCTGTCTAATTTAAACAACTAAACACATAAGGAGAGGGAAACTGTGTGATCTCCTGTCCCACTTCTCATCCTGAATGCTGAGCTACTAGAAGTGTGGGAATAAGTCAAGCTCCTAAACCCAAAGCTCTCCCCACCCCTTCCCTGCTTTCAAGTACCCAAGCAGCACCACAAGATGCAAAAACTTCTTAACTGAATTAATCAAAAAAGCTCTAATCCAACAGTCACAGCAGTTCCCTGGCTTCAGCTCCCCGTTCTTGGTTGGATCACTCGTCTGGCAAGTAATTGCCAGACATTCCTATAGCCATGCTGCCTACCAGAAGGGCATCCTGATATTTCATGGTTTCTAGGAAAAGCTGCAGAGTTTTTTTTATTACCAAATCACTTATTCTAGGGGTTTCAACCTAATGTTTGAGACACTTTTGACACACCATCCCTTCACACAGTATCCAGCATTTTGCAGCACAGTTTTGAGCATTTTTCAAAGACTGCTTCTGTTAAAAAAAAAAAAAAATCAAATTGGAATTGATGCGCCCATCAAAGCAGGTTGTCCTAAAATAACTGAATTTTGCATAAAGGCATAGTGACACCATTTAAATGAAGGTAAATTGTTTTTTTTGCAAATGAAAATATCTTCATCTTTTTACAAGACTTAATGTATTAAAAAGTCTTTCTACTTAATTGATAGCTAAAACCTTCCATCTAACAAAAGTCAGTATCACAACCTTTCATGAGTAATAGGTAACCCTTGAGGAAGACCCAAGTCTGGACATTTGATGTCCAGAACAACACAAAAATATTTCTTACCAGCTTTAAAGTGCTTCATAACTTTTTACAAGGCATTAGAGAAACTTCAGTCTAGGCTTGTATGGCTGTTTTTCATTCTGCCTCCTAAATTTTGTCACCCATTGTAACAGCTGCATCCTTTCTTTTCTACCTTTTCTGACATTTGCTCTTTCCATGACTGACTTCAAATTCTCCTGCAATTCAGTCTTTTCAGGAGAATCATACAGAACATGGAAAAATAATAGTAAGGAAGCAACATAATTTACAGTATTTTTTTGTGACGTGACATTTAGCATTCCTTCTCTCCCAAATTAAATAGTTTCATTTTGGCTACTCCATAGCCTTATGGAACATTTTGAATGTCAGCTGTAGTCAAACTTCCCCAAATCCCCCTTAAGCTCCAAAGAAAAGCCAGAGAAGCAAGAACTGAGGCAAAGCTCTGTTTTGTTCCCAAAGAGTACAAAGTGATTGCAAAGAGAGTATAAAACAGTACTCACTTTCTAAATGAGCATAAAAAAGGCTGAGCAAAGAGAACCAGGTCTCTCAGCATTTTTTGTAACACCATCAGCTGCTGTTAATACCTGCTCAAAACAGCTCTGGAGATTAACAACAACAACAACAACAACAAAAACAACAAAGAAAACCAAAACCCAGCAAAACCAAAAATCCAGAAAACCCCATCAACTGGCATTTTAAACCCCGCCATGAATAATAAATACAAACAGACCAAAGTTAGGGTTGCCAGACTCTAAGTTTAAAAAGTGTGTATATATATATATATAGTAGTGCTTCCAGCCACATCCTCATCACTATTTATATAAGATTTTTTTACCTTCGTGCACATAACCTTATTACTTTCTCAGCCCCAGCATATCACTGAAGAAAACAGGAAGGAAATCGTGGCAATGGCACATGCTATTACACTTAACATTCTAATCCATTACACCAGAAATGGGAGATTCCAGATATAACGCCAAAACTTAGTCTGCTTGCACTATATGCAGCACTTCTAAGAAGATTAAAATATTTCACAAATATTTCACAAATATTTCACAAATATTTCCTTTGACAGGACCTCATGTTCCTACACAGCCATTTGGACTCTCTTATTCACTTCTGATGAGATAAACTATAATTATAGTAAGTTGATACTTATACATACTCTATTTAAAATGAATAATAAACTCATCTTGAATATTGTGTGCAGTTTTGGTCATGGCAATATAACAATGATATTAAACTATTAGAAAGCATTCAAAGGAGGGCAATAAAGATGGTGAAGGGCCTTGAGAGGAAGTCTTCTGAGGAGTGGCTGAGGTTACTTAGTCTGTTCAGACTGAAGAAGAGGAGACTGAGGGGAGACCTCATTTCAGTCTACAATTCCTTATGAGGGGAAGAGGAGGGGCAGGCACTGATCTCTGCTCTGTGGTGCCCAGGAGAGGACTTGAGGGAATGGCCTGAAGTTGTGTCATGGGAGATATAGGCTGGATATTAGAAAAAGGTTCTTCACCCCAAGGGTGGTTGGGCACTGGAACAGGCTCTCTAGGGAAGTGGTCACAACACTAAGCTTGTCTGCATTAAAGAAGTGTTTGTACAATACTCTCAGGTAAATGGTGTGACTCTTGGTCTGTGCTTTGTAGGGCCAAGAGTTGGACTCAAGGATCCTTGTGGGACCCTTCCAACTCAGCATATCCTGGGATTTGGCTGTTCTGGTACAGATCAATGGCACCTCATGTATGATGTAAAATGATTTATTAACAAAAGAGGGGCTAGAACTATAACATATTCATTTTTGAACAGTTACCAACCAAAGGAGTTATTTGCTATGCCATATCAGGTTGTTTCAGGAAAAACATGACCTTGTTCCACTCCACACAAAGCAAGAAACAATTCAAAATTGACAAGTACAGCCATAAAGCCTCTCCCCACAAACTGATTGCACCAGCTGTGTTTCCTTTTTTTGGGGGGGACTACTGCATTCCAGTATCCAAGCTGTTCAGCTCAGTGCATGCTTTTACCTTTATTCTCCAACCATAAAATGCCGAAGCCTACTTATTTCTTTTAGAGAAGGGTGAGTCACAAGTCAGATGTGGAGATTATTTAAAACCCAAAACCATCAAGGCATAATATATTATCAGACTTGCAATGAAATTATCACAATCTACCTAAACTGAGAAGAAATTGGTTTTGGTCTTTCCTCTGTACTGACAGAACTAAGTAGACCACATTGTCTCAGGTCCTGACATTCTGACCCTCTTAATTCTCATTTGAATGAAGACTCCAAGAGGCTTGGGATTCACATTCCTACTTTTTGCACATACATATCCATTTCTCTTCACAATCATACATTTCAGAAAGAAAACCAGCTATTCCTGGGAGAGCAAAATCCACCAGAAGGGAAAACAAGGGGACAATGGAATGTGAGTGACCTGTATAGGTAAAATCACAAAAGTGGCACCACATCAGAAGCCAGTTTGCAAGTCATGCACACCTTTGGAAGAGCTGGAAGAGCTCACACAATCCCCAATCCCTCTGAATGAAAACAGAAGTCAATTTCCAAACTCAACAAACAGACAGTATATTTCCCTTATAGTCAACCTTAATTGTTTAATCCTAAAGTTAAAAATAATTGCCTACAGCTAGGAAAATAAGGAAAGGAAGTGTCTCACTTGAATCTGCTTTGTCACATTTTTGGCTCTGTACCATGATCAACTGACCTATCTTTTGCATTCCTTCCAAATGCCTTCTATATCACCTAGCTTCATATGGGCACAGGTGTTTTCCTCTGCTGTTTTGATTCTTTTCATTCTCTACAATTCTACAATGACAAAAATGTATGCAAAATATGTTCCATGTAACCACCCTCACGCTGCTTATTGGGAAAATACCCAAGCATATAATACACATTTTGAAAGTACACTTGTTTTTGTAATCTTCTAAGAGAAGCACTGGAACTAATCTTATCCAAAGAAGAGAATAAAGCCTGTGTGAGACCACTTCAGGCTCCACAAATATCAAAGAGAATAAACCAGGAAGTGAAACAGATACAGTATTTGTAATTCCATTATTGAGAGGCAGAGAGGAAAGATTTAAATAATTTATTTTTCTTTTCACACTGGAAAAAAATAAGCATGGCAACAAAGCCCAATTTAAGATATCCAGGCAAATACCAAAACTATTTAGTAAAGAACAGTTACAGCCATTAAATGATAGTGGAGCTACTTTTGTGCCTTTAAAAGCAATTAGTTCTCTAAAATCATTAGCTCCTACCATTTTAAAGAACCTCTTAGTTAGGCCTATAACCCTGTTACTTGCAAATATAAGCACAATTCAGTAATTTTGTTTAGGCTTGAAGGAAATTGACATGCATTCATAGTCAATTTATTACAATATAATCCTTACATTCAGAATACATTGTAAATGAATTTTTGTGAGCATTCTCAAACAAGGACATTCATGCAGGAATCTAAAGACATTTTGTAAGGAAAATGCTTTCATTGTCCAAACAAACCACCACCAAAGACTCAGTAAGACAAAGCAGATAAATGTGCTCTCAGAGAAGCTGGACAAGAGAGGGTTAGGAGGAAGCAGGAAGGGTTGAGGAGAGCAGCATGCACAAGGCAGGCATGCACTCAAGGATTCTGAGGGATACAGGTCCATTCAGAGCCAAAAGAGAGAAATGCTTAAAGGCAAGGGGATAGGAGAGAGGGAGGCCTCAAGGACACTGCAAGGAATGGACTATCTGGGTTTAGTTCAGGCACAGCACAAGAAAAGCAGCATTTGCAAACAGCTTCAAAAGTGGTGGCTGGGATTTCACCTACTGCCAGAGGAGCTAGCACACAATGCTGCACATGCCTTTCTGCACGAGGCAAAATGGCTCTGAGAAAGTCCTCCAGTAGGAGTCAGGCAGGGCGTGCTACAGCAGGAGAAAACGGCAATGCAGATGTGCCCTGACCCAGCTGTTTCCTCCACATGCCCTTCCCACAGACCCACTGCACAAAGAGGGCAGTGGAGAAGTCCACTGTCACCTCAGCCAAATAAAAGACTGAAAAGGGCACCCAGCTGCAATCCTTACTTTTTATCTTCCAGGGCAACCGCTAAAGCTGTGAGTCTTTGCAATGTGTCTTTCCCTACCAAATTCCTTCTTCTCAGCAAATATTCCTGGGAAACACCTGTTCCAGGGGGGCAGAAGCTGAACTGCCTGCCCTAAGAGGACTGCAGACCTACGCTAACCTGTGCTCTGTTACCTACGCTAAGGAGCACTTCCAAAGGCTTCGTGTCCCATGACCAAGCAAGGAACTCACAAAACAAAATTACATTAATATAGTCCTTCCCTCCTCATTTTTTGGGTAGTTCTTAGATGTCAGTAGGCAACCAAGCAAGCAGAAAGCAGCTCAGGATCACAGATTTTTCCTCTCACCCTTTGTTACCACCTTTGTTTTCTGAACATCAGCAGAAAAGGCATAAAAACATTTATTTTTTCCAACCAGGACCCCCGCAAAGCTTTAGTAGTAGTTGTATACATAGGTATGTCCCTTCACCTACAAATTAAAAATACACATATAGAGCTACCAGTCTGAACATACAGATGGGTTCATGCACAAGTTTGGAAGGTAGCCTTCCACAGGGTTCACTCCTGTGCTCTACCTGTCCACAAGCTCTGAGCACCAGGGCTTGAATACAAAACCAAAATTTCAATGGAAAGGATTTGAAAGAGCTTTTGTTTTGTTCCAGAAGAGGGCTGAAAAAAAGAGAACATAATACAAACCAAACAACAGAGGAAAAACATGCAAATTAAATATTGATCATTTAACAAAAAAAACTGTTCAAAATGAAAAACAAATCCTAAAAAATCCATCTCATATGAATTTTATTATTAATTGATCATGATTTCACATATGTAGTCCCTATTTCTAATTTCCACTAACAGCATTCCATTTTTTTTCTTTACTCTTAAATGTGATTCTTTTTGGTGTAAGCAATCTCTATTCCATGTGGATACCTAGGCAGTGAGTTCATGAAAACTTAACATGGTCAAGGAAGACCACTGTCATATTTTAAGGCAGCAAGAGGTAACATGCAAGTCTGGTCGGAAAGGGAAATATGACATTCATTACTTGTTCTGCAGGTGAAAAGAAAGTGCTGCTAGTAAAATGAGAAAAAAAGAAAGAGAAAACCAAAAGAGCTCTTACCAGCTTTAGTTTAAATTCACTCATCAAAGAGGATACAGATGGGGACTGCAAGAACTCTGGTATTTCTATGTTAAACACAGGCAGTAAGTAAAAAAAAAAAAAGTCTGTTTTTAGATTTACAAATGATCTAGATGATATCTCTTAATACAAATAATTTAGGAAAATCCTTTGTTTTCCTCCCTAACCAACACCCCTTTTTTAACCAACATCTTACAAACAGGAAAGATATTAGTTTCCAAGTCAACATACAGGTGCCCTATGTGGTTTTTCAGCTGATAACATTCTCCATGATTATTGTCCTAAAAAGATATCAGTCTCTTTTGGAACATATCAATCAGTTACATGAAACAACATGAATTTGGTTTTTCAACATCATTGAACCACTAATATTAGCAGTAACTCTTACTCTGCATTCCCAAACAAAACACTTCAGTGAAGGGCTAACTTCCAGCAAAAAAAGCAAGTAAAAATGACATTGTACTCTTAACTTTGCCCATGAATCTAGAGGTTCTAGCCCCACCTTCAACTTCACACATTTTCCTTTGCATAAACAGGGCAAAATAACACCTATTTGTAATCCTACGTAGCTACAATTAGAGATCCCAGTAATAATCAAGGAACATGTAACACATTAAACCTGAAGACAATCCATAAGCAGATGCTTCTATAAATACAAATTCATCTTTTCTTTTGCCATGTGTACACACACTGTGTACAGAAGAACAAGAGCAATGTTAAAGCACTCTTGAGTATTGCTATCCATGATTTTAGTTACAGGACCAAGCTCTTCATGCTAGACAGCTGTATTTCCCATTATAAGACACATCCACAAATGAATAGCATATGTTCTTATACGATATAATATGTACACAGGGAAATAAAAAACATTTGCTACATGCAGTATTAAGTCATATATGAAAACAGCATCTCAGTTAAATTGAAAACATCACATTATGACAGTGACCTAAGCCTGCAGTTTGGGGGGAAAGGGCTGGGAGTGGGTCGGTGGAGGAAGGGAAGGCACCCTGAAGGGACCTGACCTTGGTGCACAGAGCAGAGACATTTCTAGGCAGGTGTGAGGCAAACGAGCAGAAGCTGCAGGACACCCCACGAGTCCTTCACTCCCAGCTGCACTGCCTGACCACTCTGCCCTGTCCTCAGCCCTTATGACACCTCATCACACTGGACAGGATCTTACTGGCTTTCCAGCACTGAAGTGATCACCCATACACCCTAAAAATTAGGGAACCAATACATAGCAACAGTGAAGGAGAGGTGATGAGGGGACTGAACATCTCTGGGCCAGAGCTGGGTGACAAATACATCCTCTGAGCTCAGGCAGGGTGACACAGTTAAGCCCCTTCCTACCAGAGGTATTAAAGTAAACTCCTTTTTAATACTGTCTGCACTGAAAATGCCCACTAGCATCTTTATGTGGATACAAAAAATATTTGATTATGTAAGTAGCCAATCCTATCTCAGAGGATAAAGAATAATTCCTTTGCCAAAATAAGGCACATGGACAAAGTAATTTGTAAAGAACTATAGAAGTGTTGACAGACTGACACAGAAACGGAATCACACACTTGTCAGCAGGAAAAGAGTTTAAAACCTAGAATGAAAGTCAACAGAGCAATAGCAACTGATGTAGAAACTCTGTAACAGGAAATTTACAACACATTTCAATATAAAGATGAAAAGGAGACTTTCAAAAAAGGACAAATGTCCAGATACATAAATTATACTATTTTCTCAATTCTCAGTTCTCTCAATGCAAAACTGGTGTGTGTACTTTACAGCTTCTGCCACCCTTGTCGAGAGTTTTCACCGCAGGTGCTCCCATCTCCTTCGTCTTTGAATGTCAGGAAGAATTTAGGGATATTTTCATTGCCTCAAGGTAACTGACTTAATTTTCCCTTTTTTGCTGTCTCACGACACCTCACTTGGAAGTAAATCAGTTAGAATTATTTGTACAATGCCCTCTCAGAATAAATATGACCTTTACTACCAAGTATATACACTATTGTTTTGAACACTGAGGTAATGAAGTCGCCTCTTCACCAAGAGTGCCAAAGCAGTGCTTTGGCCCCAGTTCCTTCTTTGCTCACACAAGCTTCACTCCTGTGCAACCTCAGAGCGGCCCAGGGGGTGCCCCCAAGCACAACACCTCCAGGCCACCTCACCTCACATGAGGCAAACACTTCTCAGAGCAGTCTAAATCAACACCCCAAAACAACCATGTGCCAGACCCTGGCATCTCCCCACCCTTACCAGAAGACTCCACCAAGACAGCACAAGCAGTATGGCAGACAGCCTGTTGTACATCCAGTCCAATTCAGGAGAAGGGCAAAGGTGCCTCTTTACTAGGAGAGATTAAATGGGAAATTGCTACCAGGACTCTTAGAGGATCATGTGATAACATTGAGCAGAGCCAACTGAATCATGCCAGTACAACTGAATCATGCCAGCTGTCCAGTGCAAAAGTTAACTCTCTGAGGCCACAGAAGAGAATAATTCTTTATTCAGAAATAGTGATGGGTCTACATCCATGGAAACAGCATCAGCATCACCTCAGCACTGCACCTCCAGCCAACATCTCCAGCCAATAGCTAGGCTTTCTTCCACCAGCAGACATCCAAAGTAACACAGTCACCTTTTGAGTAAAGCCACACCCCAAAAAATATTGCTCATTAATCTTGACACAGTAGGAAATTTCAATTCTCAGAACTGTACAAAGGATTTGGGATGGACCTCACCATTAGCCTTTCCTTAATCCCACTTAATCCCAGAGGCAATTAGTATCCTAATGCATCCTATTGCAAGGCATCCTTTAAGGGAACCAGAGTATACAGGTCACATCTGTCCACCAGCCTGACATAACTGGATATGCCAAACAGATTGCCCTTCTTCCAAACTATCAAGCCAGAGAATCAGAGGCCAGCAGACCCTGGTGGACTCAGCTGAAGGAACATGCAAGATGTGTTCCTCATACCTCCTTAACTGTTACAATTTTCTCAGTGTTGTGAAGAGCTCACTCAGGCAGATAACAAGTAGGCAAATTCCCACCTGCCTAGCAGCAGCAGGTTGGTGACAAACATGCAAAGCAGATGCTCTGAGAAAGCAATACCTGTGGCATGAGGGATCCCCCATAATAGAAAAGGACAAAGTAATATCCTCCTCTCCTTTTAGGGTCACAAGCTTCCTCCAAAAGAAACTAAATGGATCTGAATCTCCTTTCAGCAGCCTGGCACAGCTGAATGTCCCATGACAACTCACTGTAGTACCACTTCCACATTCTTCTCTGATGGCAACCAGCATGAAGCAAACTGAATGATACATGGACTCACAAAGCTTGAAAAGCTTTTGGTGATGGTGGACTTCCCGAGGTAAAATTGCCAAGCTATTGTTGGACCCTGGAGGACTGCTATAAGCAATGGATATGTTGTACTAAGGGATCAGGAAAAAGACCTGGGAAACTCATGCTCTACACCTCCAGAGCTAATGAGGTCAGCTACAGGGCAGCTCACGTATCACTAAATTAAAATCTTTTTCTTGAAGTTGACAAGGCACATTGGTAGCTAGGTCATTTCCTTGTTTAAAGTACCAGCAATGGTTTCTTGAGACAGCAGCAGCTTGAAATGGGACAAAGGATCATCTCTGTCTAGCTAACAACAAGGCACACAACCAAAGTAATAATTAACAATAAAAACCAAAGCTTTAAAATAGTACAATTCCCTCACTGACTACTGTGGAAAGTATTCATTCCACTTTCAAAAATATCTTATGCTTTTAGGATATGTTTACCTGAAGAATTTTAATATTACACCTTAAGTAAAAAAATCTAAATGCATACTACTGTTTTGACTCAGATCAATTTCATCGGTCTTCAGACGAATCTTGCTATAACTCAAACTACAGGTAAGTGACTAAAAGTTCTTAACACCAGACAGAAATAATTCCCGAATGACACAAAGACTATGCAGGCATAAATGTATCTTTCAATTAAAAAATAAGTAATGCATCCAAAAAAAAAAAAAAAAAAAAAGAAAATGAAAAGAAGGAAAGAAAGATAATTACAAAACATGTTTAGCAATTCCAAAGTCCTTCAGCCCCTCCTGACCAACTCCCCCCAGTTTATGTACTGAACATGACACTCCATGGTATGGAATATCCCTTGGTCCAGTTCGGATCAGCTGTCCTGGCCTTGCTCCCTCCTGGCTTCTTATGCACCTGCTCATTGGCAGAGCACAAGAAACGAAAAAGTCCTTGACCTACAGGAAGCACTACTGAGCAAGAATTAAAACATCAATGTGTTATGAACATTATTCTTGTACTGAATTTAAAACACAGCACTGTGCCAGCCACTAGGAGCAAAATTAACTCTCTCCCAGCTGAAACCAGGACAGTAGATGTGACCTTGATTCCTCTATTTAATAAGAACAGTATCTCATCCTAGTGATCTGTGCAAGATAATCTACCTGGAGATATATTTCTTAACTATTGAAGCTCTTTTGGATCAAAATTGAACTACATTTTTATGCTTTTTTTTTTATATATACTTTATACATTTTTATATTTATGTGACAAAATTTGGAGGGTGAGAAAGAACTAGGGGCTCAAAAAACCCTCAGCAGATTAACATAACAGAACAATACAAAAGGCACCAACCTTGTCCAGAATCAGAGGTTGTGCACCTGTGTCCACACCCTACCACACACAGGGGAAAAATTAAATCAGAAAGCTAAAGACCAAGGTAGGATGAAGGGAAGGTTTCTCAGCCTAGGCTCAAACTCACATGAATACAGCTACACTGTCTGATGGGGTGATGCTGGTGCTGGGCTACTGTCTGAGCACAGTGCACTGGACATGTGCCATTACTCAGCACACCCCAGTAATCTGTTTTCTAGGAGGATACTCAGCATTCATACAGGAAGGAACACTCCCACTGCTAAAAGACAGCCAAGAACCTGGCTCCAGGCTCCTACAAACTTCTACACACCAGCTGAGATTACAGTACTCAGTTTGAAAGGTTTGAAAAAACTGTCTTTTCAGGTTGCTTATGCTGGGTGCTTTGTCACCCTGTTTCATCCCATTCCATCTCATTCCATGCCCCACTTCTCACTGTCACAGCCCTGTGCTGACCACCAGTCTGGTTCCAGATGCACTTTTTTTACCCTCCCTAACTCTCTCACCTGCTAACTAACCAGATCTCACCTAGCAACTTCTGCAAAATCATACAACCAAAACTGAATTTATCACTAATCTGAATGTCAGAGATTATGTATACACATATATTTTAAATTAAGAGAAATTTTAACAACCTATAATAAGATGTGTTTACTGAGATCTATATCAAATAGTTCTGCAAACAGTCATGAGCAAACATATGTAAGAGAAGGTTTTTCTTACCCTCCCTAATACAGGATGACAAAGCCTTCTGAAACAACCTCCCCAAAAACTGAAGCAAGACCCAAAAACCAAAATGCTGTGACAAATCACACAAATTTTAATACCATACATCTTCATAATAATGTTTTCTAATTTCAAGTCCAAAATGCCAAATACCAGCTTTCACAGCATGAAGCTCATCGTTTCTGATAAACTTTCATAAGCAGCTCCTACTTACTAGGACAAAAAAAGATAGTGTTCATTTGTTCTTGAATGTACCAGCCACAGTAAGGAGTTCAAACAAACACAGTCCCTTTCTTAGCTTTCACCTCAAAGGAGAACAAGTATTACAGTGTAAATACCCTTGTGAGAAAGGGGAAGACAGGCACTGGACAGATACTTGGACATTTTCATTTGTACATAATATTATCAATTACTTATATTTGTAAAATGTCCTTGAAATTTAACATCTTAGTCTTTTTTTACTCTTAAACCAGAAAACATTACTGAAATGAAAAGTTAGGTTGTGTTTCCTATAGGAAATCATGCCAACTATTCTAATTATACTTCTCATTCCCAATACTGTTTTCATGCACTACCTTGGGCACTAAGAAACCAAAGCAATCTCTCTAGTGCAAAGTTCAGAGCAAAGAAAGGTGTGTTTAAACAAGGCACAGATCAGCAAGCTTCTAAGGGCTTATCAATGGATAACCATAATTTAGAAACTGCACTTTCATTTACCTCATTAAAGTCTGTAGGAATCCAAGCTGGGCTTTTGTTTCTTTTAGTGAGGCAGGCTGCATGGTGACATGTGCAGACAATGAGGGGAAGGCAGGTTATCAGCAGCTTTGTAGGAGTGCAGGGGTTCCCTGCAGTGTAACACACCTGGATTCCAAGGATCTGTTCTCACATCACAGCCTGCCTTCTGCCGGCAGAGGCTGTGCACATGACTAAATCACTGAACAGCATGAGTCAGGACTAAATGAGCTGGAGTTGAAGCTAATGCCAGCTTTAGAGCAGTTGTTAAAGGACAAGCTGTACATGAACTGACAAAAAACCTGCCACTACGAAGTTAAGCCATCAAATATCTTCTCAACAAAACTGAACCAATGGAGCTGAATGATATCAGATGAGCCTCTCACAGGATGTGGCCATAGTCACTACTAGGACTCATAAAAATGAGTTAACTTGTCAAATTACAGCCCCATAGGGATCACATTAAGCTGGCACAGATGTAAGCTGCTGCCAGAGGATTCTGTCAAACCTCCCTTTTCTGTGAGTTTCCTTCACTTCCCTTGTGCCAACACCATCACTGGTAACTTGCTGAGTTTGATTAAGGAACTAATCTGCCCAAAAACAACACTTGCAAAAACTATTGCTTTCAATTGAATTTGTTAATCCAGCTCGACCTGCTTCAGTCAACTCAGAAATGCCAAAATCATGGCTCAGGTGTGTTACTTCGGCTAAGTAGAAAAGGACTGTGGGAAAGAGACACAGTTGAATTAAGGGTAGAAAAACATGCTGTGTGACCATTGCATGCTCACATTGTGCTGTATGGTGGTTGGTTGAATTATATTTGTTGTGCTTTAAAACTATGTAAACAGATTACTGGCTAAGTGCTTAAAAAGGCCAAATTTTTGCAATAAAGCAGCTCTCCTTTGCACCTGCCTGGGGACTCTGTGTCGCTCATTATTGCAACAATCAAACTCAGTCCTGTTATGACACCGTAACACCAGCATGGTTTTCTTTGATTAAATTATTCCTAATAAAAATATTAGAAAGGTGTAAGTGAGAGATGGAAAGAAACTCTACTTTCAGTGGTGTTCCCCACTCTTTTCAGCCCCCATTTATCTCCATCTAGTATGACCATGACCTGTACCCATCATCACTGCACATCAAAACTTCTGCTCATTCAGAACAAGTCTTAGGAGACAGGACAAGAGGAAAGAAAAAAATTTCATCAAATATTGTCTGTTTTCAACAAAACATGAAGACATTCCTCAAGTCTACCTGAAATACAGGCTTCTCAGGAGAAGGTAACACAGGCAAGCCACCTGAATGAGTCTAGCAGGGCATTAAAGCCTGAATGAATTATAATGATGGGGACGACCACTCCCACAATGATAACACCGTTATCAGTGTTCCCTTATCTAGGTGTGGCAAAGGCAAGCAGGCTGTGAGACTCCAAAAGCTACACTACGGATCTGTAGGACCTCTCATCTTCTGAGCAACTGCTGAGAAAGAAAACGTCTTCCACTGGCCTGTAGTAACCATAGCTCTGGTATCCTGCTGTGACTGGCCACTGAGCCACAGCTCTGTGAGTGTGACAGCACTGACAGGGCTTCCTCCCTCTTCCGCAGCCAAAGCTGCTGGTTATTGTTCCAAGCCTCTTGCTTTGTACTTAGAATTACAGACTACGGCTATAACCACAAATATTACATGAATTCTTGAGCTACTGCAAGCCTATTTCTGCAGCTAGAATCTAACTTTGCACTTTCTTAACCCAGGGGCAAAGTTATTTCTGGCTACAGTAGGCTCCTGGACCTTGCTATGTTATTTTATTAAAGGCAGAGAATTTCTGATAGAGATGACACTTCATCAGTGGCCTTGAGTCCCATCATTGTTCTGACAATTACATACAAATCTGTTAAAAACCATCAACCGATTAAAAACACTAAAATTTGAGCAATGTACTTTACTAAGCACTTACTGCTAAACATTCACCAGACAATTCTCACACACCATCCTAATTATTGTCTTGTTTTTCAACTAGGGACATGAATTCAAAATATCTGACTTTCCAAAGCCAAAGTAAAAGCTGGCTGGGTGTTAAGTGACTGCTGGACTGGAAGAAGGAGTTGGAGGAGAGGTAAATTCAAATTGTACTGATGCTAAATCAAGAAAAATGTTCTAACTGTTCTGCTGCAGTTTGGCACTGAGTAAGCATGGTAAGGTATTTGTTTATTTGCCTAAGACAATAATATTCTTACTTTGTTGCTTTCTCATGTGTGGTGTACCTTCAACCACTAGTCCAAGTATGCTAAAGACATTCAGTCTTGCTCTTCCTCAAATACCTCACCCCAAACCATTTTAAGCTCTCTAAGCATACCGGGGCCCCTGCAGAGGAAATATTTTAACACATTATTGTCATCTTTTGGCCTAAGAAGCCTACATAGGAAAGAATGCTGCTGGAGAAAGATGACAGATAAAACATCTGAAATTACCAAGAAATTATTTTTAGACTACATAGGATTGGGATGCTGTATCAGGAAGGGCAGGAAACAGTCACAGAACAAGAGGTAATATTGACCAGCTTACCCTCACATCAAAGACCAGGTACATAACTATTACTGTGCATGCTTTTATTCTTCTGTAATACAAGGGAGCTAGCCCAAAACCATAACCAAAGAACAAGTTCATAACTTCAACTTTTTTGGGGAGTGCAAAGGTGCTCATCCCATAAGCTGCTCAGGATATCATCAAAAATATACCTCAGAAAATGATGGCTAAAATTGTACTTAAGGAATTAATCAAGGCTGTCTATTTTTTACACCTCCAAATAATCAGAAAAAAATCCTCCCCTTTTTTCCCTATTTATTTGGCTGTAAGTATTTAAATTCCCTGCCTGAGCATGATTACTTTGAGACTATGACTCCAAAGTAAGTTCATCAAAATGAACAGCAGCCCTCACAAAACAGCCTGTTGGCACATTGCAAGTACTCAAAGCTTATGAGTAGGGAATATTTTTTCCCTTGGCCAAGCAGATTTACTGGAAAAACAGTCAGTGAGTCATGGACAGCTGAACCTGCAACACCATCACAGCAGGGATGATACTTTATCACTCACTGTAATTATGGCCTCCCTTCAGCCATAGCATTCCAGAGACAAAAAAAATGAAGGTGCACTTTTAGTAACTCCAATGAAAAAAAACACCAACAATAGAGAAAGGTACTGGCACTGCAAATATTACCCAAACATGTATTAGTAACCTTTTAAAACAATTAACAATTCTACTATGCCACACTTAAAACACTGGAGTTCAGATTTACACGGCGCTTCTGGCACTTTGCTGATCTGTATGTACCATTCCAGTTTTGCATAAAGTCTTGCTTACAACAGCACATCTAGTCATTTATACTGTATTATGCTCAGTATCATCCAGATTTGTACACACTCCAACAAAAAAGGGAAAGCTCATAATTAAAATATTCAAAAAGTCTTTAAGTTTCTCACTCATAATAGTTAGACAAGCGTGACATCTCGTACTCTGTGCATTATTAAAATAAAAACGAAAGCCTGTATACAGAGGGTCCTGATTTTCCTCTTTTATGATATATAGCTCTACTGACTGAGCAGAGTTGCTCTTGTTTGTATCTGTTTAAGGGTCTGTCTGACACAAAATAGAACTCAATAGACTGTTTGCCCTGATAGTAAAGGACATTAAATCAAATCTACACCTACAACATAATCTAAGTCACCTACTGAACCGGGCTTGTTGAAATAATGTTGTTTTATCATACTGACAGATGCTGAATGGATATCAAAGTGCAAGAAACAGTGACCATGTCTGCATAATGAGGACTGTACTGAAAGAGTTTCAGCAGATCTAGGGCTCAAAAATGACATGCAAATTGAAGGGAGTTCCACCAGCATTCTTAGAAAAACAAGGTAGCAAGGCTGCAGTATACACAATTGGCTAAAGTGGTAATCAACAGCAAGGAAGTGATTTTACCTGTGTAGGTGACACTCATGAGACTGATACTAAAGCACTGCACATAATTCATGCTGGGAAGTGAAGGAGCAGCAAAGCAGGAGGGCAAATGTAAAGACAGATATTGAAAATGCTGAAGAAAAGTGTCACAAAAAGGATTTTCAGACTGAAGAAACAAAGGCTCAAAGAGAATCATTCCCTGCTGCTGCACCGTGGCACCCTCTGCCTACCAAAATAAAATTGAGAGAAAGCTGACCATAGGTAACTGGCACTAGGAGGGCTTTTTTAATCTATTGTCAAGACATAACAAGAACCAAAAGCAGAAGCAAGATAAATTCAAAGAAGATATAAGGTGCAAACTAAGGGATGGGAAACCCCACGAAGCAGGAATCCAGAATCAAGGAAGCAGGAAATGTTGGGATAACACATCTTGCTGTCAGTAGATCAAGTTACTGGGATTAATGTATTGGTAATCAAGCAACACATTGAGGGTCTGCCTTATACTCCACATTTATACACGCATGAAGTACAAAAGACACAAAGGCAATTCAAAATAAAGCAACTTCATGCCTTGTTGTCTGCCAGCTATATCTGAAGATGTCAATAAGCACTGGACAATAAACATCGTTCAAATTAGCAGGCAAACCCAAGGCAGAAAAGATTTTTCTCTAATGGATTCAGATGAAGACTGTGCTCATGCAAAACATGTAGCAGATAAAAACACTGAGATGGTTGTGTAAAGCCAGCTGCAGTGGGATGGACCTTCACTCTGCAGATAGCTCTTTCTGCTTTCATAGAAGCAAAGCAACACATGGAAGGTACTGTGCTGAGCCATCCATATACTGCCATCATGAAAGGTTACAGGAACAACAATTGCTGTGATGACAGAGGGGACGTGGAACCCCTTCTGCACAAGCAGATTGCAAGTGAAATTGCAAAATGCTCCACCAGCTTAAGGCAGTTGTGAGTAATCAGCTTGTGAGTTTGCAGCTTGTACACTGAGCATTACGTGTACCCCTCACGGTGCTTTACTCCCTCATACTGGATTTCATTGGTTTTCAATTCCAAGAGTGAGTCACTGGTAGAAAAAGAGGGGGAGAGGAATGAGAACTTTTCTCTCTGAAATAAAGGAGATGGAAAATGACCTTGAAAGAAAGGCATGATTTCATGCTTACTACTAGATTTCTTCTTGGCTTAAGATAAAAACTACTAAGACTTCAGATTAAACTGAACAAACATTTGAACAAAGAATAAGACAGATTATTCTGGTAAGGAAAGAATAAACTTCCCTTGTATGTGTGATCTGTATGGTCAATGTTGCAAAAAATCATATCTTGTGGGCAATTCACAGCAGAAGTCTTTGTTCTTTCTCCACGCTCCAAGGACATCTATAATTCGGGTTTCTTACTCAGAGATTAAACAGCAAGTGATTTAGACCACAGCTGTCTGTAGAAAACACCAAATATTTTATGCCCCTCACTTGTCACCCACCCCCAAACTGAATACATTGCTACCACTACTAAGTCTGTAAAGCCCATATTTGCAACAATATATAAAATTAAATATTTTTGTTTATGCAGATTTATACAGTAACCCACAAAAAGGGGCACTTCTCTACAACAAAACACAACTGAGACTTCCTGGTTTCACTGCCACACAGATCCAAGCTTGAGCTGGTGTCTCCCAAAGTCAGGTGGATTCAGTAACAAAGCAGGATGGTGAAGATCAGGGGCTGCAGGCCCTGACTAGCAGATGTTACTCGAAAGAGAGACCTGAGGTGGCAGCAATCCTCTGTTCTACAACACTCTCTTCCAGAAATGGCCTGGGGCTTAGTTCCATCTCAGGGAAACTCAACTGATTGTTCTCATTTTGCAAGTGCGTACCAGCAAACCAAATGCAAGATTTAAATAAGGCAAAGAAGGCATAGAACTGCAGAGCCTCTGAGGAGGAGCAGCCTAGGCTCTGTGAAACACTGGAGTCTTCTTAAATTATCAGCAATATGAAGACTTACAGGCTCCTTGGAAGTATACAGTGAAATAGACACTGGCTTGCAAAGCTTCAAGGCTCAAACTGGTCTTCCCATGTAGGTTAATGCAGTGCACAGAAGGGGCAGCAGAAGTGCACATGCTGGTGAACAAGCACAGTGACTCACTGGAAACAGACACAGGGAAGCTGTCCCATTCCAAGCTGGTGCAGCACAGGAGACAACACAGAACAGCAACATCCCAAATAAGAGAGAGGTACTGAGAGGAAAGTAATTCTACCTCCAGTGGCCCACACATTCAGAATCATTTATCTATCACTCAGCTTGCATTTTAGGCTTGGCTCTTGAAAATGCCATGCAGTAGAAGTTTATTCACCTCACTCACATGTGTGTTGCTGCAGTTAGTTCTGTATGCACATTGCATGTATTCACTTGTCATAAATCTACTCCCCATGCACTGAATACTCCAGGCTCGGTCTCAGCCTTAAAATCACACCCAAAAAACATTTTTACATACATATATTTGCATACACATACACATTCACTCACTCTTCAGCAGAGAAATAGTCCTGCAGAAGACCCTCTAGACGGCATTTGATGGCCTGAGGGTATGCCCACGCAGCCACATGAGGAGAATGTTGTTATCTGAAACCCCTACATGTGGCTGGCAAATATGACCCAGGACCTGTGGTGATTTCTGCCAAAGTAGATGGGGTAAAATTCCCAAGGAACCTAAATGGCACTGGAACCTATGCTTACAGGTTTGGATTTCACATGTATGAAGGTGACATACCTATAGTTTTGAACTGAAACCTATCTGATTTGCTCTTGGACTCCCCAGCCCATATAACAACAAATAGTTCCATGGGAAAACAGAAATTATTTAAAATTTTGTGCATAGATATCATAAAGAAAAGGACACCAAAACACAAGTAGCATGACAGCCAATAATGCATTACTGAATCTAACAGGTTAAAACTGGAAAGTAAGCTAATTAAGGCAATATGGAAATGAGAGCTATTAAAATTGACATTCATACTGTGTATCCCATCTTTTGATTTCTCTGAGAAAGTTCTTAAGATAAATATTTAGGTAGACCACAGAAATCACCCAAAACCAATATCTACACCACATAAAGATAATCCTTTTAACTGATATTTTAAAGTAAAATGCAAAATAAATTTCTCTATGGCAAAGACAGCTCTGATGCTATTTTATGCATCCTTGCTGTGCAGGCAATATTCCTAAACTGACAAACTTGGAAGTAATCACACTGAGGCTGTTACAGATTTTAATCTACTGAACCAATGGTAAGGTAAGCCTTTCCAAAATATAAGTATTTCACAGACTCATTGTGCCTTTAAAGGGCAAAAAACCTCCAGAACAGACAAGTAGCTCAACAATCTATTAGATCAGTAAAATTTTAAGTCTTATGAAGCAAGAGTTCTCATATGCCTGAAGGAAAAAGAAATGGATAGGAAGTATAGCTCCTTCTTTCCTAGGATGTCACTTTGGAGCACAGCCAATATATTGCTTTTTCTAGCATGCACCAGTGTCACGCTTCCCTCCAAAAACAAAGCAATTTCTAATATACACTGTTTTAAATACCTGTGAAAAAAATAATTCAACATAGTTTCTCTATTAATCTTTCCAAAAGGGCTGCTTCATTACAGCTGGTACTGTATTACATTGACTTTCGAATATTATGATCCCTGTTAAAATTTACAGAGTTTTCAAATGAGCAGCAAGATGCTAACCCAGATATTGAAATTTTTTTTTTGTTTGCTTGTTTTTGTTGTTGTTGTTTTTGTTGTTTTGTTTTTTAAAAAGGCAAAATAAGCTCAATTTCACATCAGTAACAAAATACAAAATCTGGACTGCAGAACTGGTCCACTTACACACTGTGAAGTGCCTAACAGAAGAACTTATTTCCATAAAAAATTTCAGATTTATTTGGGTTTGGGCATTATCAGTGTCATGCAGCTCTGCACATCTTGGGAATGCTGACAAAGAAGGAAAGTAGTTAGAATAACAGGGTGGAGCGGATGGGAGAGAAATCCCACAGAAATGTTACAAATGTTACATTACAGGAAAGTTTTGTTTGTTTGTTTTTAGAAAGACCAAAAGAGAACAAGTGGCCATTCCCCTCCCTCTCTGTTCCCACGAAAATACTCCCAATCTCTCTCCAGAAGCGGAAGACACTGGGGATGCATGACAGGAGGGAGGGGGTCAACCAGGACCAGGGAGTTGAGATCCTGGTTAATAAAAACAGGAGAAACAGACCTAAGGTTCAAATTTAGAGTGGCACAGCAGAAAGGCAGACAGGTATCCTTTAGGATTTCAGTTTAATGAGCCAAGTGGCAAATGTGCGTGGCCTGGAAAGCTGTACTACTGTCATTGTGGAACTCAGGCAAACTAACTGTGGGAATCCTCTGTTCTGCACAGCTGAAACACGCACATTTGTTTGCTATAATTACAGAAATGAGACTACTTTTCACATTTACTTCCCCTTCTCTTAATCCCAAACCAGAAAAATTTGAGAAGGATTGCTATTCCTTGCTTGGCAATGTCCCAGTTCACCCAAGGAGCCTGTCCACAGAAGCAGCTGCAGAGGAGTTGGAATCTCATGAGACTGCTGCTCTCAATGGTGTGGCATTAGCACAGGAGATAAGATTCTTAAGACACAGAGAGGGACTGGGCTCATGTGTCCAGGGCCTCTAGGGGCTGAGTCTGCCACTTAGAGCAATGTATCCAGATGTGGAAAGAAAAGGACAACTGATCCTAGCAGTCTACACATACACATCTTTACTCAGAAGTTATCCCAAGGAGCAGGGAAAGCAGTTTTTATCTCATCCCTCCTCTTTCATGGGGAGCTTGAGGAGAGTTATGGGAGGCAAAGAAACAACACAAACAATAACAGAGAAGTTTTTGGATTTTGTGATTTCTTGCAAAAATGTTCATATTTTCCATTCCATTGGAAGAGGCCAGGTCTGCAGAGCCCTTATGGATGTAGCTAAGATGACATCAATCCCTCAAGTGAGGCTGATAAATAATATTAGTCATGAAGAAGGAAGTATCTCAATAAAAGGAGAACTCTGTGGTTCTAACATGGGGTAGGAAATATTTCTCAGTTCAGTCCTTGCTTCTGTTGTGGACTCTTGGGTGTGATAGATCACAGTGCATCTGTTATCTTTTATCCAGGTGACCCACTGTACTTCCTTTTATCTTGTTTTAATCAAGCTATAATCTCTTTGATCACAGACACTCTTCCTATGCACACATGGAAATACTGTGCCACTTTCAATACCTTCCCAGTTTCAGCTGGCTTCTCAGCATTATTAAAAGTCTCGTCTTTATCAATGGGACCTTTGTTGACAGTTTCAGCAAGGAAAAGGCAAGACTGAATGCACCATAAAGACAAAAGTCAGTTCTTTACATAGCAGTCCCTCTGGCCATTGCTACGGAAAGCTAGCAGTGACTTCAGCCTATATCAAACATGCTGTGAGGCACTAGGAGGTCCATGTATGTGAAACTGGCTTCTTGCCCATTATCAGTTCCAATGACAAATGTTTTAAAAAATTTGTCTCGTCCTTACCTGCACCTTCTTCCCGTTTATCATATAATATATATATACACATATATATATAGATATATACAAAGTAGTAAAGTGCAAGGAGATTACAGGAAAATCTATTTACTGCATGCCACTGACAGCCTGATCCCAAAGACACTGCGGTCCAGCGACCCTGAGGCCACGGGACAGCACTCACCGCTAAGACCCACAAACCCTCCCCACTCTGAGACTAAAATCGCACTGGCCACAACAGCTCGGGTTTAACACCGACAACGCACTCGGGCGGCCACGGAACTGTTCTTGGATACAAACACCTTAACAACAGCAGGCGGCTGCTGTTTGCACTCGGCTCTCGGCGGACCAGCAAAACGCCTGGGGTTTCCTCGACGCGCGGAGCGTATTACAGAAAGGAGTGGAAAAAACCCCAAGCAAACCAACGAACAAAGCAAAAACCATTTGGGAGCTGCGGGACACGGCGACAAAATGTGCAAACCCTTTAGCCCCGGGGCCGGAGAAAACCCCTTCTCCCGCGCAACAGGTTCCCGCTGAGCCGGCTGCGCTCCTCCTCCGCGGCGCGGCAGCCGGAGCCGCCCCCGCCGAGCGCACCTGCCGCGGGCAGCGCCCTCCTTCCCTCCTGCCGCCCGCCCGCACCTCCACTCACCCGCCGGGAGCGTCGCCGGCCCCGCCGCTGGGGTGGTAGGCGGTGAGGACCACGCCGCGGGAGCCGGACCGCCAGCTCATGGCGCTCGCCGCCGCATCCCTTCTGGGGACACCGAGGCGGAGCGGGGCGGCCCAGCCTCCCGCCGCAGCGCAGCGGGGCAGGGCCGGGTGACGGCAGCGCTTCCTGCGGCCCGGCGGGGCCGTGCCCCTCCTCCCGGCTCGGGAACCCCGCGGGCCAGGGCGGCGGGGCCGAGCGGCTGCCGGGAGCGGTGCCCGCGCTGTGCCGCGCCCGCGTTACAGCTCTGTGCGCTTCCACACGCCGCGGGGTGTGGGAAACCAGCGTCCTCTGGGCACGCTGGAGTTTGTTTGAAGGTGTCGCAGAGAAACCTGTCAATTAAAGAAAAGTCGCTGCCCTTTCAGCCCTGAGTCAGCTGCCACGGGCGAACTGCTGCGCTCCGAGGCTGCCGTGTGCCAAGTGCGGCACGG
The DNA here is from genome assembly GCA_020086605.1 of Lanius collurio. Taxonomy (NCBI): domain Eukaryota; kingdom Metazoa; phylum Chordata; class Aves; order Passeriformes; family Laniidae; genus Lanius; species Lanius collurio. The sequence continues at coordinate 758,405 of JACBWW010000002.1, forward strand.
CAGTAAGAAAAATAAAGAATGTGTTCAGCGTTTGCTTTGTACGTTCCATTTCACTGAATCACAGCGTTATTCAGTGAGTGCTTTACTTTTCATACCAAAAAAAAAAAAAAAGAAAGTAGTTTATTTTTTTAAATGATAAAGTCTTGTAAAAAAATCACGACAGGGGATAATGTCAAGCAAGGACACTGCTGACTGAACTGCCTCAGAGCTGCTGGGCCTTAAACCAACTGCCATTAGCTCCAAGGTCATGCTCTATCAACCAGTGACAGCCAGAGCAGCACAGCGTTGGGTCGGCCTTTTTGGTGAGCAAAGCTTCCTCTATGCCTTGGCACAGGCTCTGATGAGATGGGACTCACCTGCTATGAGTTTTGAATTGGTAGGCAAGACCTGTAACACAACACCCAAACCTGTTTGGTTTTTTTCCATGGCAACATGTAAATGGACATATGCTATTTATGTTTGTCATTTGTGCCCTTGTTCACATATGCATATGATTTCTCTGAATTATTATCAATTTGTTATAGAACTGAATGGATCAACTTCAATAGGAGTGTAATATGCATTGTGTTTACTTTTTTCCTTTTAAAACAAACAAATCATGCAACTGCTTTCCTTGCAGTTAAAATCTGCAAAATTCAGTGCTTAGCTCTGTGAGGTGTTCTGGAGTGCATGGGTATGGAGTTCTGAACCTTCACTCATTTAGGCCTTGTACACCTCAATTGGAATGCTGCATGCAAGGTTGTGGAATGGACCACACAGTTTTCTGTGCAGCTGTTATCCAGCACAGAGCTGCCTTGCAGGAGCAGCACAGAAATCTCGTCCTACAGCCACTGAGAAGTTGGTCCCAGCAGGAAAGCAAACAGGCAGAACTTCTGCTCATGTTTGAGCAAGATCAGTTTTTCCTTTAAAGTCCTTGATACTTACAGCTGGTGACTTTGGAAGGGTCCTAGTCAGACATGACTGAATTTTGCCATTGATGATGAACTTCTACAGAGTGCCAAACAGGAATTTCTTTAAAAGGATACATCACCATTAAATTTTGAGAAGAGTCCCAACATTACAAGCACAGGAAAACTTGGATGATGTTCAACAGGCCAACCATTACAGTTGCCTTTTCATTTCTCACACACCTGAGGGTCACGTGCTGCTTAATTTTACATTCATATAAATTCTTGAAAGTGGGGTGAGTTTTAATAAAGCCTGCCTCTTCTATGGTTTCTTGGATGTTTTATCTGTAGGCAGCTAGCCAAGGTATTTTGGCTAAAATATTTTCTGTATTGTTAATTTTTAATTGAAATTTTCACATGAAATAAAAAAAAAATTAAAAAGGCATTAGTTCCAACAGATAACACTATGCATATAAATTAGAGAAAGGAATGGGTCAATTTTTAACTATGTGATTCTTTAATTTTTTATTATTTATAATGCATAGGAAAGACATCTGTGCCTTACCTCCACAGATGTTCTCCAAAGGGAGTGGGTAAAAGAGAAGCTATAGCTTCTGTTCAGCTTCAGCAGTGGCTTAGCACTATGGCTACAACAGTTTAACTGGCACTGAGACAAATTGTGTGCATGTACCTACACATGCACAAAAACAAGGATATGAAACCACTGCAAAACTTAGGACGGTGAAAAAATTTCCCTGAACTCCAACTGCAAAACTTAGGGACACACCACATCTCAGGGTGTGTCCCAAAGGCAAAAATTAGCCTAACTTTTCACATGAGCACACAAACAAGACTCTTCTGTTTTCACTGCTCACCTTGGAAATACATCAGCATGAGGTGAGAAAACATCCTATTAATGTATGTTAGCACAATCAGCTGGTGCCTTTGGCTCTTTCTTTAAATGCACATGCAGTTAATTGTAAAACAGCATAGGCAGAATGCAAAATTATTTTCTGAAGAATCCAATTTGCTTCTTTTAAACTAAACCAGAAAAACTAAACATAAATACCAATGTCCTTAGGACGTGGCCTTGTCTAAAGCTTCAGCTAATTGGTTGCATGCAAAATACCCCACTTAGTTATAAAACTTCCTTTAAAAAATAACTAAAATATAACTGAAATAAAAGTTAAACATTTAGAGCATTCCATGTCCAATGAGTGCTTTCCAAAGCCCTTTGCCCAAACCAAATATATATTAGGTGTTTTAAGAACAAAAATGTAAATGGCTTTTTTTTTGATAAGCATCTTAAAACACGCCATAATTAAGGCACACCACAACATACTGCAGCCTCGCTGTAAAAAGAAGAATGCAGAAACAAAATGTAGTCAATGTGGCATCACTAGGTGCTGCTCATAAGAAAATTTTGCTGCAAATGGAGAAGGGGAAGAATTTGCCTTGTTTGGGGGGGGGAGATTAAGAAAGGCAAAACTCAGGTTTGTAGCAGTCAAGTGGAGAGTAAGAAATAAAGCTTAAGAAAGCTTTTGTAAGCATATCACAAGGAGATTGAGAAAAGGAGCTAGAAAGATGAAAGTTCTATTAAAAAATGAGAATAGATAAAACCACAAGAGATATTTATTCCCTCCTTACATCTGTCTTTATTGTGACTCACTTCAAACATAGAAGTGGATTTATGAGCTTAACTCTAGACACTTTTTCCTATACTTGATAGGATCAAATGTTGCATGAAGGCCTCGTTGCCTTTGTAAAATCATGGCTCAGGTCTGTTACTTAGGCTAGTAGAAAAGGACTGTGGGAAAGAGACACAGCTGAATTAAGGGTAGAAAAACATGCTGTGTGACCACTGCATGCTCACATCGTGCTGTATGGTGGTTGGTTGAACTATATTTGTTGTGCTTTAAAACTATGTAAACAGATTACTGGCTAAGTGCTTAAAAAGGCCGAGCTTTTGCAATAAAGCAGCTCTCCTTTGCACCTGCCTGGGGACTCTGTGTCGCTCATTATTGCAACAATCAAACTCAGTCCTGTTATGGCAGCATAACACCAGCATGGTTTTCTTTGATTAAATTATTCCCAATTCACATTAGAAACAAATAGATAATTCTGACCTACAGACGTATTATTGCTGTAAACTGACAGAAATATCACTACTGTCTTTCAGTGGAATATCTTCTGCCTAAGTCTGACTAAAGTCATTAATTCCTGAGTTTGCAGTTATTATTCTTCTTAATAAGGTCCAGGCATGCTTATTTGGAAAGTAAGGTTCATAGATAAGAGAGTGCTTTGGGGCAGCCTTTCAGTACCTTGAAGAGGCTTTTAAAAAGGTACGAGAGGGACTTTTTATACATGTAGATAGTGAAAGGACAAGGGACAATAGTTTTAAAGAGAAAGCCAGCAGGTTCAGATTAGATGTTAGGAAGAAAATCATTACTCAGAGGGTGGTGAAGCACTGAACAGATTGCCCAGAGAGACTGTAGATGCCCAGTCTCTGGAAGTGTTCGAGGCCAGATTGGATGGGGCCCTGAGCAACTCGATCTAGTGAGTGGCATCCCTGTTCATGGCAGGAGGGTTGGAACTACATGGTCCTTAAGGTCACTTCCAACTCAAGCCATTCTGTACCTCTATAAACAACTAGGTAAGAATGCACCATTTGAAGCATTTAGGTTTATGTGCTAAAAGGAGGATATCATTGAGAAAGGAGATTACAAATCAGTCTATCAAATCAGAATCCAAGACTCCTTCAAAGAGTTTAAATATTTAGATTAAGATGCCATGCACTGCCTTAACACTCAACATAATCAGTCACCAAAGCCAACCAGACCATGCAGAGTTCTCAGGCTTAGTGCTCTCCTTACAAAACAACTGCTAAAAAGAGAAATTCACAGCAGTGCCATCCTTCATCACTACTTTACAGGGTTTGAATCTGCATGTGTTCAACATATGCTTTTGACTCTCCACTGCAGAACAATTTATTTTCATTTAAAAAATTTTCCCAAATAAAAAAATAAATCACACCAATTTTCATATTTCATATAAATGCATGATTATTCTTTTTAAATACATGTTAGGTGATTTTTCACATTCCAGTTCCTAATGATGTGTTAATTATCAGCAGGTAAAAATGCAACCCACTGAGAAGAACTGGATAGAGGAAAAACAAGTCAGCTGACAAATTTATATTCACAGACTGACTTCAATGACAGTAGATGGATTTGTTCCTGCTGAGGTCTAGAAAGCCCTGTGTCCAAGAGCATTGGGACAACCGGTGCAGTGCTAAAGTAAAAGTACAACTGGACTTTTAAAGTATATTTTTAATGCAAGAGGGTTTGAAACTTTTGCTTCTATTATCTATTCCAGCATTTGTTCAGTTAGGTTTTAAAATGAGCAGAAAATGTCTCATCAGTTCACTCACCTAATTTACATTGAAGCAAAATGGCAGCGCTTCCATTGTCCAAATTATGTTTCCAGGGTTCCAGCCAGCAGCCAGAAAATACATGAAATGGAAAGTTGTTTGTATACTGCACGCTGAAATCAAACCCTCATGAAGCTTTGCATTTCAGGTATTGCTGCACTCCACTACCTAAAGAATGACATATGTGAAGAGTGTTCCGCAGCTGTTAATAATCAACGCTAGGAATAATACAAAAATGTAGATTATGGGTTACTTAACTCTTGGTGTCTAGAGCTATGCAACTGATTTTACTTTCCTCTGAAAGACTATGAAATAAATGCACTTTTAGAGGGTAAAATCCTCTGCCCTATGTTGGACCTCCACTTTGGCCCATAAAGAAAAATCATGTGCCAGAATTTCCCATTTATTTCCACTGACTAGAAAGGCTACATGAGTAGGTCACATGCAGATGTGCACATCTGCCTGATAAACTTCACCTTTAATGCTTTTATGTTGCCCTTCCAAATATGGAAAATGCAATGTTCAGTTACAATGTGCACCATATGGCATACACAATGTGGAGTAGTCAGTGTTTCGAAATGTACTGATATGTAGGAGGTGTTTCAGATCAGCTTACACATCCCCGAATAGCAAAGGTGGGGATGAAGTCACAGATGTGTACACAGAAAGCAGATTTGTACTCAGAAAGCAGATTTGTACACAGAAGACTGGTAACACGTTTGCTAGACAGCACATGGGGAACATTTTTTATGGTCTGACCCCATAAGCTAATGTGTAACCTAGCTTTTTCACAGGATTTTTTTCATTAAAAAATATATCCACTATTATCAGGTAGCAGTTCAATACACGGTGGAATTCAGCAGGCAAGACACAATTGTCTCTGAAGCTACTGCAAGGCTATGGACACAGGTAAAAGAAGTGATGCCCTCCTAGCTTTCTGAATCTCCACCTTCTTCCTCACTGCCTTCCACACACATATTTAAAGAGCTGATTCGTTTCCCCTAACAAAAACAGAAGACCACAAGAAAAGGGAGTAACACTTCTTAGGTTGTTCGCTTTTCTTGCGAGTTGCTCTAAAATGTATCTGGTGCACTCTGGTGGCTGCTTTGGTAATTCTTAATTCCATGATTTTGCAAAATGTGAAACACTAACTACTGGTGCTGCTTTTGAGATTATCCATATGAAAACTAATGAGCACATGAATTTATTCTAGTTTATCCTGTTTGGTTTTTCTTGAATGCTTTCTCTGGAGAAATTAATATCTTGCCCATTGCTGCCCATCTGCTTACCTCATGTAAATCACAGCACGGGGATTGAGTGGTTGAGGTTCTCATCTGCCTTATGTTCTTTGCTCATGGTCAGACAGCTGCTGAGTTTTACCCAGAGAAGTGTATCTGTTTCTGTAGAGGTAATTTATCCACATGTATTTGTAGTGTGACCTTGCACAGACCCTCATATCAATTCTTGCTTCCCTTTCCCTGTAACAGGGAATCCATATAACAGGGCTCATAATATCTAGCTATTTATGAGGATTATTCACCATATGTTCAATTACATTGAAAGGTATCAAAAAGCACAGCAAATTATTTCCTATTACATCATACATTTACTTTCATTTGATGTGTGATTTTATAGGGATAAAATAGCATGGATTTCTGCATCCACAAGCATAGAGAACAGATGATAAATCTAATGCACTTTATAGCATCTCCACATGAGGTATAGGACTTTGGGGAAAACTGAATGCCACAGCTGATGTTTCCTGCCACTTTGGGAAAGGGGAAGTCAGCATGAATGTTGGAGACTAAGGAATGACCCTTTTTTCTTAATGTACTTTTGATACAACTTGGATTTTATAAACCATGACTACACATATGCCACTAATTACGAAAAGGTGGTTGTATTTTCAGAATATAATGACCTTGTTCCTTCTTAATTCTCCCAAATTATTACCTAAATGTGGTGCACACTGAATACATTCATTTTGTTGTTGAGAGGCTTCTGTCATGAAGGCCAGAAATATTGGGTTTGTTTCTTCTCTTGGACATCGCAGCCAACACCAAACCCGCTGAAGATGCAGGAGTGGAGAAGACTCCTGTAGCTAACAACCCCACCTCTCTTCTTCTTTAGGTCAGGAAGTAGACCCCTCTATCCAGTATTTGAGATGTAACAATTGATGAACTCATCAGCTGCAGTTTCACCGAGAAATATGGAGGTGGTGCTAGCAAGTGCAGAGAACATACTTGGAAATAAATGTGTGATTTGTTGCTCTACAGACAGGCTGTATCCATTGCTCAGGTTCAGAGTCTGTTATCACCATCCCCACCCCCTAGTTTAGATCAGGCTTCAGAAGGGTCTGGGATAGTTTTTTTCAGTCTGCACCTGGCTAGGAAGTTGAAGCCATGCTCTCTCCCACATGTTAACTATGTCAGTTGGCACACTGACTGGGAGCTCTTCTCCTCCTCACCCTTCTAATTCTGCTGTTGCCTGCAGATTTGATCACAGCTGAAGTTTCGGCACAAAAACATCTGGTGAAGTAAAACAGAGCAACAACAAAGGAGGAGAGTTTAGTCAGTCAGGAAAGCTCATGAAAATTGTGACACAATCCGAAACTGAGCAAGCCAGAGCTATCCAGAAATGTCATTATGCGCCGAGGAGAAATGCTTCCGAACAAAGAAAGGAACAATCGCATGAGTCACGGGCTGTGAGAAAGAAAACCACTTCTCTATAAGGGTTGAAGAATACCCAGCAAAACTTCAAGTTAACACAATGCAAAATATTTTTAGTTCTTTCTTACTGACAAAATTATTCATTTTGCATCATCTTCTTTCATCCCAAACAAATCTTAGAGAAGTGTTTCCTTCTCTCATATTTTACACTGCAATCAAATTCAGCCTATTCTTAATATAGAATATTTTAAGATATCAGTGTTATTTTTGCTATTTTGAATGGAAACAATCTTCTGAATTCAATATGGATTTTAAAAATGGTTCACATCAACTCAGAACTGCATTTTCCAGAAATTTAACTAAAATCCAAAAGAAGGCCACCATACTTCAACCACATGTGAGGTTCCAACTACAGTTTAAGATATACCATCTTAATGGGACAATATCTTTTGAAACCATGTTTGCAAGTATCATAGACAAATCAGAAAGAAGGCATGGAAGTTCTCACAGTCTTGCTTGACTTGCCTATTTCATGAGCTTACAAGGCTCATTTCATACACTGAATTTTTTTTTTTTTACTATTTTTTATAAAATTTCTCTGACAACAACATTTAGCACTTGTAATTTTTTTAAAAAAAAATAATGTAAGCATATGATAATTGTGATTGGAAACATTATTGTAACAAGGATTGGAAAAATTTGAACCAAAAAAATTACAAACATAAGCTGTAAGAAAAAATCAGATTGTTTATGACAGTACTTCTTACGCTTTTTATTTACTCTTCATAGGTACTGAAAAGCAACTCTCATGGATAACAACTACAAGGACAATTAACATGAATAATTGTGCAAGAATATGTACAAGAAATAAATATTTGAGGTTTTGTTTCTTTTTGGCTGAAAGCCAGTTAGAAAGTTGAAAAAATACTGGCCATTCAGCAAGAATAATAAAAACTCACAGCACTACTATAGCTGTTCTGTAGTACCATGTATCAAGCAATAACTACAAAGTTCATGAGTATCTCTGGACTGATGCATAGCCACATACACAAGTCAAAAAGAATTTTAAACAAAGCATCAAATCTGTAGCTAATAAGGCCTCAGTCCTCTAAGAATACCTTTGTGACAATCACAAGTGGCTAATTTTAATAAATTTGCACTAATTTTCTCATCTTTGATTGCAAAGAAATTGTGATAGACAGGTTTGTAGAGCAAGGTTCAAACAGAGCTGCAGAATTACAAGGCAAGAATATACTACCACTGTTGTGTATTTTGGAAGCAATTGCTGGAGTTATAGAAAGCAAAACTTGAACGTTTGCCTACATCAAGATATTACTGTGTAGTTTCTGCAAGAAAAAAAATAACATTTGCAGTTCACTTGGAAGATATTCACTCCTTAAAACTTTATTTATGTTATAGTGGTTAGATTTACTTTGATTTACTGTACTATCTTACTATTTAATAACTCACGCTATGTACAATACTGTTCACCATATGTCCAGAAAGGTTAAAAAATAAAAGAGGGAAGCTGAAGTGACTTTCAAATGAGGATGCACATGTGGAAAGCAATGTAAATGTAAATATATGTAAACATAAATATTATGGGAAAATCTATGATAAGGTCTCACGAAATTTCAATCTATCAAATACAATCATAGGGTTACTGGGTGAAATTAGTACAGTCACAAACAAAATCAGAGCAGTAGTGAACAACAAAAAACCATCTGGGGAAGTGGGGTGGTTTTCAGAGGAGGATGCACACATGTATCCTGCAAGAGGGAAGAGAACCCAGGGAATGGTTCCAAGCCATATGGCTGCCACAGGGAAGTGGGGTCAGAGTGAGCAGTAACAACATGCAGCTGCATTGGTGTTTGGTCTTTGATGAGAAAGACCATCTGCAGCTCTTGGCTGCCCTTGGTTACATCTTGGCACTCGAAAATCAATGGGAGCAGTGATACTAACTTGCATCAGTCAAAGAATGCATTTTTCTCAGGGACAAAAAGCAATCCCCAGAATCAGGGAACACTATCCCTTACAGACTATCTCCCCCTTTCCCTGGGGAGCCTGTTCAGCACTCAACCACCTGCTGGGTGAAGAACCTTTTCCTGATACCTAACCTAAACTTCTCCGATTTTCCTTAACCTAAACCTCCCCGATTCAACCTCAGGCCATTCCCCTGAGTCCTGTCACTGGACACCACAAAGAAGAGATCAGTGCCTGCCCCTCTGCTGCCCCTCATGAGGATGTTGCTGACCACAATGAAGTCTTCTCTCAGTCTCATCCAGGCTGAACAGACCAAGTGATCTTAACCCTCCTCATAAGGTTTCCCCTCAGGGCGCTTCACCATCCTCACGGCCCTCCTTTGGGCACTCTCTAACAGTTAATGTCTTTTTTTATATTGTGGTGCTCAAAACTGCTCACAGTGTTCAAGGTGAGGCCACACCAGTGCACAGCAGAGTGAGACAATTGCCTCCTTTGAGCAGAATATTTTTACTAAATATAAAAACAAATTGGCAGAAGGTACTATAACCTGGTCAGTAATATTTCCATCACAGAATTTAGATGACTCCATCTATCTCTTACCATGGGAGAAATTATTTAAAATATCAAAGAATCATCAGCATCTCTTTTCTATCCTTTCTTGACCATAAAAGTCAGTGCTGTGCCACTTTATATGCTGTGGATGAAGAGACATGCAGAGGCAAAGAGTTGAGGATTGCATTTTGTGTTACTGAAAGGTAGCATTTTTGAAGGGGCGCATAATTTCCAGCCAGACTATCATCTCTGTATCAGTAATCATGCATTTTAACAATCCCCGTATAGTAAATCAGCTGTGTAAACTTCTGGTTTCACCGCTTTTTCCAACTACATTTTCTACCTTCTTTAAAATTGAAATAGAAGTAAGCACTTTCAGTAATTCAAGTATTTCACAATTTCTCATTGAAAAGGGGACTCACCTTGTATGTGAGCATAAATGACAATGAAATTTGGTGGAAAATATTGCAAAGAAGATACCTCAAATACCATGTAGTTCTAGTCTTGAGTGGATTTAGCACCTGATTATTTTACCTTTGTTTCGGAACATCTTACAGAAGTACATGAGGGGATAATCATCTGTAGGAGCTTTCATCACCTGCTGGCTGATGTGCAAATCTTCAACTATACACAAGTACCTCCACTCCAGGAGACTTTACAATTTTCTCAGAATTGTAACAGTGTTATTAATAAATATCAAAAAATCACATTTCTGTTAGCTTAGCTGGTTAGAAACAATCAAGTAGTACTCAAATGAAAATCCTGTTGTTTGTGGTTTGTTTTTCTCAAGCTGCAAAGTGAAGGACAAACCAGAAGCATGGAAAAAACAGCACACAGGCCACAAACAAGCAAACCTCAACTATCACACAAATGTTTTTTTCTCCCTCATTGCCTATATATGCAGATATATAATGATCAGCACTCCTATTTTTCAAATTGCCTAATAGGCATTACCATAGATCGTCTGAGGTTCTCTTCTTAAGGCAACAGATGATAAGGATTGATAAGTAGATAAAAGGCAAAGTGATAAATTATAAGGTAAATGTCTACATTGTAGAATAAGAAGTTATCTTTCCATAGCCAAGATCATCGGTGTTTGTGAAGAGGGTAGCCTTACTTCATCAAAGGCTGAAAAATATTTGGGAAATGGGGTTATAAATGACAGGACAGTAGAATACTGCAGCTTTTCTACTGCTAGAGCACATGAAGCAAAATGATGACCCCACCAGAGACTAAGCCTCTGCTGATTTTCCTGAACTAATATTTCAGGTCCTTGTTCCTGTCCTGTGAGTTCAGCATCTCCTGCAACATTTGGGCTGCTTTACACTCATCTCTGAGGTGATGCAGGAGAGATGGGCACCAGGGTAACTCCTACCAAGACTTCGGTCCCCTGGCTCAAGAGCCATCCACCAGGCTGGTGGACCACCAGCCTGGCTTTGGGCCTGTAAATTCTCTTCTGAGGAACAAATAAGTAGATCCATGAATGAAATGTTTGCTCTCTGGGTTTTGGATCCATAAGAGATTTGCAATATTTAAGTATTTAAATCGCATTTTCCTTGTGCTTCGTTTGTTTGTTTGTTTGGTTGTTTGTTTTTTTTCACTTGGGGGTAATTGTAGGACAACCAATATTTTCTCATTCTGCTTTCTTTTTGCATTTTTTGCTTAGATCACCTTCTGATTTATTTCAACATCATTCTTAATATCAGAGAAGTCTTAAGAAATAGCATTATGGTAAAAAACTTGAGCACTCTTTCTTTTGGTCAGGAGAAGGGAACAGCAATGTGAAATTTGGTAAGAATTCATGTACAATTATTCCCTCCACGGCACCAGGTGTCAGCTCCCTCTCCCTTTCTTGCTCAGAAAGATATTCACAGTTCACACTGGGAACTAGTCAACAGCACCCAAGTTTTAGGCACATCCCAAAGAAATTAGAAGAATTTTGGGCTGGAAGCTTTCTCACCAGTTGAACTCTTCCAGAATTGGTACAGAAAAAACACACTAGTGTAGATAAATTTTATCAATATAAGAGTACTTGTAACATTTAATACCTGCTCAGGTATTTAGGTGGCTGTAGTAGTGTTAAGTGCTTTTCTGTTGCAGCCACAGTAGGGCTTTTCCTAGTATAGCTATCATTTCTAAAAATCCATATTTCTCACTGAAATAGGCTGGTTTTCAGGAGTTCAAAAGCCCAAAAAGCATTTCCAAAAATTAGAAAATTATCATCAGCCACTGAACCTTCAGACATGTCTTAGTTTTAGTTTTACTAAAGCAACAGCACAAACACCACGTCTCTATGATGGTTTTGGGGATCCTGGCCATGAAAATAGATAGTTAAGGGAAAAAAAGCTGCATGCTCACCATTTTTTTTTTTTCTTAGCCTGTTTTTTCCCTTCAGTTGCTTTGGAGCATCACTTAAATTTAAGACTAAATTGCTATAAAAGATTATTGTTACTCTAAGAGCAGATGCTCATAGGAGCAGTTTTCAAACTGAAGATTTTGCTTTTTCCTAGCCCCAGTTTCAGAGTTATCTATTTGTGGAAGCATCAGGTTATTATCTAGCCAAAGTGCATTTCATTACAGTAATCACGGAAAGATATTTTCACAAGGAATCAGCTCAATGTATAATGTGTGCTGTAACATTATGGAGAAGTATATATTACAATATATAACCATAATAGTTTTAAATGTCTTAAGTGCTGCCTAATGTACTATTCACATGTGCAAAACTGGAATGTTGTTCTTCCCCTGGAAGCAGGTACATAATTTTTTAGCTACAAACAAGCTGTGACATAGTAATAACTTTAGGATGTTGCCATGTTTCAAGTACCCTGCTTTAATCAGTAGAATTCCCTACTTTTAGCTATTCAGTTCAGATTATTGTAGCTATTTTAGTCAACCTAATTTCCTATTCTCTTGGCTGCAGGTAAGTACTTTAATGAAAAGCATGGCCAAAATTTTAAAATAAAGCTTCATCACAGTTGCTTTGCAAGAGCCCACTACGTGTACTGTATTTTGTATTATTCATAATCAGGGTCTGAAAGTACAGAAGCGCTGGAATAGATGATTAAGCACCGTTCTTAAATTACAGACATATTGCAAAGTACAGAAGGATACTGGGAATATACTTACAAATCTCCCAACAGCATTTACTGTACTATAGTTGGTGTATGTCAGAAAGACTTTTAAGTCTTAAATTACATGGCAAACTCTTTTGGCATAGCATATTCTTACTGAAGCAAACAATATGCATTAATAATAAAATAAGTATTGGCCTAAATTGTACTGTCAGATCAGGTTTTCTGTTAAGAGGCTGATTGTCCCAAACATCCAAACAAAATATAATGGAAGCTGTGTTTATGTTTAAACAATATTCAGATTTAAACTATATTAAATACCATTTCCAATTCAGGACTTAGTTGAATATACCTTGCTTGTAGGAGTAATCCTAGTTATTTGACTGCAGGCTACTGTAATTATAGGATCAGTTTTAAAAAGCCACCAAACACTCCTAGAGAGCAGAGAAGGTGGTCTAGAGGTGAAGACAGGGAACTAAATTATTAAGATACAAACCTCAAAGGAGAAGAAAAGAGTTTTATCAATGGGTTGCTCACTGTCTCTTCCAGCAGCAGCACCAAGGGGAACTAATGGTAACTGCAATGAAGAAACCGATTCAAAACAAACTGAAGGGGGTGGCATTTCACATAATGTGTCATTACACAGCATTACTGCTTGCCACAGGATGCTGGTGAAGCCAAAAGCTTACAAAAGTTCTCGGCAAGACTGGACATGTTTGTGGAAAATATATCCATAGACTATTGCTAAACACATAGAAGGAGTATCTGGCTCAGGAATTGCCTGGCAGTGTATGGCTGCAAGCTGGTTGAAAGCATTGGGAATATTGCCTCTTCTTCAAAACTCTTTTTTGGGTGTCTTTTATTCAAGTAAGATACAGGTAAATGGACTTTCTATCCAAACAGGTAGAGCTGCTTTTATGTTCAAATGGCCATAATTTAAAATAATTCTGGTTCCTTGCAACAATGAAAGTAGTGGAGATGTATGTGAATCACAAAAAGTAGAAATTATTACTCAGTATACAGGACGCTAGCAAAAGTATCTTTATTATGCTGCATTATTTTAAAAGATAAAAGTAACACATCCTAATTAATTTATGTTTGAATTTATTGAACTTTCTGAAGATACTATTTCCTGGTTAGATTTTAAACCATCACCTTTCAAGGAAATTTGGATCACATTTAACATGCAGTTGTCACAAGTAATTCTCAGCAACTCCTTCCCAGCCATGGATCTTGTGATGTACAGGTTGGCCTGCTCCAGCTTTGCAGAAATGAAGCAATTCTTCAACACTAGCCCCTGTAGCTGAAACATTTCAAACACAGAGTAACACTGACAGTGTACTTATCTGCAGAGCACAGGCCCCTTTCCAAATTGCAAGCCACGTTCCTAGCTCATAGTGGATGTTCAGTGTTATCTCAATTCAGTGAATTATGTATTCACAAAATAAACATGCATTTAAATTTTAACAGTGCACTTTAGTCAGTGAAACTGTTGTGTTTATGCCCTGACTGGAGATGTAAATATCAAAAATGTCAGTGGACAAACAGAAAGACATCTGCATCACTGAATTTCTGAGTGATTTTTTGAGTTAATGAATAAAAACTGTCAAATGCATTTTGCTACAGCAAAAAGTAAAAATATTTAGAACATTTCTGGATTAAAAGACTTCCTAAAAAACAATCTGTTCTCACTGTAAAATGTCAGTATATATTATCAAGTCCTATGTCCTTTGAAAAATTATGTTTGCAAGCATTGCCAGAGCTCATAACACAGCCCATACTGATGCCCAAAGACTGTCCTGCTGATTGTTTGGTTTCGGTGTTATGTTTGAGTCAGCAGGACTGAAACCTAAGAATGAGTTTTAAATAAACTTTATTTACTTCTGATTAAATCAAGATACATGGTGCAAATAAATCCCCTTGAGAATACTCCCAAGAACTCATCTGTTTAAAGATGGTGTGAAATACAGTTCACATAGCAGATCTTTACTATAAGCAGATAATTTCATATTTTGTTTCTTTCCATTTAATTCCTAAACACTTCATCACTACTCAAACATTCTGCAGTGTCATGAAAATGCCTGCAATATTTAATTTTATGTCTTAGGGCCTACAGTTTTTCATTTCGCCCCAACTATTTGTAGTTACATGCAAAGTCTCATTACTGGAAGCAGCTAACACAAAGGACAATGGCAGAATCAAGTGATTAGCTAAATTAACAATCTCAGCATGACTCTTAGCTAATACAAGAGTAGGTTCAAAGATCCTCTGAATCACAAATTAATAGTTGCACAAATTCCAGAGCACTATTCCATAAATGAATAAAAATTCAGTCTCTGTGCAGTTCATGAGGTGAGTGTTCCAGCCTGAGGAACCATCAACTTCTAACATTAAGGAATTTTATTTCTCATAGAGTGTATCTGATAGACAGAGTAGAACCCTTTTTCCTTTCTATCCTGATATCAGCAATATTATGTGTTTTGCAAAACGGACAGCAATTTTGTTTTCACTTCCCTCAACAGCTATGGTGCTAGAGTAGGTGTATTCTGGGAGACTTTGGACATAAGTCCATTTTCCCCAGAAGCTGGGATTTCTGCTGCTGGAAATTTGGAGATGACTCTGAGTATTTTTGCCATCGCTAATTAGAATTGTTTATAATAATTGTCTGGATCAGAGCAAAACATTCCTAATCTGACACTCCCACAATCCTTTCCCCTTTGCCTGTGTATTTGAGAGATTTGTACCTTTGGGGCGATCTACAGCACACATGCACACAGTGCTGGGTAATGGTGGGTGCAAACCAGCGGCCTTCTGCAGCTTCCATTCTTCTTGTAAATACTGACATCCCTATTTTCTATTCAGAGGATTTCACCTGAAATTATAATAATGTTTATAGTCCTGAAAGGTACAGAAGTATTTGCCTAACTTGCCTGATTTTTAGTGTGACCCTTTTTTCCCTCCCTTTTGTCCATGCCTGAATTTCATTGTGTTCCCAAGCTAAACTCAGGAAACATACATAAAGAATAGGATCTTCAGGTTAAATTCTCTGGGTTCACAACCAACAGTGGTCACTATTCTGTGCATCACCAACTCAAAAGGAGATTTTTTTGTTAAAAAAGAATACAAATGCTTAGTCTTCTGCTTTCAAGGAATACTTTCGTCATGTAGCAAGCTTTTATCCCCAATACCTAATGCATTCAATATATGTGGGCATACCCGTAGCTGTCAGTCAAATCAGCACCTATAATGGGACTATGATCCAACAGCGTTCAAACTACCAACTCCATGCTTGGCCTTCTGCCAAGAGTGGTGATTACAAAGTGTCATAACATGCAATGCTTACTCATTTTTCTTATGTGCCCCAAATGCCTGGGTTTTTGCTCATGACAAGTTTTGTTATCCTGCTGTTCCCAACTACAGAATTAAAAATAAAGTGCTGGTGCAGAACAATGTCTGTTGGTTCTTTGGGTACTTACTAAAGCAGCGGACAAAAATAAACAAAACTGTACTATATGTAATACATTTAAGAGGGTTTTATTATGATACACTGTTCATATTTGCTAAAACACAAAATGGAATGACTGAGTTTGTAAGGGTGCAAGTAACAGTCTACTGCCTTTTTTTCCATCAGATTAAGAAGGAAACAGCTGTTGTCAGATGGCAGCATGATGCCAAGAGTCGAACAGGAAGGATTACAGCATTCAAGTCATCTTAATCCTAGTGCATAAGCATTAATAGAGGCTTTTCTTTCACCACAAATGTGTAATGTAGCTAAGCTCTGACACTGGTCTGAACTTCTCATTTACCTAGGGGAAACTATATGCTGTTAGCAGCATAGTAGATGAAGGGATATTTCCTTTAATAAAAATGTTGTGGAGGATTTAAAAATCCAATGTAAACCATTAAATTGACACCACGAAGCCCAGAACATTAAAATGGTAACTTTACATCAGCTGTAAAGACACCTTGAAAGAAAACATAACATCCTTTACTGCACAGCTCATTATGATTTCCTATTTATCAAATTGATCTGGACCTTATACTCTGCTGTATGAGAGAGTTCAAAGGAAATTGCTAAGGGCACAGAGTGCAGGGGAAGTCAGTAAATACCAGACACTTCATTGCATAGAAACTGCTTTTGTTTAAAAGGAGAAACACTGTTCTGAAACACTAAGACATTTCAAAGTGACATTTACTTAAACACCTCTGTTCTGCCCTCATTTCATGTCTGTCTACCCCATAACACTGAAGGCCTTTGTTGATCCCATTTCTATCTAGTACATGCACATGTGCATGCATTCATAATTCTTATTTTAAAAGAATCTTAAAAGCATCTACTTACCTCATATCACTACTACATATTTTAATGTTCTTTTATTATCATCTATATTTTGATGAGTTTTACTGCGATTATTAATATTACAACAGCAGTAGCTTTAAAATTCTTTCAAAATTTTTTGAGTCAGTTTTTATTGACCTTATTGGGTATATCACTCTCAGAAAGCTGAGAGCCAGTGTGGCACTGTGGTGAAGAAAATCTGAGGATAAATTTGCTGCTGCAGGTAGTTCAAAGGATTATCACACAGCCCAATCCTTCAATTTTATTAGAAATTGATCCCTTAACCGAATTAACTATCCAAGCAGGTTTTTATCCAAATTAGGTTTCCTTCTTAAGTTTGTCTAGAGGCAGATGGTAGCCTTTAAAGATTATTGGCAATATAAACCATTCTTTCTTATATACGTAATTATAAATCAATACTATGTCCCTAATTCATAGGAAACATGCTTTTCTGTGGTTATGAAATCTCTTGTCTCATTATGCCCAAGTCTAAAAGCATTTACTGTCATAATAGAAAAATGTATTATTTATCAGAGTTGTTTTGTTAATCTGTTGCTAGTGCTGGCCACCAGATGCAGGGCTATATGTTTCTGTGCTGCAAAGAACAGAGAGGACCAAAATTCTTTTCACAGAATCAAAATTTTATAGAGGAAAAACACATGATAGATCCTCCTCTTGCACCCATCCTTTGCTGTAGTGCCCCCGAATTCCTCCATCTGATAACTGTTCAGATTTCTGCAGTTCCATTGGACACACAGCGACTAAGCTCTTTCTGAGTAGCTAGCTTCTAGTAAGTAAAATGTGCTTGTCTATATTTTTTTCTTAAGTTGACTTTCTATTAATTTTCATTGTATTCAAGTTCCTGCTTTAAATCTCTGCCATCTCAAACCTTACTTTATACAGCACTCTTTCTTATTTTGATCTTTGTGGTGCAAAAAGAAAAATTATTGAAATGATGCAACTCTTCCTTCCAAGTTGATGGACTCTGATGGACACACTGGCTTCTTTTTTTAATCCAGAAATTATGAAGGAAGTTTTGACAGTACAAAGGGAGAATGAAGGTGACAAAGATTTATACTTATTACATGATAGATGTCAAGCATCTATTGATTCTATTGATCACTCTTGCAGGGAAAAAATAAAAAAGTAGTATTAGGCTTTTAAATCCTTACTGCAGTCAGTTTTGCTGAGATGATATGTCAGGAAGGATTGATGGAAATAAGCATCTCAGGAGGAAGAGGGAATGTAGGTCTGAGTGTATGCCACACATAATGTTGTACTCCCTAAGAGGAAAACAAGCTCACAGTTACTACAGCCATCTCTTTTCCAGCACTGGAAAAGCCACCATATGGGCTACCCAGCCAAGGCCATGCCTGGTTTGACAGTATCAGACAGAGGAGATGCCATCTGAGAAATATCGGCCAACCAATCTCTCCTTGGTGGCAAGGGTCATCTTCCACCTCCAAACAGTGTAAGGGCCTCTCTCCCTTTCCATTGCATCTGGCAAGCCTGGTGAAAAGCTGAAATGGTGGGCATCCCAGAGCATGTTCCTTGGGCTCTGATAATCCTCCCACCTTTGTGTGGTTTCTAGGAGGTATCACATGGAGCAGAATGGTGAGAAATTAAATGATAACAAAACATCGGTGATCGCCTTCTTTAGTCAAAGATACAGCTTCAGTTGAGAGGAAACTGCTGGGTTGACACTCTTCATTCACTCTGAGAATTTTTTTGTTATTTATCATAGATTGGTCAGAAAGTGGTTTAAGCCATTTCAAAGCAGTGATGAACAAATCTCCTTTTTGAGCCAAAAGTGCTGATGGAAGAGGGTAACTTCTTTGCAGAGCTGGAATACAATAATTTACTAATCCTTTTTAGTCAAAATGAGCTGAACTGACAACTTTAAATAGCATGTTGTTACTAACAGCATTTTGCTGAGTGCATGCTTTTTACACTGCCGCTTTTAAATAAATGTCACTTTTAAATAAAAATAAGAGTTAAGGCTTACACACAGATGATTCCCAGGCCTAAGACCTTGAGTTCTCTGTTCCACAGCCTCACCACAGGCTTCTCAGCTGTTCAGTATCTTCTGAAGGGTTGGCAGCTCCATAAAGATCACTGACAAGTGTGCAGCATCTTCAGTTGAGAAAATAAATGGATTTATCTAAACACTGTATAAGGTAAGAGCAAAAAGTCTACAAGAAAGGGGGGTGGGGGGAGGAGCAGCAGGGGATGACAAGAAAGCTCTGTCTTAAAAGTAAAAATGCAGGGATAAAGTAAAAATTGCCAAAAGTCAAGCAGACTCCTGACAGGTCCTGACCCCTAGCAATATAAATTAAATTACGTATACTATTCTTTGACAGTACAGAGAAAAAGAGAAATTGAATGGCAATGAAGTTGCTGCACAGTAAGAATGAAGCTGAAATCAAAGAGAATGTTGGCATGGCCACCCCAAAACTTCCTGACTCAATACTCTGTCAGGATAATGACAGAAAAAGCCAGACAACTCCTGAAAATCTGTGGATAACACTACACTGTATTCAAGAAAGAAGCAAAGTTTTTAAGGTTTGGTAAAATTAAGGCATGCAGAATAGATTACCATCTGTCCTAGATATTGAAATAATTCCCCTAATTCACTAGTGATTACAAAAATCTATCAGCTCAAGTGATATTACCAGAGAATGTCAACATAACATAACAAATATAATTCAGAAAGAGAAAAACTGAAATACTGACAACTTTACACCTGTTGCTCTGAGCTTGACACTGTGCAAGTCTTTTTTAGGAGCTTCAGAGGAAAGCGTATTTTGAGACATGAAGGTAAATGGAAAGCTGGGATAAAATACAAGGCATTATTTACCTTTACCAAGGCAAATACAGACTTAAATAATAAAATAGTTCGTATTAGGGATGGGGGGCTGCAGGAAACCTATCCTATATGGCCTTCAGTATTGGATTTGATACTGGAACAAGTAAGGACCATAACTACATACAGTGCTAAACAGGAGAGTGGGAACAGCACAAGTTTGTAAACTGGGAAAAGGCTTATCCGAAAAGAGACAGCAGTACATTACACTGAAAATCAAACCAAAGAATTTGGGGAGTCTTCCTATTAAAATTTCTCTAGGTTCTCTGTTACAAATGATCTTATTATTTCATATTTTCGTTTCATAACTTTGGACAGAAAGAATCATGTGAAATTTACTGGTATTATAAAATTAAGGATATCAATTTAGAGAAAGTCCAAGATATTATGCAGGAAAAATGAATTAACAAAAGGACTGAAAAAATAAAAAAATCATACACAAGTGCATGAATTGAAGAGACTTAATAACTAGATTTTATGCTAGAAGCCAGGGGACTCATCAGTTTGAAATGACAGATACTAATCGGTCATAAGGCAACCATCAAACATAGTGTTGTACAGCAATAAAAAAGGTATTAGCAGTTCTGTGTAGGTCTGGCTATATCAGGCTAGATAGCAGAGTTTTAATATCATCACAGGCATTGATCACACATAAATTAAAATCATAGCATCACTTTCAATCACTCATAATCAAGAAAGATGATCAAATTTGGACAATCACATGGAAAAGAGCAGAATCTACACAGCATGAGCAGCTAAGAAGCAGCAATAAAATTGCTTTTTGTGAGTACTCATGAACATATATATCTTGCATGGAAAAATCAATTTCATTTCATGGAAAATGTCAATACAAAAGAAATATGCAGAAAATTTCCACTGGCAACTGTAGGTAGACAATTAGAAATTAATTTCTAAATTTCAAGGGGAGCATGGTTCCATCCAGCACACTCATAGAGAAGGAAAAACAGCCTAAGCTTTAAAAAAGATTCGTATGTTTATGAAGTGGATTAAAGATAGTGGCTTTTTTATAAGCTGCAAGGTAGCACTCAGAGAGATAGAAAGTACTTTTCAACTGGGCGTCCTAGTGTGTTGTGTTCCTACACCACGGTACAAGATACAATACAGTGGCTACATCAGATATGAAAAAAATATGTTAAAGACAAATTAAGCTTCTAAAAGAATACAAACTCAAGAATTCCAGAAGTCAACAACATCACGTCTATGTGCCCCTATATGAAAATTGTTTTAGTGCATAATTTTACAAATCAAACAAAATCATCCACAAGTATATCCTTGGCTTGAGTGGGGAGGAGGGACTGGTTAAAATAAAAGAACAGCCAATGGTCCATGCAGACCATTTGTATGCTACTGCAAGAGCATAAGGAACCATAAAATAATACCTGTGCTCTATAACCTCACCTGCAGCACTCAGAAGAACCCTGTGTCCTTTACTTGACCATCAGAGATGGCCACGCTAGTACCAAGCCCAGAAATCACCACAGTTCCCTGGAATGTTCCAAGAGAGACATGAAACTTCTGAAAAAAAGTTTCACAGGGAAACACTTTGCCCTAGTATGGTAGCCAGGGATGCTGAACCAAGAGGTCCAGACTGCGTGTTCTTGTAACAGTAACAGCGCATCTTCAACCTCTGCTGGGCCTCTTAAGCATGAGGCTGCTGTGTTCCTTCCTCTGCTTCTTCATCCTCTCAAGAGAAGGATAAGGAAAGATGCTCCTTCCTCAAGCTAACCATGCACCACCACATGCTGAGGTGTTGGAGTAGCATGGGTACAGTGCCTTGTCCAAAATTCTTGAACTGAGGCTCCTTTAAGAAAAATGTGCCAGTCCAGTCAGGAATGTTCCTCAGGCAGGATTCAGTCCATCAGCCACATCTTAAACCATGCAGACCCAAACAATGCATTTTAAGAAGCATACTGTTAAGTTCACACATGTTCCAACACTGCACAACCTAAGTGAGATCTTTTGATGAATGTAAAGGCACTGAATCAGAGGGATGAAGTAAGATGTAAGTGACAGTATAAGCAGAAGGTTTTTTTATTTGCTGGACTACTTTTTAAAGATATAAAAATTTCATATTAAAAAGCAGGAATCTCATGACAGCTCCAAAATAGTCTTATTAGTTGCTGCTTCATCTAAAATTGCATTTCATGTGACCACTTTGAGAGGCAGGTTGTGAAAACGAATAATTAATTGATAAAAAAATTTGAACTTCCAAAATAGCATTTCAAGACTATGCTTTTTCACATGTGTAGCTTAAGCATTTGCACTTCCTAAAAGGAAGAACTACACAAGCCATGCTTCAGTTTGAATTTCTGCAATACAATTTACTGTGGAAATCTCCTTGGTAGCATCAAATAGTCAGTCTCCTCATGAATGTCTTACATTCATAAGTCTACACCTCTGTCTTCAGTTTGCTTGTGTTGCCTGGTGTTGTCATTGGGAACTGCTCTATCTGCTGCCATCTCCTTTGTCCGTTGTTCTCAAGAATCACTGCTCATTTCTTTTTTTTTTTTTTTGCACTGCTCTGCTCTCACTTGGTGCACAATCTTTACTTATGTAGAGATAATTACATAAAGCATATTTATATGAAAGCATCTCGCCTTGCTGAGAACCTAATTTAGTACTTTTACGATTAGTTTCTAGGCTGATCCACTCCCATTCAGTGAGCCCACTTTCGTCTAAATGAAACTAATCAGAAGTTTATGACTCAGCTGAATGGGGTTTAAATGGTACATAACTATACTCTATGAGGGTTAATTAGCTGAGGTAAGTATAAGAGACCAAGTACTGCTACATGATTTCTTCTAGCTTTATGAGCATTCCATTTCAGTGTATTTACTTCCAATTTTCAGAAAGACGACTTTTAGGATAGTGGGATAGAGCCCAAGGTTTTAATATTGTTCTGTAGCTTCAGTATCCTGTGTTTTGTAAGGCATCAAATTTAAAGACGGGTTCCTATGATGTCCATACTTCTGCTAACTGTGCAAGTCCTAAAGTGATGTGAACTAATTATCTGCTTCTCAGTAAGTACTGATTTAAGGGCATAGTTACTATTCTCTAAGGATCTGATTATAGTAATTATTTGGGCTGCCCAGTGTACTGTTTTACTGTCATAGTCCTATCTTGTCATGAACTGTATTCTTAGAAAATTATGAAGTACAATTTTTAATGATTAAATGTATTTTTCATAATATATATTAGCATACTATTTAGCAGAACCTTAAAATTAAATTCATGGACTGGGACCCAAAGGTTTAGAATTTACACAGAATACAGGAGTTACAACTTACTCTTAGCATTTCTGCCTGGGGTGAGAAAAAGGCACAATGCTGATGAGAAGCATTTTTCCCATCACACCAGCTACCTAACTATTCTTAACTGAGACTGACAGCTAATTTTTTTGCTTCCTTGCTGTTAATTGGTTTTTAGCTACTTCCATTCTCATTAATAGCAAAAAAAATAATTGTGGCGTGGCTATTCAGAAGTGTACTAAAATGGTTTAACCAGAAATTATAGTATTTCAAGAATATTCAGACAATTTCATATGTATGCACTTGTTTCTACATTATTGTTTTCTGGATTAATTTTTATATTGCTGGTCACTTACTATAGGAGGCAAATAATAAGCAGCTGGCAATGCCTAATAGTAGTTGTTAATGTCTGACTGATATTGACTAAAACATCCACTCCTTATCTATCATGATTTTGTAATATGAACGGAAAAACAGTATTATGTCATCTTGCTGAAATCAATCCACACTTTAAGCCTACAGACTCACTAAAGATGACCAAACGTGCAAATTTTCCCTGTCTTGCTGATGGATACTGGTTCTGGGGAACATCTTTTGCTCGTTTATGTCCTGTTATATACTGCCACTATTTACCACTCCAGCAATACTCAGTGAAGTAGCTATTCTCTTGCTTAGCATTGAAAAATGGAAATTTATCCTTACTCGGGTTCATTCAGGACTAATAACTTTCAGTTTTTCAAATGTTGCACTTACTGCATCCCTTTTCAGACATATCTCCAACAGCTCTACTTCTCCTGTAAAAGCATATTGATTGACTTCTTAACATCTTCCCTAATTTTATTGACTTCTTCCACCCAGTAATAAACTATTCAAATTCTGCCTTCAGCCAGGGCGCTGACCAGGCATTTATCAAACTTTCAGATATGTTGCTCACTGTTTCTCAATCCCTTGATGCTCATCCAGCATGAGAAGTGCATCCTTAAAGTTTATTGAACTTGTTAGCCTTTCTACATCTTTTCTCATGATACCTACAACACACTTGACAGTGATCAAGATGCTACTGGATAAAGGATATAACTTTTTTCTTTCCTGCATTCATTCAGCTGTCTGCATTAATTGCTGTTTCCTAATTCCCTTTATACTATAAAATCTTTGAGGCTGATATTTTTTTAGTCTGATGTTTATAAAGCAAAGAGAGCCATGAAGCTCTGGTTCAAAACCAGCAAGAATATTTCTTTAAACAAATAACCTCTGTCATAGGAGAACAACAGAAGAGAGTCAGGAGTAAGGAATTGGCAGGGGTTTTTCCTTCTTGACTTTCTTCTCTATTTGCCCAGCAAAGTAACAAATTTGTAAAATTTGAACTGTGATTTTGGTCAGACTTAGAAAACAAGTTTAACAGTTATAGCAGTTACATCAGTGAAAAAGCCCAGTTAAAATAGGTGATATTACATACTTCTCTCATGCAATTCATGTCAAAGTATTATTATTTTAATAATTGTTTAAAAAATATCCACAGACTGCAGGTATTCTAGGAATCAAGTCTTAAATCCCACCAGTAAAAAACTACAGAATAATTGATTGCCTTTTTTCCACTCATTCCTATGGCTAACTTGAAAAAAATCAGGTAATGAAATCAACTCTCAGAACAGCCTTATGTGAACAGGCTACACTAAAATATCATTACGTTCAGGAATTAAATTTTTGTTTACTACTCTTCATACATGGTATCTGAGTTTTCAATCAACTCTTTTGATGTGCATCAAGTGTTCAAATACAGGGGGAAAACAGTGATTCAACAAAACACAATGGGCCCGGGTGCGCGCACTTTTTTGATTGCTCTCTATTCAGCGCAAAAATACTTGTATTTACCGGCTAAGTTCCAATTAGAATAGATGACACTGGGAAAAACGGCTTAGTAATGTACCCTAACAGAAGTCGTACAACAAAAAAGACTAAATACGCAATTTGTCTAATCCATGTTACTATAATTACGCTACAAAATACTGTCGGGACACCAACTTTTCAGACTTTAATAACGGGCGTTTCCCACAAACGCGCCTTGCTGCCCAGCGCTATAAGCGCTTCGGGGAGCGGCTGCAAAGAGCGCGACGCGGCGAGGAGCGGAGCGGAGCGCGGGGGCAGCGCCCGGCCGGGGCAGAACAGGCTCCCAGCCGCGGTGACACCCCCGCCACCGCCACTCGCTCCCGCACCGCACCGCCCTGGCTGTCGCGCCCGGCGGGAGGAGCAGCTCGCCCGCCCTTACCTCAGGTGCAGGTAGTGCACCAGCTTCGTCACCACGGTCACCATCTTCCCGGTCACCTTCCCCGCCGCTGCCTCGGGGCCGGGAGGGACAAGGGGTGAAGAGGGAGCCGC
>JACBWW010000002.1:784203-827833 GCA_020086605.1 Lanius collurio
CCTCCGCGGGGGCAGCGCCCGCGGTGCGGGGTCGGGCGGCGGGGCCCAGGGCGCTGAGGGGCGGCTGGGCCGCGGCCCCCGCGCATCTTCGCGAGTGAGGCAGCGCGGGGAGTCCCCGCCGTCGGGGCACCCCCGCCCGCTCCACTCCGCCCCCCTCAGCGCCGGCCGGCGGCGGGGACACCGTGGCGGGGCTGGGGTCGGGCCAGGGGCAGAGGGAAGGGGAGCATGCGGGAACACGGGCAGGGACGTGCGGCGTGGGTGCCCGGCGGGAGGGGGAAGCCAGTCCCGTCCCAGCGTAGGGCACGGCTGAGACCTCCACGGTGCCTGTCCCAAATGCTGCCCTGTGGGGAAGAGTTAAACGAGGGGCAGGGGGAGTTGGCCTGGGCAGCTTTCCTCGCCGTACGAAACCCACGTCTGCCCTCCGTTCAGCTCAGCAGAGAACGGAGAAGGAGAAGTGTTTTGATTATGGCGTGCTAGAGTTCACGCCGGAGGGTTTGTTATAGTTCTTTAATCTACCAGACATAAGAACAAATTCAGGCTGGGAGTAATAAAACACCATTTGTGTTACTGTAAGGATACTGAAACACTGAAATTACCTATATAAACCACTCCTGGATCTTGGATCTCTTGAAATTTTATCTCTACTGTGGATTGCTTCCTCATATATTTCTACATATAATTGCCACATCTGTTTGATTTGGGTTATGGAGAAAATTCTGGGGTCTTTATTGCTGTGAGAGCAACCTAGAAAATCACAGCAGAAATTAAATCAGAACAGTAGATCCACGTTTTCAAATCTATGAATATTAATTACTTAGTTTCTGGTGCACTCCAAATTAAGAGTATCCCTTCAGCCTTATTCTCCCCTTCCTGTGCATGGGCGCCAAACAAGACAAGACTCTTGAAAAAGTTGTATGTGTTAAGTGTAATTCAAAGACGTTCATAATGCACACATTACCTTGTTTGAAGAAAGCTTGCACACAAAACTGTGTTTCATGTTTTCTTACTCAGAATTCTTGATTAAATTACTTAACCCCTCTAATGAAGGATTTCACTGTGCAGATAACATTCAAACTACTGAAACTATAAACAAAGATAAGCCACAGTACATGAAATGTTTCCAGCCCACCAGCAAGTATTTGGTGTCTGTGGATAGCTTAGAAGTAAGTTTAGTGCCACAAAGATACAATTTAAATGTTTGCTATAAATTAGAAGTTTGTACCTGTAAGGTATTATTGATTCATATATTCATATGCATATACACACACATATTCACTATATGTGTATATATATATGTATACACACACACACGCACACATCTCTTGAAGTAAGCTGGCTAGAGTAAATTTTAATTCAGTTTTTCTAGGAAGAACTGCTTGGAAATCCCCATAAAGAGTATGAATTTTAACTCTGTAGTTTCCTGTTGTCTCTAATCCCTTCTGTCTGCACATTCTTGACAGGATCAGATTTATTTGAAAAGTGTGTTTAGTTTTGGGGGGTTTGATGAATCAGATAACAGTTTCTGTAAACACACAGGAAATTATGCAGACAGTTAAAATAGGTTGGGAAGGGGTTTGGTAGTGGGTAAATACTGCAACTTGGATATTTTTATCTCGTATATATGTTTTTATATCCTACATCCTCAAGTTTGTTGTTTCATCAATGCCATTTTTTTACTCTCCACAAATTCTTTCTGTACTTCCTGTATTTCTCATTGGAGTTAGAGCTCCAAAATATTTTCTCTTCAATTGCTATCTTGTTCTCATCCTCCATGCTGCTCTCTACACAATTTACAGCAGAGTGGAGCAGAAGGTGGTGTTTTATCTCTAGTAGCTTTAGCACAGTTGGCTTATATTTTTGTACTTTTGATTCCCCTTTCATATTTTTTCTTAAAATTGGTTATCTCTCAGTTGTATTCCTTAAGTAATATTTACTTGGTATTTCCATGCTTGTATTTATCCATATAACATTTTTTTTCTTTCAGAAAGATCAACAATCTGATGTAGCTTAAAAATGCTATTAAAATTCAAACTGTTTGTTCCCTAAAATATCTAAATCACCTTGCTAGACCAAAAATTCATCTCAGATGTTCAATTTTTTTATGGTTTTTTTTCCATGCAGGAATTTAAACTTTCCATGAAAAAAAAATGTTGAAAATTTTGGTTTACAATTTCTAAAAAGACTTTCCAAAATATTTGAAATAAAACATACACTTCAGGACTTTTGTTTCAGCATTGTGTCACTTTAGTACATTGTTTGACAAAAACCAAATTTTTTTGCATCATATTTGGGTGCATTTCAGTAGTCAAGAGGGTAACACATATATTTTGATTATATTCTGTCAAAAGATTTCTACAAAAAGAACTTTTAGATTTCGAGTAATCAGCATTTTCTAGCAGAAAATGTTAAATATTTCGAAGGATTGAAAATTTAGCCCACTATTTTCACCATGCTAGGGATGAAAGCAAAGCTTTTGAGATAAAGTATTTGGTCACCCACTTATGCCAAGAGAGGCATGAGCTGTTGGAAGGGGGAAATAAATTCCTAATCTTATTAGCTAATAGGTGTCTTATTCCGAGCTGATCATCCTATGTCCTTTTTACAGTATCTAGCTGATTTTATGCAATTCTGGAGGGGTTTTTTTCCCCTTTCTTACATTTTCCACTTGCAATCCTCATTGGGATGTGTACAAATTGGCAAACCTCAGTGTGCCAGACAAGCATGTCGGGGTAGTAAGGGTGAAAGAGAAGAGCAGTGTATTAGGTGTAATTATGGGTAAAGAATCTGAAAAGGAGCTACCACCTTTTGAAGTCAGAGCTTTGCCTGCAGAGGAAATCCTTGGGAAAGGATTCAAGTAAGCTCCATGGAATGAAGAGGTACAGTCCGTAAAAATATAGGCTCCATCAAAATGCACTTTGAGTATTGTAAAAAGAGTTCACTGACTCTAAAATGGATCTGGTGATTATATTGAAGTGACAGGAGAATATAGGAGCTCTCAGATGTCTTGAGCTTATCATATTCTGATACATAAAAGAATCCAGTTCCACCTGGAGACTGAAGTGTTCATAATTTAATACAATCTGCAGACAGAACTTCAGAGAAGAGGGGAAGGAAGATTCTGGTGACAAAACTGAGTTGCACTTGGTAGCCTGAGACAATTTGCTGTTGTGAGGCTGATGTCCTATAGCAGCAATTGTCATTATGAGCCCCATAATTTATGGAGACATAGTTTGGATAATTTAGATTTTTTTAAATGGAGAAAGCAGGTTTGAGAACAGAATTACACTGTGAGCTACTAACATCAGCAAGGTTCTCACTGCAGGCTCAGAAAGGGCATTTGTGATTGCAGTAGAATCATAAATACATGGCATTTGTACTGTTGGTATAATCTAGTAATCTAATAGATACATAATCTGATAAAAGCAGCAAAAATTTAATGTCAGGTTTTTAATATCTTCATCACATGGTCTGTATCATGGACAATACACACACTTTATCATAAACAGAACTTTAATATACTTTATAATTTGCTTTCCTTAACTAAACAATAATATATTTCAAAGTTAAAAATGAAATTATACATGCGCTTTCCTAAAATTCCTACGCACTGTCCACGTTTATTAAGAATATATGGAAAAAATTTTCCTATACTCTTCCCGTAGAAAATGTGGTGGTTTGAATTTCTTCATCTGCCATTATTTGGTTGTCAGGTGTAATTTTTTGCCTTATTTGCCTTCAAAGCCAACCTGAATCACTCAGAAAAGGACACTCAAGCACTTAGCTGTACCATTAATTTTCATGGAAAAAGGCACTTTGAGGGGAAAAAAAAGGTGCAGCTTCAAGGTAACAGCAAGACATCAATTTTCTGTGTTTGAAATTAACATAATGTTTTACATAATGATCCTCTCTGCTGATCATTAAAATAACATAGTTACCTCGGCAACTGGAACAGTCTGCAAATGTTATCTAGTGATACATAACACATTCTAAAAATACATACAACAAATAAAGTCTGAAACATTATCATTTGGAGGAATTATTTTTTTAAATAAAATCACCTTCTGGTCTAAGCAGATTTTTGTGAGAAAATTTCAGTTCAATACAACTTTATTTTTATTCAAAACTGACTTGACTTGCTCAAAACTTGAAGACCTGATATTGTTTCATTTCCTGACAACGGAAAAACAGTAGTTGTTTTTCAATTACAATTTTCATATTTCTGTAAATGTTTCAATGGCAAACGTTCAGGAAATAAAATTTATTTCTAAAGCAAGGGTCGAATGCTCAAAAAACTTCTGTAAAATGTAGCATACCAAATAATTGACTGATGAATTCAGGGGATCTAGGGACTTCACTGCTTTAGATCTGAATGTCTCCACTGTCATTGCTGGTACCCTTGAGAGTCTGTCCTGAACAACTGAGATCTAATGGGACTGAAATGAACCGATATTGACAACCTTCACCTTTTTTCTTTTTCAAGCAAAACTCAATCAACTGTGTTCACTGATGGTTTTGAGTGTATTAAAATGAATTTTTGTGTATCACTGATTTACTGAAAAGTTTTGCCAGGACTAGCTACCAGCACATCTCCTAGTAGAATGGAAAATTGCTCCAAGGTAGGTAAATTGGTTCATCTCCTTTAAGTTCTCTTTCATTCTTCCTAAGTATTGAAGCTGCTACATTCTTGAAACACCTTCTTCCCTCTGCCTTTGCCACTCACTGCCTGCCTTTCTTTCTCCTGGGAGTGTACTAAGGAATACTCTAACTTCTGTAGGATTTGCTATAATTTTCCAGAGAAGTTGTGTTAAAACAATCCCTTAGAATTCAGATTATTTTTAAATACTAAATCTGAAGTAATGTCAATATAATTTGCTGTTGAATTTGTTTGTGTAATTTGGCTAATATCTACAAATTCTTTCAGTTTGTACCATATGGGATATCAAACACATTGATCTTTTCTGTCAATTTTAATGTTACTTCTTTGTGAGGAACACCAATAAGATTTACAAAGTTTATCAAAGCACTTTTTTCAGTGTATTTCAAGACCTATTGATCTAGAGGTAATTTGTAATGAGAAGTTTCTGAAGATTGCTAGGAAATTGGTAATTCTTAATATATTTGAATATTTGGCCATAACCCATGGGGGTTTTTAAACACTTTTCCTTTGGATATTGAAAATCTGGTGACAAGATAGCTCTGAGAGAGCTTCTGGATACGTAGAAGTGGTCCTTTTATAGAGTAATATTCCAACAGAGATAACAGGGTGTTTACTTTGGAGGCAGGAGTCCTCTTTGTTTACAGATCATTTTGCGAGTGCCCAGCAAATAATCTCCTATGAGGATTTATTTTCACCGGAATGTAAGGAACAAAAATGGCTGCAACTGTATTTTAGGACAACAACAGCAAGGATGTAACGTAATTTGCAGCCTCCTTACAGGCTCCAGTTTCAACCATTCATCCTTCCATCTGAGGGCAACTGTTTTCTGGGGGTTGGCCACCTGAAAAAATTGGGACCAAGGCCTTTCCTCAGGTCTTCAATTTGGAATTTGGTGTCATACTGTTGCTTCCCAAATCTCCAGTATAAGCCCACGCCATGCTACATGTCAGGGCAACACCTAGGCCATCTTTCCCTTCTTTCACCCTTGCTGACAGAGGAAACCTGAGTGTACAAACTGGAAGAGGACTGCAAAGTATTCCTTTTGTCCCTTGAATTGGAGAATGGATGGGTAGGAATCAAGTCCATCACAGAGCATGCTTTCCCTACAAAACAGGCATAATTATCCTGGTGCACCTGAAGAGCGACTGTAAAGGGATCCATATCAATCTCCTTGAGCAGAGGAGAGGTTGGGACATAGCCTCACACTAAAAGTTTTAAAGCCAATAATAAAGGTATTAATTACACCACCAAATTTTATAACCATTCCTAAGACCTTTATCCTCTCTGACATCTAATGAGAGAGTGCATGCTGTCTGGGGCCATGATTAGCTCACAAAAAAAGACAGATTAAAGTATTAGACATTACTGAGCAGATGGATCGTTACACAGGATCTTAAGCCAAGAGATAAATATTCCAAGCACATCACATTTGGAAGATAAAAAATATTTAAATAAGTCTTTAAATACCTGTGTAGATTAACAACGATCTAACTTTATGGTGTGTCAACACACATACCAGATGACAAAATAAAGAATGCGCAAGGCTTTCACATCTTTTCTCAGTTTAACAAAGCTCACTTGGGCAAAAGACTGGGCCACAGGAATCCTGTGCATGAGTATCCAACATAGGAAACTGTAGGTGACTCATCTACGTTGCTGGTAATCCAGTATTATTCATACTGTGTTTTCTTGTATTTATTGGTGCCCCAGTTGTTTGTATTTTTAGGAATACAGAAATAATGAGTACTGTAGGGTTTTATTTTGTTTGCTTTCTAAAGTCTGAAAACAAAAGAGATGGAAATGTTGATCAAGCAATTTGCAGAGCTGGAAAAAGAACAGGCTTAGTTTGCAATAACCAACTCTGCTTCACTAGGAAATTGTAAGTATTTAACCTATATTTTTGCAAAAATGCAGCTAAAAACCATAATGTTTCCTGTACTCCTTGGTTTGATATTTGTCTGTTTTTATGTGATTGAGTTAGTTTGTTGCTCCCAGAGCAAGATTTGTTTGTTTGTTTGGGGTTTTTTTTGGCATTAGCTACTTTCCAAGGCATTAGCCCAGGGATACATACTTAGAGTCTCAACCCCCCTTCCCCCCTATTTCACTCACATTCTTTGTTACAAGAAAGACACTTCACCATTTGGAACAAGGATGAATGCAAAGCCCTTTAGAGAGAGGGCTGAACCAAGAAGAACTATAATCTGTCTCAGTAGGTGGTTGGACATGATGAAAAGGAGTTTCTTGCTTCTGAAAAGAAATCTTAAAATTACTCTAAAGTATGGCATTATTAAGGTATGCTATTTGTGTACTGTTCCATTGATTTCTGTTTGCAGCTTCTAATCTTCTTCCCTGAAAACTCTGCCTAGAAGTGGATGAAGTCTCCATCTGCTTGTAAGGTTTTCTATATTGATTACACCCCCACTGATACCTGGGTATGTGCAAACTTGTGACTGCTAGGCTGTATCACAAGGGGTTAAATAACACTAAACCCACAACAACTAAATTAGACAATATTCATGTGACTGGCTGAGCTAGGGAGCAAAGAATTCTGAAAATCTTGGGGCAGGAGCCACAAGCACGATATCACAGCTTATGCTTCTAACTATGGATGTGGAGACCACCTGTTTTAGAATCATGTGTACATCAGCAGAGAAACAGATTGCTGCTTACAAGAGGCATACGAGTCTCATGTCATCAGACTCCAGTGCCACAAGTTCAGTCTGCAGATTTTTTTCTTCTTTCACTGATCTTGTCTTATTCTGTCTTCTCATTTCTTGCTTTCATGTGCCTTTTTTCCAAACACGTGTCCATGTTGTTTTCTGTTTTCCTTCTGCTTTCTGTA
Organism: Lanius collurio; assembly: GCA_020086605.1. NCBI lineage: Eukaryota > Metazoa > Chordata > Aves > Passeriformes > Laniidae > Lanius > Lanius collurio. The sequence goes on from JACBWW010000002.1 coordinate 791,703, forward strand.
GTGCTCTTTTCTTTCTATCTTCAGCAGGTCTGCTGGGAAGCATATACAATGTCCTTTGTTTCCTCCAGCAGCTCTTCTTTCCCACCTTGACTGTCTTGGCTGTTATCAGTCACATGCAAGTTGCTCAAGTGGGACACTTTAGTTTTGTTCCAGGAGGAGCCAAGTTTGTCATATTCAAAATTACTGTTTTGGTACCTCAATTAGGAGTCACGCAGTATTAGATATTATATCTGAAGGCTTCTAACCAGGTAATGGCCACGCAGATGTAGCTCGTGTTGCTTATATGATTAATATTTATTGCACAATATGAAATTTGCCTACACTTTAACACTAGGCATAATATTTACCATTGGACACAACATAGAAGTGATGGAAAAACTGAAATAAATAATGTTGAAATTGTCTCACAATTCTATAACTGAAAGTAATGCAAAATCCTAATGACCCTTTAGTAGCTGGACTAATGCTTTCAATCCTTGACAGAGGTCTTGCTGAGATTGGTTTTTTACTACTGGCTTAGTTGTACGTGCTTTGAAGAAATACTGGGACTAAAGCACTCTTCATATTAGTCTGAAGGTATTTCTTGCTGGTGATTTAAGGTTTTAAAAAGAAAATAAATTTAAAAATGTTAAAGTGGGCAGCAGTCTTAACTAAAAGCTACAGCTGGGCTGACACACGTAGAGGAAAATCCTGTCAGGTTAAATATAGAAACATGTTCCACCCGTGGATTAACTTTATATCTAATCCACTCATGTTCTGCCACATGGCACACTACCTACACACACAAACTCTGTGAGGAAGAGCACAGAGGTACAAATTTACGTTAGATCGTACTTCCTTCCCATCCATTTCTATAGTTCTGAAATGAAACAAACCTAGAAGAAGTGTCCAAACATTTTCCAAACTATAGTATCAGTTATCTGCACAGTAATGTATCTGAAGACTTGCAAGTCAATTAATTCGTTTTTCAGAATTATCCCTTCTGACTTCAGTATGCAGTGTATTATGTTGAAAAACTTCTAAAAGTCTACATCTATTCAGTGCTATGGATTTACATATTTGGTTTGTCTCTAAAATGACTCACATATCTATCATTAATGAGAAACAAACTCCTTTTGGGAGTCTTCTGAGAGCTGCTTCTCACCGTACATGTACTTTCAGTACGGATGCTTAACTGACAATTTTAAAATTTGCAATAAATTTTAAGATGTTTGATTAGATCAACAGGGGACTGAGATTAAGGCAAATGCAACATTTAGCACTCCTGTGCAAACAGCAAATTATTCTTCCTCTCCCAAGAAAACTGTGGTTGAAATCCGATCATTGGATTTCATATTTAAGACTAAGTTGCCTTCTCACAATTTTCCTGTTACAGCTTTATTATGATTGAAGACATAAAAAGTAAATTGAAGCCACTGCTATGGTTGGTTTGTTGTTTTTAATTACCACTACCCATAAACCCCCACTCTGGCCACTGGTAGCTGGGGAAGAAAGAACAATATCTAGAAAAGTGTCCATCAGTAGCATTTTCCTTTCCTCCTTCCAGCACAGCCAGACCATGAATGGGTCATCAGTGAAATCAAGAACAGCCTGAAGCTTTTGTAGAAAACATTTGGCTGTGGCATTCCTGGAAGCAAGAGAGTCAGCCCAACATTGGGGATTGTACATCTACCTGCCATTGTCTTGGGCAGCTTCTAAGTGAGAGCTTTAAGAAGGAATGAGGTGCAGAGGTGTGTGCTGTTCAATGATTCTGCTTTTACAGGAGTTTGTCAGTAAAGACTGCTTTAAACCTACACTGATTTATGCCAGATAAGGTGACTTTAAAATTTTGCAGTGCTTGTAAGAGGTCAGAGAGCAGCCTAAATTAGACTCAGTATTTCATAAAATACAACAGGTAACAGGCACCCTGAAAGCAACACATTCAAGCAAATGTTTTTCTTCTCCTTGTACAATTTTGCAGGAGTGTTGCATCATGGCTCTAATCCACCTTATGGCTTCTTGGTTTTTAAAAAAGAGACAGTGTATCTAATTACTTGATTAATGAAAAATGTACATACAAAAGCTGAAAGTGATGACATTGCCAAAAAACATAAGATACAAGAGGTCTGGTAAGCCAAGTATTAACCTTACAATTAGATAGTTGCTAACTTCAACTCATTTTAATTACATTGATTAGTGAAACAATGGAATTCATATACATATAAAGGCAAGTTCTAATATTCCTTTTCAAAAATCATCTAGAATAGGGTAAATGAAGTTGTCTTTGAACAAGCAGTATGCCAAAGTCTGTCCTCCACAAATCATCGAAATTACGCCAGACCCTGAAAGAAAAGATATGGCTGTTTTTGTATTAATTTTTATAGTGGAATACAAACTTTATGATAAAACTTGAAACCAGAATTCTTTCTCTCTTTAATTTTTTTTTTAAATGATCTTCCTGCTTAAACATTTTGCCTGAGGCTTTAACTATTCACAAAGACATCCGTCCCAGCAGCTGCTAATGCAAAACCAGTTGTAGGATGAGGAATTTATTTGTGTGTCTCCATCATTTAGGAATTTATTGCAGCTGTTGATCCTTGTTATCTATCATATAAGAAAGAAGAACAGAAGCCAGTGCTTTTCACTTAACTACTTTTTTTTCAAGATAATCTACTTTTCATGTAAAAATCTATGCTTCTAATTTTACAGAAAATTAAACATTCAGAAATGTAGGTTTGCCATTCACTTTGAGGAAACTGAAATTTATCTCGTCTATCATAAGTACCAGTACAGTATATAATGTTTATAAAACTTGCCTCTGAAGGTACCTGCTTTATTCCATTGATTATAAAGGGTATAAAGAAAGACTAGTTTGGACAGCTGTCCTTTTGACACCTGAGTTTAGGTAGTTTGATTAGTTAGGACTCAATCATGACTTATTTTAAGTCATGTGTCTGCTGTTTGTTTGCAAGACTAACGTAAGTTAAGCGCATTCTGGCCTTAAAAAAGAGGATTTTTTAAGGTGAGACAAATCCTAGTCCACCATTATTTACATGTGTCCTTAAAAGAAGTATGAATGAAAAGCCTATATTTTTTCTTTAAATGTTGACAATTCTCAAATTAATGAGGCAACAGATATTTAATAGAAACAATTCATACTATAAATACTGATTTTCTACATTTTGACAACTTAAACTTTGAAGAATATAATTATACCTAATGCCAGCCACCAGTGCAACATCAGGGGGAATTCAGACATAACTGCAAGAAGAAGAAAAGTAGAAATGTAAATTTAAAACCAATGAGAATGGGGACATGTAAGCAGTGTGCTATGTTATCAAAGGTCTGCTTAGTTATGTTTCATAGATTATATATTTTACATATATTGAAATGGCAAATGTTTTATGTCCTGACCAGCACCTTCCCTGGCCACACCCAAGCTGAGCCATGTCCCCACTGTGTGATAACTGCAGGGCCATTCTACAACACCATCTTGCCTCCCCCAAAGAAAGCTGACAGATGTAGTAGCAGGGACTGGGAAGCCCACTGCCATGTGCTGACAGCTCAAGGTCAGCCAGCAGAGGTTTGGTTTGCCATCTGAAAGAAGCAATGATAAATCTGGGGTTGTTTGGATCCATCAAGATCCATCATTAAATAAAATGACAGAAGATAACTCCATGTATAAATTATGTACAAACAGGGTTTTTTTGTAGTTTTTAAAAATTCCTTGATTTAAATACAAAAATTATTAATGAGGAATAACAGTAGTTTAAATTTGAGAAAATCGAATTCAGTAAATGCGAAATTATGCTTAATTTTTAAAGGTAAAATCTCTGTTGTTCTTTGGTTTAATTTGTCAGGGAAGTGGGGAATCTCCCATATGTATAAAGTGCTAAAAAACAAATGGGAAAAGCAATGGAAAATGGAAGATTAATTACTATACAGTAGGGAGGGAGTCCTAATTTGTCAAAACTATTTTTGTTTTTCTAAATTCTAGAATAAACATATTAAGCTCAATGTTTAAGAGGAAAGAATCCTCAGATGGGGTCTGTCAAGGATGGAGTTAAAATATATTTTCTAATTAGACATAGAAGCATTCTGCTAAACTGCATGAGAAGAAGGAGCAGATTACTAGGTGCTGGCAAAAAGAGATGATGAGTCCCATTTACAGCAGCTAATTCTTTTCCTTTTCTTTCCTTTAAGGGGAAGAGTTTTGTGGGGGACAAAGGAGTTTCATGGTAGAATGATTCATTTTCCTCATTGAGATTTAGTTCAAATGGTCTTACTTAAAACCTTTGCAAGGACTTTACTGAAGCAAAACTCCTTTTTACTCTGAACTTGAGCTAAAATGTTAATTACTAGTTCTTAAAGTGTCCAGACATGAACAGTTGTTAATGTCTTGATTTGAAAAAAACCCACCTCCCAGATGCAGAAATTGTATCTAGGCTGGATCTGTTTGTAATGAAGTATTGGAATATGAACTAAACCTCTGATTTTTCAATAAGAATATAATGGTTTAAAATTCTGCAACAAATCCAGAATTAAGTTTTAAATGGGAGGATTTAAATAAAGGCATGAGTAAAATGGATGGAAAATAGAGATACATATTTATTTAGCCTTAGGGAAAATTAAGTTAGTCCAGTAATACTTGACTAACATAATTTTGAATCATAGCGAATTTGTCCTTCAACTTGTAATACTATGCAAATATTTAGCAGTAAACCTACTTACCAACTGAAGTTATGATGATGTGAATAATAGTAACTGTTACAGCATAATCCCAAACCCATTCTTCCACAACCAGAGCAAACAGCAGACCACAAAGGAAGTAAGTTATTTCCAAGGATATCACAAGAACTATAAATGAAAACAATATTTTCACCAAATATGGTTTTGAAAGACTTCTTCTCATATTCAAAATGATAGTAGTAAGAAGTTAAAATATCTGAGATAGCAGATTTTCTTACAAGATAACTGAGTTCAGTTTTTGGCCCCTCAATGCAAGACAGACAGTGAGGTGCTGGAGCATGTCCAGAGCAGGGCAACAGAGCTGTGGAAGGGTCTGGAACACAAGTTCTTTGAGGAGCAGCTGAGGGAGCTGGGGGTGTCTAGCCTGGAGAAAGGGAGGCTCAAGGGGACCTTACTGCTCTCTACAACTCCCTGAAGGGAGGCTGTAGCCAGGTGAGAGTCAGCTTCTTCTCCTGAGTAACAAGTGATAGGAGTGGAAATGCCCATAAATTGTACCAGGGGAGGTTTAGATAGAGTATTAGGAATTTTTTTTTTCACAGAAAGGGTTGTGAAACTTTGGAACTGCCCATGGGAGTGGTGGAGTCTCCATCCCTGGAAGTGTCTAAAAAAGGGTGTGGATATGATACTGGAGGACATGGTTTAATGGTGAATGTGAAAATGGTGGTGATGCCACGTTGACAGTTGGACTTGATCTTAAAGGTCTTTTCCAACCTAGATGGTTCTGTGATTCTATGAGTCTATGAAATATTATGCTTATGTTTTCTTTACAAAGATAATTTTTAAGTTTGCCACAGACATCTGCATGGGTTGTATCCTGATTTGCCTGTAGACTTTAAAATGTTACATAGTTTACATAAAAACATGTAATAACAGGATTGTGACCAGTGATAGGACTATGACTGATTTATATTGCGTAGAGGGGAAATTTAATGAAAATTTTCCTTAGGGACCATCCATAATCTTTGCATATGATGCCAAATAGATTTGTTTGATACACATAAATAATTTTTTTCTCAAACAAAACAAAATTGTGTGCTTAAGGGCTTATGTTTGGTAAGAAACTTCTTAGCCTCCTCCCTTCATTGTATCATATATTAATTTATATGGTATATGGACCAAAATATCTACATCTCTATCTCCCTCTCTCTCTCTATGTGTATATATATATATATATATCAGAACAATTTAAAGACAAGACATAGAAGGGGAGATAGAGCAGAAAGCCTACAAGGTGAGTGGAGGCAAAGCATCCCTACAAGCAGGAGCCTGACTTTTCTTGGTGCTGATAGCTGTGTGGCTACATGGGATAGCAGGGGCTTGAATGGAAAATACCTGATGTCTCTTCTAGCTTTAGTCCTGAGTTCACATGCAACAGGCCATACACCTGAGTTTGTAATTCAGTTAATTGTCCATCTAAATGAACTTTGTTCTTCTTTTTAAGTACACAGGCATATAAAGTAACATTTTAATTGGAATGATTTATTTTTCCTACTGTTGCAATAAAAAAAAAAATCTCTATGATTTCTGTAGCTGACAGTAGAGACCAAATTTCTTTTTTTCCACTCAGTATATACAATGAAATTTACTTTGGCATCATTTCATGCCCTTCAATTTTATTATTTTATTTAGAGAGTCTATTACTCCTTATGGTATGATGGATCTTTCAATGAGTATTTTAAACAATTGTAAGAAAAAAAAAAAGAAAAATATAACTGGAAAAACCTCATGTGATCAGGAAGGGGGGAAAACCCCTTTAAAAATGAGTGTTTCACAATGCATTATAGTATATTTTTGTTTATTATATTTCATGAGGACAGAATCCCTTTAAATTATGCCACTCATATTGTAATTTAGAAAGTGTGTTTAATTAGCCAAATGCTCTGGAAACTTTTCTACAAAACTGGGCTAGAAAGGATACCTCACCTTGAGCTGATTTCCATCTTTATTTTGAGGTTGTCTTAAGAGAGAATTCTGTTTTTAACAGGAGTGAGTGAAACTCTTGAGTAAACTAATTCTCATTTGCAACATCATTCAGACATCTATGTTGTGACTCTATGCTCTTAGATTTTAAATAGTTGCTCTTATGTGTTTCCATGTTGTTTTCATGGATGGACAGAAAGGAGGATGGGACACTATGACATAGTATGATGTAGCTGCTGTGTTTGCAGATAAACATTTTGCATCAAACTAACTGATAAAATTTTCTGGGGAAAAAAATCATATTGACATACAGTAATTACATTTGGACCCTGAAAAGTAATTCTAATGGAATATGCTTTAATTTTCTTTTCCACTACCATAACATACATGTTCTTTCTTCTTCTGGAATCAGTATTGACACTGCACAAACATCTATGCATTTTTATTACTCTTTTAACCCACAAAGTAACCAATTTATGTTTGAGCTTTGCATATTTTACTAACAGATTATGAGGTTTGCCTTTGTAAAATAGATTACAAATCTGGTAAAATTTTATGTATGCATGTAACTTTTTAAGAATGGCAGTTTAGAAAAAAAGAATTTTTGCTGAGAGCTTCAGACAAATTGCAGAAATTTGTATTAGGATATATAAAGATACATTTAGGGATTGAGCTACAATTAAATCTTGATATTTTAATGCTCACTCTTTTCAAGCATTACCAAAGCAAAATTGCCATCAGTTGAATGTGACCTGTTTCTCAGATCTGAATCCAGTGACTCATAAGAAATTTGCTGCAGTATGAAAATTAAATTAAACAATTTTGTAGAGGAAATTGATGTAGAATAGGTAATTGTTCTGCAATGAAAATGAAATACTCCGGCAAAGCAGAACATTTTCTTCTGATGATGCCGGATCAGAAGAAGAACTCAACAAAAAGCCTAAAAATCACTTGAATGTTAAGTAGCAATACAGAAATAAGAAGTGCTGGCAAGATGCACAAACATTTAATTGCAGTGTAGTTAAAATGCAGAAATCATTGGTTTTACAAAAACAGCTTCAGAATACTACTAATATTTGGAAGACAAGTTTACATCCACATACAATATATTTTATTGACTGAGGGGGAAAAAAAAAGGAAACAAACTTCAGTTACCTAAGTAATAAGAGTTAATCCATGAGGGATTTGTCTTAAAATCAAAAGGTGCCAAACCATCCAACATTTTAATCCTGTGGAAACAAAATGAATAAATTTAACCAGAGAATTTTAGTGATGTCTTAGTGATTTTATGACATATTACAGATGTTTTTAAATACGATTTCAAATTGAATACTCTGGGTTTTTGCAAGCTCTCTAAGTCCCATTCTGAGTTGCTTGCTCACTTTTATTTAAGATGTTTGGTGCTATGCATGCTAATCAATAACTCCAAATGGGGATATAGTTTGTCTTTTTTTATAGAATATAAAATCTTTATTTTCCTTTTTTTTCATGTCATCTTTTCTCTTATGTTCATTAATTTACATGATGCATCTGCAAGGAAGAATATTAGTACCAACATTTTATATTAATTTTGAGTCTCCCTTTGCCAGTTTGTGCATTTGAAAGAAGGTTCAGGTACAACAACTTAACTGAATTTCAAAAATATGTTCACAGAATAACCAGGCCAAGATGCCTTCAGTCTGGATGCTTCCTTTAAACAGGCATATGTCTAGCCATGATATCCAGTTGCAGTATGCCAGCATATTAGACTAAAGACAGGGAAATCTTACCTGAATACTGCAAAGCACACAGATAGGACCACATAGTACACAGTGTAGAAAACTACTATGCATATCAACAGGTTCACCAGAACAACCTGAAAAAGGGCATAAGACAGTAAAACCTAAAGCCATGTTAACATCAGGCATTGTCAAAAAACAATTCTAGATTTCTATAAATTATAATGTGAAAAAAAGTTCATAAAATAAAATACTTAGGCAGAATTTTTGCTGTTGCTGATTACATAAACATGCTAAAAGCTCTCTGGTACATTTCAGCTCCTAATGTGTGGCTATCATGAGTGGCTTTGTTTTTATCATATATTGTTGTATACCTACTATATATATGATTTACAAGTGTTCCTAAAAGGAGAAGGACATTTATTGATAGTTATTAAGAAATTAAGAAGGGGTAATGAAATTCATCAGGGAGATGACAGCTAGAAATGTTTGGGGGTTTTCTTCATTAGGACTACAGCCCTAAAGAGGTCAATCTGTTTAGCTCCAAGGGATGATTTGATTATGATAGATAAGTACCTTCACAAGAAGAAAATACCAGGTACTTAAAGACTCTTTAATCTATCAGAAAAGACGCAAGAAGTAAACAGCTACAAGTTCTTGCTAGACAAATCTGAAAGCTGCAGGAAGGACATCTTGGACTGTGAAGGTAATTACCCAGTAGAGCAAACTCCCTTTGGAAATAAGAGATCCTACTAAGCAGTAACAGGTACCTCTGAGAATGAAACCTCAACTCTAACATTCACTTCTGGCCTTAGTTCTTTTAGTGGTTGCATGGTAGGTAATGCATTTGCAGAAGCATCCAACATTGACAGAAGTGGAAACACTGTGAATTTGGCAAACCACTTATTTTCATCCTGCTAAATGTTGTAAAGTAATAAATATTGAATAGTGCATCTATCTCCCACAAGGAAAGAGAGTAAAGAGCTTTAGTTTCTAATGCAACAGAAGAAAAACCCATCATGCCTGTACAAAACTGGTATTTTTCAATAAGAAAAAGTCTAGGACGGTCTTACACTTTTCTTTTTCCCTTATGTCAAAACAAAGCCAAGCAAAACCTGAGAACTATTAATCTCTTCAGCCACATTGGTTTGTGGGCTAAATACAGCTGCTTTGTATTGTCTGTATTCTTATTCAAAATGAAAACTGGCCAAATAACCCATTTGATCCCTTCCTTTCCACAGTGTGTGTGGTGTGAATCTTTCTTGTTTCATTGCTCTGAGCAGTTGCACTTTTCCTGTAATTCCGCCTTTATCCATTGCCCCTCCTCTTGCATCTGCCTCTGTGAAGCCTTATCTGCCCTAGATGGAGATTGGTACAGTAATAAAAGTGGTGAGCCAGGACTGAAGGGAAAATCACAGAGCTGAAGGATGGCTCTGAGATGGTGACCTATTGACCTGTAATTACAGTAGGCAAATTCCTAGCCTTGAAATCAGCAACAAACTTTCACTGGCATCAAAGGCACAGTATTTTTCTCTTTGTACCCAGAATATTCTTAGTCCCTGTCTTAGGGGTGTGGTGGGGCATTAGGTACAATATGCTTTGCCCTCTTGAGCAGCCTAAAGAAATGCATGCTATATGAAAATAAAAACACTGAAAATTTCCAGTTGTATCACATTCTACCCTGTTTTTTTTATTTGACCTTGCCACAGAAATTTAAACATATTTAATCTGAGAACACTTTTTATTTTCAATTGATTTTTCCCTTTCTAGATCTTCTGATATTTCAAAGCAAAAACCCCCACAAATTAAAAACTACAGGATTATTCATTATATGTAAAAACAACTTAAAGGAAGAATCTTAGGAAATCATTGGTGACATCAAATGTAAAATTTTATTAGACACTTCCAAGAGTTATATCTCATAAGTGGAACAACATCACATATTTTGAAATCCTTTTTATAAGATACACCTTGCAGTACTTGCTACCAGCACTATAGGATAAAGTATCCTTTTAATTTGTTTTTTTTTTTTAGGAAGCAAACATTGAAGAACAGTCTGTAAGAATGAAAGCAGCAGCTCATTTCAGCCCCACAGCAGTTGTCTAATTCTCTAATACTATCTGGTGACAAATACAACACTAAATAAACTCAATTCCTTTTACCTTGGTTTCAGCAGTTTTGACCTTGAGAGCCATGGACACATGATGAGTGAAAGAAAGTGTTGCTATATTTCGTATGCCAACATTAGCAGGAAGAAGCAGCTGGTTTTCACCCCAAAAAACATTCTTATGGGTAAGTATAGGACAGGGTGAGGTGAGTTGATTGGATTAAACTGACTTGAGACAGAAGACATCTGTGAGCTAAATGTAAGCCGCTGAAGAGCAAAGAGAAAATCCTGCTTGCTCATGCAATGTTCCAGCTTTTGCAGCTCCAGCCAGCCAAAACACATCTACAATATAACTTGGCTATTTAGATGTAACATTATTATTCTTTTCTATCTTTTAATAACTTATTTTTCAGCATTCATGTGATGACAGAATGTGAACAGTTCCTTTGGGTTATTGTAACTTGCTACTTTTAATTATCTTTCACATTTTCTAGCATTAATTCTATTGACTGTAGATGTGGATTGGTACATTCTTCATAATGTTCTTTGCTAACATTTTTCTTTCAGCTATCACTTTATTACATTAAGTATAAATCACATTAAATTAGGTATAATTAAGTTAAGAAATTCCAGACTTATGTTATGACTCTTCTTTTCCTGAACCCTATTTTGTTCCTTCAGTAGAATGAAATTTAGTGGGTTTTAGAGCACATCCAACTTCTTCTGAGCAATTCCTTAATGGATTCAACTGTGACTTTTTACAGGCACATTATGATTCGGTATGCTGTGTTATTTGGAAAAAGAAGATGCTTCTGAAACTGAACCAAGAATGAACTTTTTTTTTTTTTTCTGCTGACACTAACATAATATGTGCAAATTTCATTAGGGTTTTTCATGCCTTTTTAGTCATACAAAATGAATGTTATCCACTCTAAAATGCAGTCTGCGCTCAGCAAACAAGAGCTTTCACTCACAGATTTGATAGCTCCAGATTGTGAATACTGTCAGGGAAATTACTGGTAGTATTGTGTGAAATTCCTTCCTGTGCAAAAGCACTAGCATGAAAATCTGTACATTAGTAAAGTCCTATTTTGAGGGCTGAAGGGATGACAAAGGAACATACTAAAAATAACCCCCCCCCCAAACTACATTGCTTAAACAGTTGCAATAGTCACAAGCAGCAAATAAATGAAGACATATTTGCTTTAATAATTAAAAAATAATTTAAAAGGAGCAAAAGGATTCATTCAACGAGCACACTATCTACCCCAAAGAATCAGCTGAAAACAACCATGATCTAAAATTAATCTGCAGAAACTTTTTCAGTAGCTATAACTAGCAAGGTAGTTGAAAAAGTAGTGAATTGCATTAATCTAAGATAGTTATTAAACAAAACAAGTATTTACATTCACTGACTTCTTCACAAAGGGTCAATTTAAACAAAGACTTATGACAGAAACAAAGTCAACAAGTTTGACTGAGATGTAATGGAAGCTGTAGGCATGGAATTGTTGGGGAGACTAAGAGGTTCTTCCCATTCCTATTGCACAGGTGAAAACTAAATACTCTGAGAGAACAGACAATATTGCTGTCACACGCTTGCTTCAAGATTGTAAACATCTGAATTGTGGTAACCCAGTGAGCAGGAGCAAATCAAACGTGGAAGTGGCAGAAAGTGTGTGACCCAAAATACTGACTAAATTACTAAGTAGTGAATGTTAACTATAAAGATGTTGCTGTTAGCTACATGTGAAGAAATGGAATAATGACTTTTGTCGTCCTTATTTTCTTAAAATTTACTGGATCAGCAGTAGGAAAAATGACAACTATTCAGCAGAGAGAGACAAAAGACAAGTTTTGATAGAAGTTAAGTTAAATTATATAGTTGGGTTTCAACAAGCCCTACCTTTTAATATACACTTTTTTTTTTCCCTTTAAATCATTACACTACAGAATTTTTTTAGGCCTGTGAGGAAAAATATTACTCCATTACTTTTGAACCCCTGGAGTTTGTGCTAGTTTGTTTTATGGAAGCACATGGAAAACAGTTACTTAGATAGGATATCAATACCTGACCTTCATATGTTTGACAATAGTTAGTAAAAACTGTTATTTGACATTTGGCTGTAAATATACGCTTTCTTTGTAATGATATGTAATGGACAATATCTAAGAAATATTCAAAGAACCATAACAGAGAAAACTGCAGAATGGAGAACACCTTTTGAAAGGAAAATTAAGCATATTTCTATAGGGCAGTAATTATTTTTAAGAATATGATAATGGCACCTAACGGTAGCAAGGCAATACCTAGTTCCTGTCTGCTACATGTGCCAGAGAAAAAAGTCAAATGTAATAATGAAATGTGAGGAAAGTTTTATAAAACTTACAGCTAAGTTTGCTGCCTAAGCTTATTATTTAGGATTTGTTTTTCTGGTTTTGACTTTTTTTAGAATGTTACCATTTACGTCCACAATTTTTTATGCTGTCAAACGGTATTGAAAAAATAATTAACAACAATTTTAAGAACTGTATCATACAGCCATATTACAGGAACAGCTCATGGAAAAGAATAGGTAATTTGTGTTGCTCTTAAGCTGATGGTTTGTACTACTGCTCTGTGCCTTAAAAAGTAGAGCTAGACCAGGAATCACATTCCTTAGGTAATTCCAGAACCTGAAAAAAAGTTTTAAAATCAGAGAAATTACCAAATGCAAAGTTTTAGATTAGTTTAGTTTAGATTTATTATCCTGAAATCTTTAAAAAAGTACAGAGCTCAACCAAATGGATGCTGACTGGATTGTGTGGTGAGAAATTTTTAGTTTACTGGATGATGACATCAAAACACGTGTACTCTGTCTCCATCTGCTGATAGGGAAGAACTTACATTGTGTGTGAGGATAGAAGAGCTTGGAAAAAATAAATGGTGGCTGCTGGTTTTGTGGCTGGAAGCGACTGGCAGAATCTGTCAATGCAGTGAATGAAGGGAACTAACATTTCTTGACTTGAAACATGCCATGACTAAATGTAGCTTAATTATGTCCTATGAAAGACAGCCCCTACAATTTGGCATTGGTCACATATGCGTTGTACAGCCTCAATATGACAGCTTGAGTCCCATATGGGAGGAGAGAGAATCATGTGAGGTCTAAACTCTACCACCATGAGGATTAAAGCAATTACATTCTTTCCTTCTTTAACCTCCGTTGCAGATGGGTGAGAAATCTGAGAATTAGGAGGAAGCAGGAATGTTCTTTGAACATATCAGTCTATTACTTGTTTTAAATTTTGTTGAATTGCTTTTAACAATGCCCCTATTCCTGATATTATGTAAAAGAATTTTCAATATAATTGATTAAATAAGAAGTAAATGTTAGGAACTTTCAGCTTCTGAAAAGTTGTCTCCTTGAATTTCTGTATTAAAGCTTAAAAATTCTAAAATGTTCATAGGACTGAAAGAATTCAACTCAAAAAACTGATAAAAATCTTTCTGATTAGCAAACTGCAAATGAATTGGATTCTTTTTAGAAATAATTAACGCCAACAAGCTACTTGTATCTAAGGAGTTGGCTTAATTAACAGCAAAAGTAGTAAACAACATCTTTTGTTTTGTTAACTGACATTGTTGACTTTGTGAACAAGTTCAATATAAAGCTTGAAAGTATTGGCAAAGAAACCAATTTAGTTTATTTATTCAAACTAGAAATTAATTTTATTGTTTGGGAATGGTGTGGGATTGATAGAACTGAAAATGAAGTCTTCTGTTTATCCAGAGAGGAGCTATAACACAATTGCAGCAGGGTAAACTTTCCACTCTGGCCCCACTGTATGTCTAAGAAGAAAGTTTAATTGTCTGTATTAAAAAAAAAAGAAAAAAAAAAATCAATATTTGACCTTTCTGCTGAGAAGCTAAATGTGCTGACAAGCCTACATTTTGAAGATATTCTGGCATTTCAACTAGAGTTAGTGGGAATTTTTGGTAAGTACAGTGAAGCACTGAAAAATCCCTTTAGGACTAGGCCCACAAAAACTGAGGAGCTGTAAAATTGCTGCTACGGTTAGAGGAAAATACATCATGTGGGATCAAACACTTGGACATAGGAAAGGCTGCTGCACCTCCATGCTTCCAAGACCAAAGGATAGCCAGGCTGTGTGTAATCACCCACGCATAGCACACATGTATGTGCATGCACATCACACATATGCACACAGGTACATGTACACACGGACGCCACAGAGCTCGCAGATGGGCACACAGACCACGTACACACACACAGACAGCACCAGTGGTCTCATTCTGCTCCCGACATTGTCTGAATAGGTTGGAGGCCCAATAGTGAAAAGATACATTTATACAAATGGAAAGGTAACTGTGACCCAGCTCCAGGAGCTGGATCAGCACACAGTCTGCCCAGCATTTGGTGTCTGGATCCCAGTTGCTGAAAGCAGGACATATTAACCCCTGTGGCTGCAGCCAGTTTCTGGTCCAGACTCTCACATTTAAACACACTTTTCCACACTTGTTCCTTCACCAGTCACCTAAATCCCTCCTTTCCCAGCCTTTGGTTTCACACACATCTCTTTTGGGCAAAGCCAAAAAACACTCTTTCCCTGCATCCCATATAGTGTCCTACCCC
This sequence comes from Lanius collurio, assembly GCA_020086605.1. NCBI lineage: Eukaryota > Metazoa > Chordata > Aves > Passeriformes > Laniidae > Lanius > Lanius collurio. The sequence goes on from JACBWW010000002.1 coordinate 806,813, forward strand.
TTTAGCCTGAAAGGTGGTTCAGAGGAAAGCTCTGAGTGACTCATCTTGGGTTTCACACCTGGGCAAAGGGGCTGAGGCTCTCCTGACATAACCGTAGGAAGGTGTTTGCTCCTCACAGGCAGTAACTTGTGTTCCCACCTGCCATTGTATGTCAGAGCTCCCTGGGCTTGCAGAAATGGATCAACAGTTCTCCTTGATGCGCCTGGGATTAGCCCACCACGGTGCTGTTTGAGCTCCCCCTCTGACACTGTCTCTCATTTCTCTCCCTCAGGGATGTGCAGACAGACTTGTTACCTCATCATCTAACAGCTGCCAAGCCTGGCTTCCCACCATTTAAAAAAGCTGAAATCTATCTGACAGGATATTACAGGTGATTTTGGAATGGTTGAGCAGTTAATGGGATTATCTGTTGTATAATTGATTCAACTATGAATTGTATACATTACATGAAATCTTAGCAGGTAACCACCCACTATGTGTACATTGGTAACACACAAGTGCTGCGGATGCTTCTGGGACAAGAGGCATGGCATGAGTGGTGTGCCCTCACTCCACTGGACAGGCTGGCTGCCCACAAGCCATATGGGAAGCATGACCAGAGTCTGTGCCATATATCCCGGCTGTGCTAGCCAGCACAGACAAGAACCTTTCCCGCTACCACTTAATTCAATGTGCCATCCCATCTCTATGCCCAGGAATGTTCCCAGTCACTGTTTTAATTTACTGGGGTAGATGTAACTGTAGAGCCTCTACAAGATGACCTGTCACATTTTTCTTCATTGTAGGAAGGTGTCACCAGCACAGCAAAACGTGGCACTAATTAATGATCTCTTTTTGGTGCTCTTAGGAGAGGTACTGGGATTGATTGAGCGTGGAAACTGAACTCCTTTTTCATTTGCAGAAGTGTACCTTCTGATTGAAGGGCTGATTCCAGCTTGGGCAAGGTAGCAGAAAGAAATTTACAATGCCAATAGCTATCATAAGCCTGTTAATATACAGCTGGGAGATTGCTGGGGAAGGACTATTGGGACACTTCCATGTTCTCACATTTCCCTTTGCTCTCTGAAGATGGAGTTTAAATAAACCTGCCTCAATGCTTTTGCACTGGGTTCTTAAGATTATGCAGTAAATTATTCTGCATGCAATTTGTCCTGCTCGTGGAGAATGCTTTTTCTGTTTATCAATACCTGGGGAAAGTGATTGTTTTAGAAAGACCAAGCTTGTGAGCAAGAGGTGTCTGTATAGAGGAGTCAGGATAAATGATGTATTTTCTTATTAGATTGAAAAGTGCCACAAATTCATGATTTTTGTTATTTGCCATCTTTAGCTTGAACTCATCCTTCTAATAGGAGAAAATAAAATAATTCTAAAACTGATCTGATGTGGAATAAACCACATCCAGGGTGAATTTCCATCTGCAGAATTTTCCAATTTATCTTGATTTTTCTGCAGTCATATTTACACTGCATTTGCCTAGAAAATAAAAACGTGTGCTGTTGAAATAGTCATGTTACTCACATGCTTGAGTTCAGCAGGTTTGAAAATGAGAGTAAAGATGTTGCTGGGGCATTGTCTCATTCTAGAGAGAAATTTCTTCCATTTACAAGTAAAACGATACTTTTCCCAACATTTTACTCCAAAAGCAATTTTGAATCTTCATGTCAAGTACTGGAGGTAGAACAGACAGCTTCTGCTCTCAGTTACACCTGTTGAACTTCATTATCTTCTGTTCTGCCCTAATTACATATAGACAAACTCATTCACTTGACCTTGTTGACCCTGCCATTAGAACTTTAATTAACTCTTGTAACCATGATTCATGGCCCAGAACAGAATGCAAGTCACTTTATCACAGCTAGGTTGGTAAATGAGGCTAAAGTATATTTTCAATGAATTGAGCATTTGTCTGTGATCACTGAATAGGAGATTGAGTACAGATGCATTCAGTAACTCAATGAAACATCCATGTATATTTATATTTTTGACTACTACAGTGTAAGCAGACATATCATTAAGCTCTGAAACATGATAATGTTGTCATCTAAAGAATTTTTACTTAATTTTAGTGCCCCACTGACATTAAATTAAGCTGGTATTTGTCAGAAAACAAACAAAACTCTATTTATGACATCTCCAAAATGCATGGCAACAGCTCTTTAGTACAAATCCAATTTAATAGGATTCATTATTAAATGATTTTCTGTGTGATAATAGCTAATGACATCCTAATATGAATTTCAGCAGCCTAAAATCTTCCCTAAATCAAAATTTTCACTTCACATTGCTCAAGTTTCTAGCATTCAGGGGATTTCCCTGCCAGTTCAGGATACTCTAAAACTGGAGGACCTATGTTCATAGCTGACCTTTTGTCACTCTTTGGTTCCTGTCACTCACTAAGGCTAGGTACTGCTAGCTATTGGCATGTCTTCTAGACTCATTGACATGACTTATCTCTTAAGTATTTAACCTCCATCATTATGGAACTGGCTCTCAGTAGAATTTAGACATGCAGGATTCATATCTTTCTGCTATCTTAAAATTAGGTCTAGGAACATTGCATTCTGACACTGGTTTTAATGTTTTTTAAAAGTTTCTTATTAAATTTATGGAAATCTTTGTGCAGAAGGAAGGGCAGAAGTCTTTGCTGCTTTGAGTTTGAAGCAATTATAAAAGGATAACAGCATTTTTCTATGTCAGGTACATTTCCTGCGTCACAATATATATTGTATTAATAGTCAAGGAATAGTATAGCCACATAGATCATTTAGGTACTAAAAGCAGATAAATGTCCAGTCATTTTTAAGAACAACTGAATTAATATTAAAAGTAGGGAAAATAAACCCACTTTCATAAACGCATAGGTACTACCAGGCCACCCACCACTAAAAAGTACACCTTTTTTGCATTTCCTGAGCAGACTCTGGTAGCTGCTTTGGGTTCAGAGGCATGGCATTTGATCTCTAGCTGTGACTAGTCTTTCTATTAGTAACTCGTAACCTTAATACAAACAATCTGACTTGGCTATGTCATTGCTTTTCCCACATAAGCAGCTGCAGTTCCAGTCACTGGGACGACTTAGGTAGGGCCAGTTTGACTATGTGAAAATTTTCAGTACCAGCATTTCTTTTAATCACAGAGAGAGACTGACAGGAGCAGCAGATGGGTGAATCAGTATGTTGTTCCACCTTCTTTTATGCAAAATGCTACAGGTGATCTATATCCAGTCATGCTGTGCAGGAAATATTAGCACAATTGAAAATGTTTTTGTTAGACAGCTTGAGTCAGGACATTTTTCCTGTCTGAATGTACAGTGTTGGGTATATATGCAGTTACCCTTTGAGGCTTCAAAATAGTTGTTACCTGACAATGTGTGTTTTCATCCACCTCAGTTGATTTAACACATCCTGCTATTAAAAATAATCATATACTCGTTTAAATTGCTGTCTGTGTTCAAAATAGTTGCCACTAGATGGCAAACTGATTGTGTGCAGCCTTCCACACAAAGGGAATGTCTCTGCTGTGTGCTAGGTGACCAGGTGAACGTATTGCATCAAATATATCCTGCCCCGATTCCGTTGAAATCAGTGGAATTAGACGAGAGAAACAGATGACTCTTTAACCTTAGGTACTGAAAGCGCCTACAGTAAGTAAATATCATATTTGTTTCTGTTTGCTTGTTTAAATCAAGTCTGTTGTACTAAGCCTTTTAACTTCACATCACACAGGAAAAATGCCAGAGTTCAGGCCCTTCATTCAGTTTTAGGTGCCAGGTATGTTCCATGGTAGTCAAGAGATAGTGAGTGGCACATGCCAACAGAGACAAAAGAGACTTGAAACCTAAATCCGTTTTCATGTGTCCCCAGTTATATAGGACCTATATAATTGGTGAATGCTCACATTTTACAGTGCCCAGTCCTTCATGTACCACAAATCTCTGATTTGGAGAGTTTTTCATCCATCACTTCACACAGAGCCTCAGCTAGGGGCAAGACCTCTCATGATGTTATGCTTTCCTTTTCCCTCATAATTTTGCAATAGTGGATGGCTTTTCTAAGCAGCTGCTGCACATTTCCATACACAAGTGCTATTTGTGGTCACTTATCAAAACTCATTAACACATTAACATACTCAAGATCTTGTTTTTATCCATTTCACACCAGTCACACTTCAGTGTTGCTATCATAATGCGAGGAAGTATTTAGTGATCTTACATTAAAAACAATTGGCATAGGCCTTGTGTCTGTTAGTATACTTCTCTATTGTTCATTGGTCTGACATCAATTGTCAGAGACCTCTTTTAAAATCAGGAATTAGACAAAAATTATCATGCTTGCTTATTTTACTTTCCTACATTTCAGATGTATATAAATAAATATATATCTAAATATTATGTTCTCGAAGTGTCATTTACTGATGTTGGTATCATTCCTTGATAAGTTTTTATTTGAAAACTGAGTTTTCACACGGGTTTTTTGAGGATTTGCTTGTTTGAGATTTAATAGTTCCTAAGGACAAAGGACAAGCAGTGATACTATCATTTTCTTATGGAAATAGCCTGGCAATTCTGACTTGGGACTTTTTTAAAATAGTAGTTTAGCCTACTGGTCCTATGATATCAAAAATAAAATTTGGGTTCTGATTTAATTTCTATTGGTGTGGCAAATTGACCATTTTAAGAATTAAGCAGAGAGTTTAGGACACATCAGAACCTCAAGCAAGATTAATTCTAAAAAGATTTTCTTTAATCCAGTTCCTGAGAAAAAGTGTAGTAGGTCCACTGGGCTGACTGAATAGGTGTGCAGTTGCCTCTGGTTTTGCTAAATCTGTGTCCAGTGAAGTGATGTTTATTTCCACCCTTCACAGGCCTCAGGGATATTGTAGGCATCGCCCTCAGCGTGCCTGTTAAATTTCAACTGTGCAGTAAAGCAATCATTGCAATGGGATCTCATGCATAGGGAGTTATTCACCAGAAAGAATCAGCACGGCATTTTTCTGCCTCATGATGGGCAGAACAAATTCATGCTTTAAGGCCATGTGGAGGATCTCTGCTTTTCTTGTCCTGCTTAATGTGTTCTCCTTATATATGCAGATTTTACCAGATGTGGAGGTGGACACGAATAACCACCACATTAAATTTGCCAAGTGCTGCAAAAAGGACTGTTTCTTTCTCTGTTGCATAGAGAGTGGTTCATCTCCTGAGATTACATCACCTATTGGGCCGTCAGCTCTTGCAGCGGCCTTGGGCACAAGTGTTACCTTCCATGTCCTGTTCTCTGACTGTGGCTAACAAATCTCTTACTCTTTTGGGCACTGAAACCTTATTCATCTAACTTAATAGTTTAATTTTGAACATAATGCAGTAACAGGTCTGGCTTAAACCTAATTGTATCCTACAGGAGGTAAAACTGTGGGGTCTAATGGTGCCTTCTGGCTGTGGGCTGAGAAAACAAAAGATCATACCTGCTGGAACTTGCAATGTCACCTTATTGCAATGCCAAAAACAGTGTTTTCAAATTTTTTAGCCAAAATGCCAGACCATTGACCTGAATATACAGTAACGAATTTTTCCCTTGCAAATAAACTACTCTTGAAAATTTAGCCCCTTCATAGGCTTTTCTTTCACGTAGAAGGTAAGGGAATCCAGTTCTTATAATAAATAATATTTTTTATGGTGTGAAGGAGTTCTTTTAAATAAAAGTAAATGAATGTTTAAAAATCTGTTTAGTGTCTCAAATTTTTTTTTTAATTTCATGAACTTGTTTTCAGCACTAGACATTGTCTTGCTCAAAGGAAAATTGCTTAGAGAAAACTCCTGCAATATTTTAGATCTGTAATCCAAATGCAGTGGCATTCTCACATCCTAGAAGGCTTAAGTAATTTTTCTGTAACAGATTGTCAACTTTTCTGATGAAAAAGGATTTTTTTTTGAGATTGTAAGCATACATCTTCATACACTTCTACAATTTATAAAAAATCCTTATTTTTGAGTGACCTTTTTAGAAGGGAAAGAATTGTCTCTGTTATGCTAACAGTTGTATTAAGAAACTGAGCACGGTCTCAGGAGTTTTCTTATTTCTCACTTAAACTTTCTCAGTGGAATTTAGGAGGCCTTAGCTTTCCTCTGCATCTGCCATCAGTCTGCAGTTATGTGGGAGAATAATATTTCCTGTCATATAAAGTTCTTTGGATGTTTGAGTCAGGGGAAGGTGATATGAGACCTGTTAATGCAAGGTGCTACATTGCACATATGTTCACAATGGGGAAAAAAAAAGAAATAGAAAAAAAAAATAGATAGGCTTAGCAAATGACAGGTCCTAGCTTAAGTTTCCACCATTTAATACTCTGAGAGAATATTAAATTTAAACTCTTCTGTGCTATCTGCTGTTCTGATGCAGTTAGTGAATTTCTTTTTGGTTTTTTTTGGTTTTGCTTTTGTTTTTGTTTTTGTTTTCGTGTGTGTTTTTGTTTAGGGTTTGTTTGTTTCTGTGTTTGTTTGTTTTTTCTAACTGCAGCATCATGAGCTGTAAACATCATTCCAGGATTAGGGGTGCCCTGTGTTTGATTTCAGCTGAATCGGGCACACTTACGGCTTCCCTCATGTAACCCTTTTCCTTCAGTCCTCTAGCCTGAGAATTTGCACTGCAAACTGTTGTGCTGTTAGGCACTCATCTGGGTGTGTAATACCTGAGTCACTAAAAGATATAAAAGGCTCTTCTGAGTTTCATCCTCCCATGCTACTACAAAAATTATTCCTTTTCTAACCCACGTTTTTGGCTCTGTATCTTCCTACATTAGCTGTCATTTAAGGAACTCTACTTGGGTATGAAACAATCACACTCAGTGATTCCTGAGTTTGAAAATAAAATTAATACAATGCTTCAAACTATTGTTCCATTGAAATTAATTTGTATACATGATACTCTATTGTAACTCCAAACTGTACTTTTTCAGTCCAAAAGTGGAGGGTCTATTTTAGTTACAAAGCTTAACCACATAGTTTTTTTATTCAGTAAATCCAAGCTACAGTGTCTTTCTCATTCATAAATAGTTTCTTTTTTTCTCCTTATGTGTTTAATTCAAGAGCACAGTTGACCCTTTGCATGACATGAATCACAAGCTAACCCAAAAAATGCCAAAAGCCCTATAGGACTGAACTAAAAGTTCAAGTTGAAGCAAAAAAATCCACGTAGTTTTGCATAAATAAGAGAGTTGTTTATTGAAATATTCAACTTGAAATATCTTGGAATTCAGAAATTAAATTATGTTTCTATATTTGAAGGATTATCTGGACCTGATGAACAGTGTGAGGTGAGAAGGATTAACTGCCATAGAATGGGAAAGCCAAAACTTAAAATCAAGATTATTCCATAGTAACCAGTTCCCAGTGTGTCAAGGACCCAACTTCTCAAGCCACTGTATGTGAACCATTATTCCAGCAGAATTGAGCTATGACTAGCCAGCACTGTTTCAGACTAGATCTCAGATCTTTGGGTGGCTCTCAGAAAATGAGAAATTAGCGACCATCTGGAAATTACTTGTTTAGTATTATATGAGGACTGTCAGAGGCAAAAAAAGAACCTAATTTCCAGCATCTCCATGCAGGTGGCTTTCCTTCTAGCAATCCACTGCTTAATGCATTTCACACCTTCTCACTGCCAGAGTCAATGAAGCAGGAGCTTTGTAAACTTCAATATATAACCTTGTGGAAACCCAGAGGAGATTTCTTATAATGGGTTTCCCTGAGTAAGGCTGGGTTTCTGTAGAAGAAATAGTCTATCATCATGCCGTAAGAGTGTATCATTATGCCCGCACCCAAGGGTTCAAATTAAAGTTTCAAAAGCAGTGTCAATGCCCACATTTCCTATGTGTTAAAATTTACATTTAGCCTTGCATTGCAACTTTAAAATTTTGGTTTAATGTTTTGTTTGAATCTTATTTTTTATGCCTTTTACCATCCTGTTTTCTTACCTACCCAATTAGTTCAGCTCAACCGCTGACCAACTTCCAAACCACAAGCTAGCCCTCTTGCACTATTTAATCCCAGATAGAACTGGTGTTAATTTTTGACCCCTTCCCATGAAATCTTCATCCAATTCTCTTCACATATTTGTCCTGGCTCTTTGTCCAGCTAACCTAATTTCTCTTCCTTTGTGCACCATGGTTGTCTGCCATCCTCTAAACCTCATCTTCCACACAAGTTCACAGTCCCAGTCTCCTGCATATACACTTGGCAATTCATTGTCCCACACTCTTCCATTTCTTTCTCCATGTATGTAATCACTAACTCCTAAATTTCACTTTTGTCTACACTGCATTCAAATTAATTTGTTTTCTCTGCTGTACCCTGTCAACAGAAAGGTCCCTGAGAGGCACACATTTTTGTGGAGTTTGGCTGTAATCACAGGAAGAATTAAGTCCCTGCAGCCTTGGGTAGGTCCATGGCAGACAGACTGATCAGAATTTTCAGCTGAATACCTAGCTAGTACTTTCTGAACACTTGCATAATGAAATTTTTCAAACATGAGTAGATTTTAATAGGAGTAGCATGAATAATTCTTTAGCATACAGCCCTCTAGTCTTGTCAGATTTAATATTTTTTCCTCAATAACTGGATGGAGTAAAACTTTTAATGTAAAAACCCACAACATTTTCAACATGGGCAACATAATACATGTTTTGTCCTCATAAAGTCTTACATTATTTTATCTGTAAATTGAGAAACAAACAAAAAAATAATAAAGCTAAGAAAAGCACCTAGTAAGAAATTTTTCAGTCCAAAACTCAATTGACAAAGTAACTCTTAAGAGTTGTTTTGAAGTGAAAAATGTTGGGACATCTTCACTACAGACTGTGCAATCTGATCCAGTAACACTAGATACAGTTAGAAGCATAGTGTAATAATTTTCTCCAATGGAATAACTTCCAAGGTGCCAAACCTCAAAGCAACTTCAAGGTTCTGTGTTTAAAAAGATGAATAATATTAAAACAAAAGTGTATGCATAAAAAGTGCCTTCCAAATACTTTTTACCATCTTTACAGAATTACTCAAGTCTAAGGCCCACCTTTTCAGCAGTTTGCAAAAATTAGTGTTTATGCTATATAAAAAAACTGTTACATAGTCTGATATATGTAATATTTATATGCATAAAAATGATAAGGTCATACTCTGATCTGTTTTAATTTAGCCTGCTCCTCACTCATCTGGATCCAGGTTTCTTAGTATCTATTTCAGACAGGTAAAAGTGGACTTCTTTTTTCATTCAGCTTCTGTTCATAGGAATGAACAATTATCATATTGAAAAAGAAAAAAGTTTTCTCACCTTGAAGATCAGAACTGATGATTTTTAAGCTACTTGACAAGACTCAATAAGACTTTTATTTTTTGCCTCAAGATATCTGAATGATATAATCCAAATTTTCAAAGAATCCAATGACTTGCCATCCAGTTACCACAAAATGTCCTGTGTGGTTTATTTGATGTATTTTCCTATGGCAGCAGTGAAGAGCTGGCTGGAAGAGCTCACTACTCAGACTCTGCTGAGTCCAAGAGCACCAATACTTCCTGCATTGGATTTTTGAGTATTAAGACTTTACTCTTTTTTCTTGCTTATAAAAGACCAGGTGATTCATATAATATCCTCACAGTCAAGGCAGCATGTGTTTGGACTGACAGAGGGGCATGGGAGATGTTTGGTTTTGTCTGGAAGCAGTGATTCCTGCCAACTAGTTTATCGAAAACTACTTTCTTCTTTGTGATGTTGCTTGCTGGGAATAGATGCAGATGAACTGCAGGCAAAACTGGGTTCAGAAGTCAAAAAGGGAAATCTTTAAACAAGATACTTATTTACCCGTGCCCAATGAGCTACTTGTGGCCCACAGAGGCTTTTATATATGGCTGACAGAGACATTTTAAATTTGCTGTGGGTCTACAGGATCTCTTCAGTTACGTGTGATTGGAGTGACTGGGGGAGATGATTGGGAGTGGGAGCATTACTGGAGCTTGGAAAATCTCCCAGCTGTGCATTCCAGACTTGGGTGAAATTCAGCTGCTCTCTCACAAGCTTCACAGTTGTGCAAAGTCTCTGCAAGTTGCCTGGGCTGACATTATGCTGCATGACACTGGGTGAGCTTTGAGGGATGGCCAACAAAGGAACATTTGAGCTGGCATGGAGCCCCAGAACATTTGGAAGATGACTACAGATATAGCCAAGGAAATTAAACTTTTGTTATGTGATCTGCACTTAATACCCCTGCTATTAAATGGCCATCCTTCCACCAAAAATAAAAAAGTGAACACCTCTTGAGACTTTGATTCAGATTTGAGCAATTGATTTCTTCTCTTTTGCAATTTGAAAACTGTTTTAAACTACATTTCCTATGTTTTCCAGTGGCCAGGTATGGGATTAATTGCAAGTAAATTTTAAATCAGTGCAGTGAATGGCATGCCCCGGTAAGATGAATCTGTCAACAGAATTCTTACTTTGTTACAGGTCAGTTTTTCAAATGCTTCCTTTTAAGGAGTTTTTAGTTAAGGTCTCACAAAGCTATTGAGTCTAATAGGAAAGATCTATGTAAGATCAGATGAAGCTTTACTGCTCTCTGCAGTCTGGGGAGAGGGCTACACTCAACAGTTTCATATAAACACTACTGTGACTTTGTTTAATTGCTTCAATTCACATAGCTTATATTTGGTCTCAGGGATCAGTCTTTCCTCAATAAACATATGTACAACACAATGACTTTTATTTTTCTTAACATTTGCAATGTCAGAGATATTTTCACACCCTGAAGTTTCAGGATAATCCACTTAGCACATGACATTTTGGCTCCAGAAATAATTGATTGTTTTTAGATTTGGGCGAAATTTTCAAAATGGTATAAAGGTTTTTGAGCCCTGCTCCCATTGAAAATTACTGTCCTATTGATCTCTGTGGGTTTTTGACTGACCAGTCACTGAGTGGATTTAGAAGTGCATTTTATCTTCTGAATTTTATTTTAATTGTAAAAACATGTATAATGACCACACTGTTGCAATCTCACACAGATACATAGAGAATAAGGAAGTCACATTGTTCGAGAAATCAGTGCGCTACTGACCGTAGTGCTGTTATTTTAAAACATCAGCATTGCTATCTATCCTGCTAAGCACCTGAAATATTGGCATGATTTCCCAGTCTATGTGATCATAGCTAGCAGTACTAATCACCAGTTATTATGCTGAATTTATCTACTAAATATCTCACTTATCTTGAACTACTGCAAATTTGTGGTGTAGAATTATTTTATAATTTAGTCCACTTTGGAACAGAAGCAAGAAAAAAATAGTTTGGATGGTTCTTCAATAACCAGAGCAAGATTACCTTGTGGTCTTGATTAGTTTTAAGAGAACTGGATTCTGTATCACGGAGAATACTCGGGTTTGGCTCTTATTAACAATCAGCTGAAATAAGTTTGAGTTGATGCATGCTGAAATGAAACTCTCAAAGCTAAGCTCAGGGAGCAACTGGAACCTCAGTTTGCCTCAAGTGGCTACTTTTACATTTATGTTAATGCAGAGAAGCTAACCAGTGTAAAAAAATCCTCAATATTTGCTCTTTCTATGCTGTACTTGACTGGTTAGACTTATGTGTTATTGGTTAAGCAACCAGGTCTAGGCTGCAGAAACATATACACACACCTTTCATAATGTGAACTCTATATTAGAGCTGCAAGGAGGCAAATGCAACAAGGTTGGAAATAGTTTTCCTTCTAATTCCCTGTTTTCAGGTGTTCATTACTTAAAGAAGTATTTTAGGCTGGAAGTTTCCATGTTTATCTTCTACTAACATTTATTTTTCACCTATTAGAATATTAGGCAGCAGTTATGAAAGAATAGCGGAGAAAATTTCTCTGTTATGAAAGAATTCTTGTGACAGGAATAAATAAATAAATGCTATAGACAATAAAATCAAGAATTTAAAATAGAAATTGGCATGGAAATATTCATTACTTTGGAGTACATCATGCTCTTACTGTGAAGAAAACTAATTCTGAGGTAACTAAGCATCAAGGATTCATACGTTGGCTTTGAGCACCAGTAATGACAGCTATAGTTAAAGAAAAGAGTTCTTGTTGTACACAGTCAGCTGGTTTAGGAACAGATATTTCTTGATAAAACTAGTCTGTGAGAATTGTAAAGTATTAAATATTCAAAATTACCATGTTATACTTCCATCCTTTAGCTTTGAAGAGAACTACAACTTAAAATATTTGGAATATACCATGTCAGCTTGTGAATTTGCAAGCTGTGCAAGAGAGGGGTGGCAATAGCAGTTGTAAATATACATTGGTTTGAATTCCAGCCGAGCACCTACCTTGTCTGTCATGCACATATGCATGTGTCTGTTTCTATAAGCATGTCTTGACATATTAGCTACTACAACAGGAGAAGCAGCATGTGCAGTAAGTTTATATAATGTTTCTTATCCTATTTAAATCTGCAGCTGCTGATTCCCTGATGTGTGCAGAACTGTGCTCAGTAGAGCCTTATTCTGATGAGTTGTAGTAACCTAAACAAAAGTGTACTGAACTGTGGCCTATTCCAGAAATAAAAAAAAATTTAGTCTTCCATAGTATTTTTTGCATACAACTTCTCAGACCGTGTCATCTTATATCAATCTTCTGATACTAAAGCAGATTGTGACACTCGGGCCTCGATACCCATCTTCTCTAAAGAACAGAACAGCACCAAAAGGGAAGCTGTTCCTGTTTTGGCTCACATGCATGTAAACCAACATATAGGCCAAATATAACATGGCTTTCCTTATACAAGTACATTTAGATAGGTGATTTCTGCATTCAGGAAATTATACAAGAAATAGCATTTTATTATAATATGATCCTGTTGTTATAGATGTGGGTCATTCTATTTTTATGTGAGCTTATATAACTCAATTATTTGTTCCCAGCTGAAACTTGGCTTACATTCCATAGGGAAGAACAACCCTGTTACTTTCCAAAAGATTCAGCAGTTTAATGTAAACAAATAAATAAATAGTATATACTACTCTTGCTCACTAAGATATATTTAGGTAATATCTCCTTTTCATTGGATTGATGCTCAGAACAATCCCATCCAAAACAGATGAAGTTAGAAATATTATGAATGGAAAGATATCATCATCACGTAGGAGACAGTTTTGGACAAAAATTTCTGAACTGAGAATTGCAATTCAGACATTCACATCATCTGTAATGTAAGGTGCATATCTGAATTCACTGTACATTTAATAAAAGCAAAAAACTTTTCATGTACATGTTTGAGTCCCACTCTAAAGGACAATCTTCCCTCCACTGTCTTTCTATAAAGTCTTAGTTCTAACTCAACACATATGAGAGAAGCCATAAGTTAGCCACTGATAACAGCCCCAGGTGAGGTTTGTGCATTACTCTAGCATTACTAGCATTACTCTTACACATCACCATCATTGTAATTATTTCTGTGAGTAAGGTGAAGAATATGCATGGTGCTTTCAGGATGAACAAATATATTTACGAAACTGCTATGTACATCCATGCCTCCCTGGATGAGTGGTGAGAAGAAACTTTCTCTTTGGAGCCAGAAAAGTCTGTGATCCGTTTTTAGCCAATTGTCTTAAAGTCCTTCCGTGTTTCCTTGGATGCTTACAACATTTAAATGTTCCCTGAGAACTCACCAACAGCCCCAAACGCAGTATTTGAACACTGTAAATCTAAAAGTCCTTCAGTTTTAACTTAATTTTTCCAGTTTAATAATTTAGAGGTTATGTAAAGAAAGGTAGATTTGCTTCCCAATACAGTACTATAATGATATTAATGATTTTACAGTTGATGTTCCCATGCTGCATCATTTTCTTTCTAAAATTTAAGGCACAGAGGATTTTGATTTGCAAAGAATTCCCTGGGGGGTAAGAAGTTAGGAGGGATTGATGGAAAGTGTCACGTGAAGCTTATCTTGGAACATGTGAAAATGAACTCGTTTCAGCAAAAGTATGTTTTCTGAAGTTCAATTCTTCTTGAGTGCTTAAGAGCATGCATCAGCTCTGTTATCAGCGGATATTGAAATCAAATCATGTTGTGGGAAACTGCAAATGTAAAACAACATGAGTTAGTTCTTCCACAAATAGGCATCAGCCTGCACAGACTACTAACATATACAGTTCTGTATTCAAAGCAAAAAGAATATCCTGCCTGCTTTGTTGTGGTAGCCAGGAGACAGAGTTCTCCATTGAAATGTGTTTGTCAAACCTTGCATTCTACAGCAAACAGGTACTCCCACCTCTTACTATTGTGTGTAATTATTTTACTAAGAATATTAGTTCACACTTGTCATTATTTTCTAGATAATAAATGAGATTTTGGCAGATTGATTTCCTAGCATGAGGGGTTAGCACATAGCTTAAAAGTGCAGAACAAAAACTCCCTTTTACTGACTGAAGCTACTATTTACAGTCACATATTCACTTACATATATAGATCAATGAGAGCACAATGCCCACTATGCCAGCACAGGAAATGTATGAGTTGACTCCACAAAGCCTGATGACTCAGGATCATCAGCAATGGAATATAAATTTCTCAGATTCTGAATAATCCGTTCGTTGTCAGTCTCAGAAACAAGCCCCATTAATATTCTCTGTTGCCTGTCAAAGAGGGGAATGCTATTGCTGTGTCCACATGACACGCCATCACTGGAAAAATGTTAAAAAGGACTCACTTCTTGTTGTTCTACATGGGTTGTTGGACCTAATAGAAACAGGAGATGCTTTGTCTGCTGCTTTAATTGCAGTCATGTTTGGCAGGCCTAGTGGATACCTCTTCTGCTGCAATCCTAATTCTGAATTCTCAGGTAAGGAAAACCTCTGATCAATGTCCAAAAACGCTTTGTTCAGCAATTGCTGCATTTCTGGTTTCTTTCTACTGCCTTTAACTGTTGGCATCAGGTTTTTGCATTAGCTTCTACAAAGAGAGATCCATTTGCTCAGAGCAAACCTCTGCATTATCCCACATACAGCAAGCATGTATTGCCTGGTATATGCAATCTGATACCATCAGTACTGAAAAAATAAAAAGAAAGAAGGGTGTTATTTACTTGTTTGAAGACAATAATAGGTAAAAAGATTTTTAAATGAAGAAAGAAGAGTCTGCATGCACACTTTGAGTCATTTGCTCTTATGTCTAATACAAGCAATATTTGGGATTCGTTCCTCTTCATCTACTGCTGGACCAATTTATATTTTACTAGGAATGTCCACATGTGGCTGTGAGTCACTAAGTCTGACACATGTTGCTCTGAAAACTGTTCTATTGCTCTCCAGGGAGAGCAAGTTAGAGCAAGTTCTCACCCTGCCATTGTGTTTCAAGGACCTCAGATGGTACTTCCTCCTCCTTTCCCTGTGCTGTCAGGCACTGCCGTCCAAGCAGACCCACAGGATGAGCTATTTATTCACTTCCAGATATTTTTCAGCAGCAGTTACAGATCTAAAAATTCTACAAACAGTTATTAAAATAACCCCTGCTTTTGTTGCCTATTTCAACAGAATTGTTTTCCACCTGAGAAGTGAAGACTGCAACCCTTTCTCATTGAGCTTCTGTTCCCCAGAGTGATGTTTGTTCTGTGCTGCCTCATCAACTTGCCTTCTTTGTGCATATTAAAAATACACCCTCAGCTCTCAGAGTGACTACTAGCTTTTGGATGACAGGTCTGGAGAATACAGCCTGAACAGACTGTCCAATGTAATGCTCTGCTGCAAGGCTGTTATAATCTTATGCACAGTTGGAGTCAAAGCCTTTTACTACGGGAAATGATAATGGCCCTCATATGCAGAGTGTGGCCACATACCTTCGGAAAGAGCATGCATGAATACAGTTCTGTGCCAAAAAGAGCCATGTGGTGGTTACCTTCTTACCCACTCATAACCAAGATATTGCTCCTTATTATCCCTTAAACTACATCTAGGAAATTACATTTTTAAAGAGTTCAAATCTCCTTTTACTTCCAGCTTTGCCAGGCATAGGTTCCCTCCCTTCTTCTCCCTTTCCCTTCTTGACCCACTTACTCTCTGTTTGCCCCTCTCCATACCAGTTGTCCTCCTCTGTGGTGTCTCTCTTTTCCTACTACCCCCTCCTTTCCTCTCCCTCAGGACCTTTATTCTTGCTCATTTCTTTTGGCCTATCATCCATTCCAGACCACACAATCTCTGCTACCTTCATACCTCTTGTCTTGGGAACCACCTCCTGTTTCCTTCAACATATTTAAGATCTGCCAGGGCTCCAAGCCCTTCCGTAATGTCGAACCCACATGTCTAAGCTTCTAACTTCAGCCTTCGCCTGGTTCAAGAGTCCTCATCAATATTGCTAATTTGCATTTGACTCACTCATACGAATTCTTTTTTCTGTTTTTACCACCATTATTCTGGTCCAATGCCCCCCAAACTCTTTATATGAAATATTGCTCTGGACTCACTCCTGAACTGACAATCCCTTAACTTCCCTATATGGCTTTGAATTTCTTTCGGACGAAGACCAATTCTGGAAAGCTCTGTAGTCTTGCAACTTTGTTAAAGTAGGAATTATCAAAGGCTTCATCAGTGTCTCCAGAAACAAGCTCTCCAAGGCTGCAGCTACAGAGCAGCTACAGTGCATACAGGGCATGTTGGGCTGAAACCTCTCTGGAAAACACTGCAGTTTCTTTCAAGGACTCGTGCTCAAGTTTCCTTCCCAGGAAGAAAAGACTGTTGCCTACCCAAGTCTCTCTCTGGTAAGGAGTTGGGATGCAGCCAGGCAGGCACACAGGTTTGAAATCTAGGAAGTATTGCTGGTTCTCTGGTTTAGTGTGACATTTGAACCAACTTTTATAATTATTCTGGATTAGTGGCAAAACCAGTTGACTCTATTGATAATAAGTTAGTCATTACTTCTTAGCATCAGTGTGGACATCAAATTCTCTAGACAGGGAAACAACACTATTGAGAGGAACTGGAATCACCGTGGACTGCAATTTGCTTGCCTTAATTGGTAGATGAGCACATACAAGTTCTCTTTTCATTCCCAACTTCTGAAAGCTTTCACACTTCCATTTTTCCTGGCTTAGAGCTTTATATAGCATATACAATAATTTCCCCCCTGCGATTGCCCTCAAGCCCTCTTTCCAGTCCTCCAGGTTGGGGAAGAATCACATGGCAGACTGATGACTGTCACTGGTGAGAAAGGTCACACAATGAGCTGCACAGGTTACTATAAGCGTGATAAAAAGTCCCATGCAGGCTATTTTTGATTAACATGGCCATCTTTAAAGCATATTCATCTGTATCGTAGAAATCAAGACCCCAGAAATGTCAAATAATTTGGGAAAATGTAAATACTGATTCCCTTTTTCTCAATTTATGTAGATACTTGCTGAGGAGCCATTAGATCACACAAACCCAATATGAAAACTGAATGGATAATGTACATTTCTTTGCTCTCACCCCCTTAAATGGTACTCAAGATTTGGATTTTGGAAGCCATATATGTGGATGTTCATGCACATGCTCTTAGAAAAATAATCAGTATTTGGCTACAGCACAAACACCTATTCAACGAGTTACAAGAATACTCAGAGAGAGACCAAATTTAGCTTCTCCAAAATCTGTCATTAAACATACTGCCAAAATCATATTAAATGCCATACTTACATACAGAAAACAAGTGTTTGAAATTTTCTGCCTTTGGAATGCAGATGGAATACTAGTATTAAATAAAATGGAAACAGAACTAATGTTTTAAGAGCATATGTGAATAATGTTTAATCTATTTTTACTCAATAAATTTTTATTGACAAAATAATGGGTTTATTATACATCACGAGCTGACATACTGTGATTAGGGCAAGGATCGAAGAAGAGACAGAGAACAGAAGGTACCTTTATTAATTTCATAGGTCCTTTTATTTTAATCAAAGATTAAAATAAAAAGATCTGTTTGATCCAATAAAGCAGCTATGTGCTCTTTCAAATCTTTGGTTTCAGTTACTCCTTCCAATATACATCCTTCAAGGAGTTTTTCCACCTGTGTTACCATTTTCTGTAAGGTGCTACACTCTTGTATCATCGTCACACATGACTATGTTTCCCCTTAAGATTTTCAGGGGAAAGGGACAAAGTTTTTCAAGCATAAATAGAATAATGGCAGACAACTAGTTCAGTTGTACTCTTAGAAATGTATTTTCTTAACGGGGTATGTTACACCCACCCCCAAAACATCAATATCATCTGGAGAATAACCAGTACAGGTCAAACGTCCTAAAGAGTTTGAAATATCACCAAATTGTACCATTCTTTGAGTATCTTCTGCAGAGCCCAGCTAATTTAATGCTACAATAGAATAATCTAGTCATTTGGCAACTGTCTGATTTAAAACATTTCAACAACTTTGAACATTGGGAACATTGGGAAATAATTTTCAAAAAAGCGTTGAACGACTTCAGTTACAGTTTATTCTTTGTTTCTAACACACAAATTTCTTAAACTAAGAGTTCACTGGTGGAAAGTAGGAATTTTCTCATTCTTTACTATTTTTTCATCTCTGTTTTAGAAGAGTTAAAATGTATGTTATCACTAATTATTACAATTAGGTTAATACTGTTTTCTGCAATTAGTTTCTAATGAACATATGTTTATTGATGAAAACTGCAGCCTATATGCAATGCCATTTGAGCTGAAGGAGTGTGAGAAGTCTCATCATTGCTCATAACAAAACAACTATAATGTATTTTGCTTAGGCATCAATCCTGCAAATACTTAATCGTGAGCCCCATTTTACTGATGTAAAAAAAAATTAAATAGAAACTGTCAAGATAGTATGGTAAAAGCTTGATTGTCTGAAGTGTTTGAACATGGGCATAGTTTAAGGGAGCCGAGTTGTCAAGCTTGGTTCTTAAAAATTTTAACACACATTCTGAAGTAAATACTCTACAGAACAGAAGCTGAGGCTAGGAAGTCCCATCAGAGATGGACATCTCTATCCCATGTCCAGTGCAATGCTGTCCCCATCATGGGGATCATAGGGTAATACAGTATGTATCCATAATACCAAAAAGGTTGCACTTACTCTTGTCATTTGTATTTATTTCTATTGATATTCATCTGACATTACTACTGGCTGCCTATTCATATTTATTATTATTTCTGTTCCAGTAATTTGGGCCAAAGTTGGAAGTGTAATTGAAGAAGGGAGCATAGATAAAGGCAAGACAAAGTCTGGTCATTGATCATTACTGGGATTAACAGAAGATGCATTGAGATTTTAGAGTTATTTTAAGAGATATATAATAATATGCCAAACTCTCAAAAATTCAAAAATTACTTTGTCCATTTTTGCCTGTAGGACAGAAGGACTTCAGGGAGATACTGTCTTATCTGAAAAAAATATTTAGGATTAGTATAATTAAGATTGCGTTCTATGCTGTTACATACTTTGTCTCAAACTACATATATAAATATGTATATACACTTTTTAAAGTATCATATTTACATCTGATCTCAATCCTCCATCCTTCCTCTTTCCTAGTACACTTAGGCCTCATAGAGGTCTATGTTGTGTAAGGTTTTGCTAACAGATCTCCGTGCAGGTGAAGTCCACCCTTGGCAATCCTATGAAATAACAAGGGCCTTCAGTTTTCACTGTTTTCTGAATCAGAGACAGAAGGTAAATGAAGGCGATATTTGTCTTTGGGAATACAGGGCATCGATGTATTCAAGCAGGTGGCACATCTGAGACTGAGTTTTATTTTGTCAGATGGCAAGGTTGCGAGCGAGAGGAGGCCTATCACACGGAACGTGTCCGTGTCCATTCTGAACACACCCCGTATTTCGAGAGCGCAGGACGAGCCTGGCTCCGCGCTGTCCGGCTTCAGACCAGCTCCTCGGGGATCCCCTGGCCGGCCGCGGCGGAGGGCAGCCTCTCTCCCGCAGGTCCCGCACTTTCCTTACTGGTGCCCAGCTATCCTGCCTCTGCCCCGGCTCTGTTCTGCGCAGAGGATGGGGCCAAGAGCCGCAGACAGGCTCTCCCCGGTCCCCCGGCGCCCACCATCCAACCTCAGCAGCACCTGGCGGGACCCCCGAGGACCGGACCTCCCCCTCCCCGAAAAGTGCAAGGCGTTATTTTTGAAAGCGCCCAAAATAGCGCGCGGCTGCTGCACAAGTCTCCTTATTATTCCTCCAGCGTCGGCAGTAAATCAGGGGGAGGATGCACCTCCGCCGGAGCCCTTGTCGGCGGCCGCGTTTTTGGCGAGGGCGATGCCCGCCGCCGGTGCCGGCTGCCGGGTGCCGGCTGCGGGCGGCCGGGGCGCAGCGGCAGCGCAGGCGAGGGAGGAAGAGGAGCCGCGGCGGCGGCGGCGGCGGCGGCAGTTTCCCCTTTCCCCAGCCCTGGCTCCGCGGGCGCATGCTCACTGTGCCCGCAGCCCTGGACCATATTTGTCAGGACTACTCGAGAGACGGAGAAAGAGAGAATTTGGGGGGGTAAGGAGCGGCGGGTTCCGATCTGATCCGCAAGCCGTTTAGGGAGCCGCGATGGCAAAGGCTGGTGACGGGTTTTAATTTTCCCCCTAGGTGAGGATGAAAGTTAGAGAGAGCGCGAGAGATAAAGGGAGAGACGCACCTCCTCTCCCTCCCTTACGAAACGTATCTGGGGAAGGGGAGGGGGGCTTCTCCCCGACCACCTCGAGCAGAAAGGATGGAAGTTAATGCCGGGGAAAGTGGGCAAGTGACTCGCAAGTGGCTGGGGAGCGGCCGGGGCACCGGGGATCTCACTAAATCATAAGTGTACGAGTGTGAAAGAGGAACAAAAGAAAGAGAGAGGTGCCTGGTATTTCTTTTTCTCTTCCCAAACACATGAAGGGAGTACATGTATATATATATGCGCTGTATATTTATATACATACACAGGCAAGCACGCACGTATGTGTATGTACATATATATATACACGGGGGAGGGAGCTGTGGAAATGTGTTTGGGGGGGCCCTT